>CM060891.1:104276000-104441000 GCA_030762935.1 Hymenopus coronatus
GGCCGGGTATAGGCACGGAGCTTTAGCGCCATTCATTTTCAGGGCTAGTTGCTTCGGCAGGTGAGTTGTTACTCACTCCTTAGCGGCTTCCGACTTCCATGGCCACCGTCCTGCTGTCTTAAGCAACCAACGCCTTTCATGGTCTCCCATGAGCTCCGGTTAAGCACCTTAACCCGGCGTTTGGTTCATCCCAAAGCGCCAGTTCTGCTTACCAAAAATGGCCCACTTGGCACCCTGATCCGCCTCGCGGCTTCACTCGAGCAAGCCGGAGTTCTCACCCATTTAAAGTTTGAGAATAGGTTGAGGTCGTTTCGGCCCCAAGGCCTCTAATAATTCGCTTTACCGGATGAGACTCGCCTACTTCCAAGCGGGCGCCAGCTATTCTGAGGGAAACTTCGGAGGGAACCAGCTACTAGATGGTTCGATTAGTCTTTCGCCCCTATTCCCAGCTCTGACGATCGATTTGCACGTCAGAATCGCTGCGGACCTCCATCAGGGTTTCCCCTGACTTCGTCCTGACCAGGCATAGTTCACCATCTTTCGGGTCCCAACGTGTACGCTCCGAGTGCTCCCACGGCAGAAGCCGGGGCGCCCCGCGAGTGCGGGCTCGTCAGAGGAGAGCCATCCTCCCTCGGCGGCACGAGGCCGCCCCACTTTCATAGTGCCTCTGGGTTTAGTGGTTCCCAGTGACTCGCGCACATGTTAGACTCCTTGGTCCGTGTTTCAAGACGGGTCGGGAAGGCATCCGAAGCAATAGCGCCGCGGACGGGAGAACGGCCGAAGCTGTCCGAGGACTCCGGAGACCAGCAGCCCGCGGGCGGCGGGGACGCGGCGTTAGCCACGGCACCACGCACAAAACCCGTGGAGCTTGCCCACCAGGCCGGACGCTCGCCAGAGCGGGCCATCTCCTCGTTTCCTACGGTCGAATCGGGGCCGGGCAACCGGGGTCCGGGGGAACGTGAACCCGAGATTCCTCGGCGATCCCCGCGGTCTCCATCCCGGGCCTTAGACCCCTCGTCCAACGGGTCGCGACGTCCTACCGGGAGAGAAGTGCAGCCCACCGCCGCCAAACGACCCGACCGGCCGGTGCCGACGACCTAACGCGGCGCGCACCTTGCGGTGTGGCCGGCGGCCGACGACATCCGGAAACGCGGACCGGGTGCCGACGAGCGGACAGGATTGAATCTCCCCGTTCGACCTTCCGGATCCCTCCCGTTTACCCCTGAACGGTTTCACGTACTATTGAACTCTCTCTTCAAAGTTCTTTTCAACTTTCCCTCATGGTACTTGTTCGCTATCGGTCTCGTGGTCATATTTAGCCTTAGATGGAGTTTACCACCCACTTAGTGCTCCACTCTCAAGGAACACGACCCTGAGGACGGCTCCCCCCGCGAACGGCAGCGGTCTCTACGGGCCTGGCTCCCTCTGCGGGATGTGGCCCCGTTAAAGGGAGACTTGAACTCGCCGCCAAACATAGGGTTGCGGAGCTTCCCTCACACGACATTTCCCTGCGTTCTATTTCACACGCGGGATTCCGTGCTGGGCTCCTCCCTGTTCGCTCGCCGCTACTAAGGGAATCCTTGTTAGTTTCTTTTCCTCCGCCTATTAATATGCTTAAATTCAGCGGGTAGTCTCGCCCGATCTGAGGTCGGTAATTCGAGCCCCGCACGGGGCGGAACGAGAGAATTGCCGCGGTTCTCGGTTGGACTAGAGTGGTGCGGTTTTTGTTTTTTGTCCAAAAGACCCGAGCTCCGAGACCATGTGGGCCTCTCTCGCCCCGATAGGTTTCAAAGGCGTCGCCTCCAAGAAGCGTGCCTCCAGAGTCGGAGCCAAGCGATTCGGGGTGCGACAGCGACCACCCCGGCTTGGTCCAGTAAGACTATCCGACCCTCAGTCGGGCGTGGTCCGTGATTTAAAATCCAAGGACCGCAATGTGCGATCGAAATGTCGATATTCATGTGTCCTGCAGTTCACATGTCGACGCGCATTTGCTGCGTTCTTCATCGACCCACGAGCCGAGTGATCCACCGCTCAGGGTTGTATCGAAATTTGCGCACCTTGCTGCTTGCTGCACGACCTCGCGAGAGGACGCTTGCTGCAGACGGGGCGTGCATGAGATCGGGCCAAATGTTGGCAAGGAAATCCTCGCACAAAAGAAAACCTGTCGTGCAAAGCGTCTCCGGGCTGGAGAGCGCACTGGCACAAAAAGAGGTTGGCGCAAAGTGCTTTAAACCCTGGGAGCACAATTCCCGCCAAAGCTCGAAGCCTACCTCCGCTCGGCGAGCGGAGGGTGCCTTTACGCACTATGGCACGGGTACCGGTTTGGAAACGTCCTGAAACTGTTCGGAACTGATAACGCTTTGGCGGGCCCGGGATGACCGGTCGGTTCCACCGGATCCCTACCCTGTGCCCGACCCCGACGCACCGGAGGGCACTGCCCCACGGGTTCGTTCCAGTTTTGTTTGCAAAGGTTCTCCGGAGGAGATACCGTTAATGATCCTTCCGTAGGTTCACCTACGGAAACCTTGTTACGACTTTTACTTCCTCTAAATGATCAAGTTTGGGCATCTTCCCGGTGGAATCGAGGAGGAGAACCCCCTCGCCCACTGGTCCGAAGACCTCACTAAATCATTCAATCGGTGGTAGCGACGGGCGGTGTGTACAAAGATCAGGGACGTAATCAACGCGAGCTTATGACTCGCGCTTACTGGGAATTCCTCGTTCATGGGGAACAATTGCAAGCCCCAATCCCTAGCACGAAGGAGGTTCAGCGGGTAACCCGGACCTTTCGGCCAGGGAGGACACGCTGATTCCTTCAGTGTAGCGCGCGTGCGGCCCAGAACATCTAAGGGCATCACAGACCTGTTATTGCTCAATCTCGTGCGGCTAGAAGCCGCCTGTCCCTCTAAGAAAATCAGAAGTCGCCGGTAGCACAGGGGATACCGGAAGCGACTAGTTAGCAGGCTAGAGTCTCGTTCGTTATCGGAATTAACCAGACAAATCGCTCCACCAACTAAGAACGGCCATGCACCACCACCCACCGAATCAAGAAAGAGCTCTCAATCTGTCAATCCTCCCGGTGTCCGGGCCTGGTGAGGTTTCCCGTGTTGAGTCAAATTAAGCCGCAGGCTCCACTCCTGGTGGTGCCCTTCCGTCAATTCCTTTAAGTTTCAGCTTTGCAACCATACTTCCCCCGGAACCCAAAAGCTTTGGTTTCCCGGAAGCCGCCCGCCGAGTCATCGGAGGAACTTCGGCGGATTGCTGGCTGGCATCGTTTATGGTTAGAACTAGGGCGGTATCTGATCGCCTTCGAACCTCTAACTTTCGTTCTTGATCAGAGAAAACATTCTTGGCAAATGCTTTCGCTTCGGTCCGTCTTGCGACGATCCAAGAATTTCACCTCTAACGTCGCAATACGAATGCCCCCGTCTGTCCCTATTGATCATTACCTCGGGGATTCCGAAAACCAACAAAATAGAACCGAGGTCCTATTCCATTATTCCATGCACTCGGTATTCAGGCGGATGCTGCCTGCTTTAAGCACTCTAATTTGTTCAAAGTAAACGTGTCGGCCCATCGAGACACTCGGTTAAGAGCACCGCAACGGGTATGATAGGCCTTCCCCGGACGACGGGTGCGAGACCCGCGCCGGCTCGGGCCACCGGCAGGACGTCCGCACGTGCATGCCAGTTAAACACGACGGGCGGTGACCCGGCAGCGTGGGACACAAGTCCGACAACGAGCTTTTTAAACGCAACAACTTTAATACACGCTGTTGGAGCTGGAATTACCGCGGCTGCTGGCACCAGACTTGCCCTCCAGTGGATACTCGTTAAAGGATTTAAAGTGTACTCATTCCGATTACGGGGCCTCGGATGAGTCCCGTATCCTTATTTTTCGACGGGAGTGGGTAATTTGCGCGCCTGCTGCCTTCCTTGGATGTGATAGCCGTTTCTCAGGCTCCCTCTCCGGAATCGAACCCTGATTCCCCGATACCCGTTACAACCATGGTAGGCGCAGAACCTACCATCGACAGTTGATAAGGCAGACATTTGAAAGATGCGTCGCCGGCTCGGGGGCCGTGCGATCTGCCATAATTTATTCAGAGTCACCAAGGCAAACGGCCCGAAGAACCGATTGGTTTTGATCTAATAAAAGCGTCCCTTCCGTCGCCAGTCGGGACCGAGTTGCATGTATTAGCTCTAGAATTACCACAGTTATCCAAGTAACTGTGCATCATCTAAGGAACCATAACTGATTTAATGAGCCATTCGCGGTTTCACCTTAATTCGGCTTGCACTGAGACATGCATGGCTTAATGTTTGAGACAAACATATGACTACTGGCAGGATCAACCAGGGAGCTGGATTTCTCCTATCCCGGGACGATCGTCGTCCCGGGAAATTCTCCATTAAAGCCAAGAGACAGACACGAGGTCCGAAGGTATAGCCTTCCTAACCAGTAAGGTCCTCGACCACAGGGTTCACACAGCCTCATGCTCGTAGGCGGTCGGTACGGTTGAAGCCGTCAGCTAAGACCATGGCTGTTTATTCCCCCGAACGCCGAGTAAACCTTACGGGACCGGAGCGCAGCATGGCGCTGCTAAGATCTCGTAACTACCGGACCAAGGGCCTCGTTGGCGCAGCACGAAAGCGGTACCTCCTGGCGAAGGAACCGCGTACTGTTCTGTGTTCACGTTTTACATGGACACAACTCTACACTCGACAATCTCGCAATGCGCGCGAGATGCGCGAAACGGAGCGTTTCGACAACACACCAAGCACTCGGAGATTAGAGAGTTCAGCGCTGTGTATTGCCAGTGTTGTCGCATATGAACCGTGTCATTGGACAGAGGGCCGCGACGATGCTGTAATGCAATTTATGGCGCCAGACGGAGGGTTCCAGCTAGGATCCGTTAATTCCCTCCTGATGTAGTCAGTGCTACTAGGAGAGGGCTGCGCACTGATCTTTCCGTCAACTCCAAGCCCTCACAACCATAGATTCGACGGTGGTAGGAACGATACTGAAGCGTCTCGAGTTCGGGCCAGCTGGCGGGTGACGAAGGGTGGGCGGAGCGAGGTCGGCTGCCGGGCAGCGCTGTGCCGTCTGCTGTCGACTGAGCTTGGAGCTGGTGGAGCGAGGCGGAGAGTGGCGGAACTACCGGCCAGCGACGTGCCGTCAGCCGGGAACTCGTCAGGTGGCCCGACTGTTGATGTGAAAATGATGAGACGTTGCGAATTACGTAAAGTACACCTACGCGAGATAGAGCGGCTGCAACGCGCCTGCGAAGAAAAGTCGAAGAGAAAGAAATAAAATGCCTTCACAAAGAAAAACAAAGAAAAGGAGAATACGTAATCACCTGAGAAAAAAAAACCGGAACGAGAGGTGTTACGAGTGCAACGCGCCTCAGGAAGAAAAAAGAAAGTAAATAATGTCTAACAAAGGGAACATATCAACGGAAAGAAACCGGAATGGCAAGGGGTATTCCAAAAAGCACAGAAAGGTGCGAGAGGTGCGAGTGCACCGCGCCAAAAAAAAAAAAAATCGTGAAAAAAGTGTTCAGCCAAGGAAAACCGGTAAACGGAAGCCAAACGAAACCAGAAGCGGTATTGCGTAAAGCACACCTACAGGTGAGATGCTCGAGTGCAACGCCTCTCGAAAACAATGAATGAGTACCGCAGAGGAAAATGCCTAGGAAAGGGAAAATGACAAGGGGTGTGCGAGTGCAACGCGTTTGAAAAAAAAGGCGAAACAAATGTTTAGGAAAGGAAACATTGTATTCGGAGACAAAATGTAACGCGAAGCGGTATGGCATAAAGAACACCAACAGATGACATGTTCGAGTGCAACGCGCCTCGAAAAGGAACGAAAAAATGAATGAGAACTCCAGAAGATAATGCCTAGCAATGGGAAAATGACATGGGGTGTCGGGTAAAGCTCCTTAAACGACCGAGATGTTCGAGTGCAACGAGTTTGAGAAAAAACGCGAAATAAATGTTTAGGAAACGAAGCACTGTAATCGGAGGCAAAATGTAACGGGAAGTAGTATGACATAAAGGACATCAACAGATGGCAGGTTCGAGTGCAACGCGCCTCGAAAAGGAAAGAAAAAAGGAATGAGAACTGCAAAAGAAAATGCCTAGCAAAGGGGAAAATGACATGGGGTGTCGGGTAAAGCTCCTTAAACCTCCGAGATGTTTGAGTGCAACGCGTCTGAGAAAAAACGCGAAACAAATGTTTAGGCAAGGAAACATTGTAATCGAAGGCAAAATGTAACGAGAAGCGGTATGGCATAAAGGACACCAACAGATGACATGTTCGAGTGCAACGCGCCTCGAAAAGGAAAGAAAAAATGAATGAGAACTGCAGAAGAAAATGCCTAGCAAAGGGAAAATGACATGGGGTGTTGGGTAAAGCTCCTTAAACGACCGAGATGTTCGAGTGCAACGCGTCTGAGAAAAAACGCAAAACAAATGTTTAGGAAAAGAAGCACTGTAATCGGAGGCCAAATGTAACGGGAAGCGGTATGGCACAAAGGACATCAACAGATGACATGTTCGAGTGCAACGCGCCTCGAAAAGGAAGGAAAAAAAGAATGAGAACTGCAGAAGGAAATGCCTAGCAAAGGAAAAATGACATCGGGTGTCGGGTAAAGCTCCTTAAACGACCGAGATGTTCGAGTGCAACGCGTCTGAGAAAAAACGCGATACAAATGTTTAGGAAAGGAAACATTGTAATCGGAGGCAAAATGTAACGCGAAGCGGTATGGCATAAAGGAAACCAAAAGATGACATGTTCGAGTGCAACGCGCCTCGCAAAGGAAAGCAAAAATGAATGAGAACTGCAGAAGAAAATGCCTAGCAAAGGAAAAATGTAATGGGGTGTCGGGTAAAGCTCCTTAAACGACCGAGATGTGCGAGTGTTACGGGCCTGAGAAAAAAAGGCGAAACAAATGTTTAGGAAAGGAAGCATTGTAATCGGAGGTAAAATGTAATGAGAAGCGGTATGGCATAAAGGACACCAACAGATGACATGTTCGAGTGCAACGCGCCTCGAAAAGGAAAGAAAAAATGAATGAGAACTGCAGAAGAAAATGCCTAGCAAAGGAAAAATGACATGGGGTGTCGGGTAAAGCTCCTTAAACGACCGAAATGTTCGAGTGCAACTCGTCTGAGAAAAAACGCGAAACAAATATTTAGGAAAGGAAACATTGTAATCGGAGGCAAACTGTAACGGTAAGCGGTATGGCATAAAGGAAATCAACAGACTACATGTTCGAGTGCAACGCGCCTCGAAAAGGAAAGAAAAAATGAATGAGAACTGCAGAAGAGAATGCCTAGCAAAGGGGAAAATGACATGGGATGTCGGGTAAAGCTCTTTAAACGACCGAGATGTTCGAGTGCAACGCGTCTGACAAAAACACGTAAACAAATGTATAGAAAGGAAACAATGTAATCGGAGGCAAACTGTACCGCGAAGCGGTATGGCATAAAGTAGACCAACAGCTGACATGTTCGAGTGCAACGCTCCTTGAGAACGAAAGAAAAATGAATGAGAACTGCAGAAGATAATGCCTAGCAAAGGGAAAATGTCTTCGGTGTCGGGTAAAGCTCCTTAAACGACCGAGATGTTCGAGTGCAACGCGTCTGAAAAAACGCGAAACAAATGGTTAGGACAGGAAGCATTGTAATCGGAGGCAAAATGTAACGGGAAGTGGTATGACATATAGGACATCAACAGATGACATGTCCGAGTGCAACGCGCCTCGAAAAGGAAGGAAAAAATGAGTGAGAACTGCAGAAGAAAACACCTAGCATAGGAAAATGACATGGGGTGTCGGGTAAAGCTCCTTAAACGACCGAGATGTTCGAGTGCAACGCGTATGAGAAAAAACGCGAAACAAATGTTTAGGAAAGGAAACATTGTAATCGGAGGCAAAATGTAACGGGAAGCGGTATCGCATGAAGGACATCAACAGATGACATGTTCGAATGCAAAGCGCCTCGAAAAGGAAGGAAAAAAAGAATGAGAACTGCAAAAGAAAATGCCTAGCAAAGGAAAAATGACATGGGGTGTCGGGTAATGCTCCTTAAACGACCGAGATGTTCGAGTGCAACGCGTCTGAGAAAAAACGCGAAACTAATGTTTAGGAAAGGAAACATTGTAATCGGAGGCAAAATGTAACGCGAAGGGGTATGGCGTAAAGGACACCAAAAGGTGAATGTTCGGGTGCAACGCGCCTCGCAAAGGAAAGCAAAAATGAATGAGAACTGCAGAAGAAAATGCCTAGCAAAGGAAAAATGACAAGGGGTGTCGGGTAAAGCTCCTTAAGCGACCGAGATGTTCGAGTGCAACGCGTCTGAGAGAAAACGCGAAACAAATGTTTAGGAAAGGAAGCATTGTAATCGGAGGCAAAATGTAACGGGAAGCGGTATGGCATAAAGGACATCAACAGATGACATGTTCGAGTGCAACGCGCCTCGAAAAGGAAGGAAAAAATGAATGAGAACTGCAGAAGAAAATGCCTAGAAAGGGAAAATGACATGGGAAGTCGGGTAAAGCTCCTTAAACGTCCTAGATGTGCGAGTGCAACGCGTCTGACAAAAACACGTAAACAAATGTTTAGAAAGGAAACATTGTATTCGGAGGCAAAATGTAACGCGAAGCGGTAAGGCATAAACTACACCAACAGCTGACATGTTCGAGTGCAACGCGCCTCGAGAAGGAAAGAAAAAATGAATGAGAACTGCAGAAGATAATGCCTGGCAAAGAGAAAATGACATGGGGTGTCGGATAAAGCTCCTTAAAGGACCGAGATGTTCGAGTGCAACGCGTCTGAGAAAAAACGCGAAACAAATGTTTAGTACAGGAAGCATTGTAATCGGAGGCAAAATGTAACGGGAAGCGGTATGACATATAGGACATCAATAGATTACATGTTCGAGTGCCACGCGCTTCGAAAAGGAAAGAAAAAATGAATCAGAACTGCAGAAGAAAATGCTTAGCATAGGGGAAAATGACAGGGGGTGTCGGGTAAAGCTCCTTAAACGTCCGAGATGTGCGAGTGCAACGCGTCTGAGAAAAAACGCGAAACAAATGTTTAGGAAAGGAAGCATTGTAATCGGAGGCAAAATGTAACGGGAAGCGGTGTGGCATAAAGGACATCAACAGATGACATGTTCGAGTGCAATGCGCCTCGAAAAGGAAAGAAAAAATGAATGAGAACTGCAGAAGAAAATGCCTAGCAAAGGGGAAAATGACATGGGGTGTCGGGTAAAGCTCCTTAAACGTCCGAGGTGTGCGAGTGCAACGCGTCTGAGAAAAAACGCAAAACAAATGTTTAGAAAAGGCAACATTGTATTCGGAGGGAAAATGCAGCGCGAAGCGGTATGGCATAAAGGACACCAACAGATGACATGTTCGAGTGCAACGCGCCTCGAAAAGGAAAGAAAAAATGAATGAGAACTGCAGAATATAATGCCTAGCAAAGGGTAAATGACATGGGGTGTCGGGTAAAGCTCCTTAAACGACCGAGATGTTCGAGTGCAACGCGTCTGAGAAAAAACGCGAAACAAATATTTAGGAAAGGCAACATTGTATACGGAGACAAAATGTAACGGGAAGCGGTATGGTATAAAGGACATCAACAGATGACATGTTCGAGTGCAACGCGCCTCGAAAAGGAAAGACTTTGCAAGGCATTTTCTTCTGCAGTTCTCATTCATTTTTTCTTTCCTTTACGAGGCGCGTTGCACTCAAACATGTCATCTGTTGTTGTCCTTTATGCCATACCGCTTCGCGTTACATTTTGCCTCCGATTGCAATGTTTCCTTTCCTAAACATTTGTTTCGCGTTTTTTCTCAGACGCGTTGCACTCGAACATCTCGGTCGTTTAAGGAGCTTTACCCGACACACCATGCCATTTTCCCTTTGCTAGGCATTTTCTTATGCGGTTCTCATTCATTTTTTCTTTCCTTTTCGAGGCGCGTTGCACTCGAACATGTCATGTGTTGGTGTCCTTTATGCCATACCGCTTCTCGTTACATTTTGCCTCAGATTACAATGTTTCCTTTCCTAAACATTTGTTTCGCGTTTTTTCTCAGACGCGTTGCACTCGCACATCTCGGACGTTGAAGGAGCTTTCCCGACACCCCATGTCATTTTCCCCTTTGCTAGGCATTTTCTTTTGCAGTTCCTATTCATTTTTTCTTTCCTTTTCGAGTCGCGTTGCACTCGAACATGCCATCTGTTGATGTCCTTTATGCCATAAGGCTTCACGTTACATTTTGCCTGCGATTACAATGTTTCCTTTCCTAAACATTTGTTTCGCGTTTTTTCTCACACGCGTTGCACTCGAACATCTCGGTCGTTTAAGGAGTTTACCCGGCACCCCATGTCATTTTCACCTTTGCTAGGCATTCTCTTCTGCAGTTCTCAATCATTTTTTCTTTACTTTTCGAGGTGCGTTGCACTTGAACATCTCGGTCGTTTAAGGAGCTTTACCCTCCACCCCATGTCATTTTTCCTTTTCTAGGCATTTTCTTCTGCAGTACTCATTCATTTTTTTTTTTTTTTCCTTTTCGAAGTGCTTTACACTCGAACATGTCATCTGTTGGTGTCCTTTATGCCATACCGCTTCGCGTTACATTTTGCCTCCGATTACCATGCTTCCTTTTCTAAACATTTGTTTCGCGTTTTTTCTCAGACGCGTTGCATTCGCACATCTCGGACGTTTAAGGAGCTTTAACTGATACCGCATGTCGTTCTCCCCTTTGCTAGGCATTTTCTTCTGCAGTTCTCCTTCATTTTTTCTTTCATTTTCGAGGCGCGTTGCATTCGAACATGTCATCTGTTGATGTCCTTTATGCCATACCGCTTCCCGTTACATTTTACCTCCGATTACAATGTTACCTTTCCTAAACATTTGTTTCGCGTTTTTTCTTATACGCGTTGCACTCGAACATCTCGGTCGTTTAAGGAGCTTTACCCGACACCCCATGTCATTTTCCCCTTTGCTAGGCATTCTCTTCTGCAGTTCTCATTCATTTTTTCTTTCCTTTTCGAGGCGCGTTGCACTCGAATATGTCATCTGTTGATGTCCTTTATGCCATACCGCTTTGCGGTACAGTTTGCCTCCGATTACAATGCTTCCTTTCCTAAACATTTGTTTCGCGTTTTTTCTCAGACGCGTTGCACTTGAACATCTCGGTCGTTTAAGGATCTTTACCCGACACCCCATGTCATTTTTCCTTTGCTAGGCATTTTCTTCTGCAGTTCTCATTCATTTTTGCTTTACTTTGCGAGGCGCGTTGCACTCGAACATGTCATCTTTTGGTGTCCTTTACGCCATACCGCTTCGCGTTACATTTTGCCTCCGATTACAATGTTTCCTTTCCTAAACATTAGTTTCGCGTTTTTTCTCAGACGCGTTGCACTCGAACATCTCGGTCGTTTAAGGAGCTTTACCCGACAACCCATGTCATTTTCCCTTTGCTAGGCAATACCTTCTGCAGTTCTCATTCATTTTTTCTTTCCTTCTCCAGTCGCGTTGCACTCGAACATGTCAGCTGTTGTGTACTTTATGACATGCCGCTTCGCGTTACATTTTGCCTCCGAATACAATGTTTCCTTTCCTAAACATTTGTTTCGGGTTTTTTCTCAGACGCGTTGCACTTGCACATCTCGGACGTTTAAGGAGCTTTACCCGACACCCCATGTCATTTTCCCTTAGCTAGGCATTTTCTTCTGCAGTTCTCATTCATTTTTTCTTTCCTTTTCGAGGCGCGTTGCACTCGAACACGTCATTTGTTGGTGTCCTTTATACCAAACAGCTTCTCGTTACATTTTGCCTCCGATTACAATGTTTCCTTTCCTAAACATTTGTTTCGCGTTTTTTCTCGGACGCGTTGCACTCGAACATCTCGGTCGTTTAACGAGCTTTACCCGACACCGCATTTCATTTTCCCCTTTGCTAGGCATTCTCTTCTGCAGTTCTCATTCATTTTTTCTTTCCTTTTCGAGGCGCGTTGCACTTGAAGATGTCATCTGTTGATGTCCTTTATGCCATACCGCTTCCCGTTACATTTTGCCTCCGATTACAATGCTTCCATTCCTAAACATTTGTTTCGCGTTTTTTCTCAGACGCGTTGCACACGCACATCTCGGACGTTTAAAGAGCTTTACCCGACACCCCATGTCATTTTCCCTTTGCTAGGCATTTTCTTCTGCAGTTCTGATTAATTTTTTCTTTCCTTTTCGAGGCGCGTTGCACTCGAACATGCCATTTGTTGTGTCCTTAATGCCATACCGCTTCTCGTTACATTTTGCCTCCGATTACAATGTTTCCTTTCCTAAACATTTGTTTCTTGTTTTTTCTCAGACGAGTTGTACTCGAACATCTCGGTCG
This sequence comes from Hymenopus coronatus, assembly GCA_030762935.1. NCBI lineage: Eukaryota > Metazoa > Arthropoda > Insecta > Mantodea > Hymenopodidae > Hymenopus > Hymenopus coronatus. The sequence goes on from CM060891.1 coordinate 104,288,407, forward strand.
TTTAAGGAGCTTTACCCGACACCCCTTATCATTTTTCCTTTGCTAGGCATTATCTTCTGCAGTTCTCATTCTTTTTTTCCTTCCTTTTCGAGGCGCGTTGCATTCGAACATGTCATCTGTTGATGTCCTTTATGCCATATCGCTTCCCGTTACATTTTGCCTCCGATTACAATATTTCTTTTCCTAAACATTTGCTTCGCGTTTTTTCTCATACGCGTTGCACTCGAACATCTCGGTCGTTTAAGGAGTTTTACCCGACACCCCATGTCATTTTCCCCTTGCTAGGCATTATCTTCTGCAGTTCCCATTCATTTTTTCTTTCCTTCTCGAGGCGCGTTGCACTCGAACATGTCAGCTGTTGTGTACTTTATGCCATACCGCTTCGCGTTAGATTTTGCCTCCGAATACAATGTATCCTTTCCTAAATATTTGTTTCGCGTTTTTTCTCAGACGCGTTGCACTCGCACACCTCGGACGTTTAAGGAGCTTTACCCGACAACCAATGTCATTTTCCCCTTTGCTAGGCATTTTCTTCTGCAGTTCTCATTCATTTTTCCTTTCCTTTTCGAGGCGCGTTGCACTCGAATATGTCATCTGTTGATGTCCTTTACGCCATACCGCTTCGCGTTACATTTTGCCTCCGATTACAATGTTTCCTTTCCTAAACATTTGTTTACGTGTTTTTCTCAGACGCGTTGCACTTGAACATCTCGGTCGTTTAAGGAGCTTTACCCGACACCCAATGTCATTTTCCCGTTTGCTAGGCATTCTCTTCTGCAGTTCTCATTCATTTTTTCTTAGGCGCGTTGCACTCGAACATGTCATCTGTTGGTGTCCTTTATGCCATACCGCTTCCTATTACATTTTGCCTCCGATTACGATGTTTCCTTTCCTAAATATTTGTTTCACGTTTTTTCTCATACGCGTTGCACTCGAACATCTCGGTCGTTTAAGGAGCTTTACCCGACACCCCATGTCATTTTCCATTTGCTAGGCATTTTCTTCTGCAGTTCTCATTCATTTTTTCTTTCCTTTTCGAGGCGCGTTGCACTCGAACACGTCATCTGTTGGTGTCTTTTATGCCAAACCGCTTCTCGTTACATTTTGCCTCCGATTACAATGTTTCCTTTCCTAAACATTTATTTCGCAATTTTTCTCAGACGCGTTGCACTCGCACATCTCTGACGTTTAAGGAGCTTTACCCGACACCCCATGTCATTTTCCCTTTGCTAGGCATTTTCTTCTGCAGTTCTCATTCATTTTTTCTTTCCTTTTAGAGGCGCGTTGCACTCGAACATGTCATCTGTTGATGTCCTATATGTCATACCGCTTCCCATTACATTTTTCCTCCGATTACAATGCTTCCTTTCCTAAACATTTGTTTCGCGTTTTTTTCTAGACGCGTTGCACTCGAACATCTCGGTCGTTTAAGGAGTTTTACCCGACACCCCATGTCATTTTCCCTTTGCTAGGCATTATCTTCTGCAGTTCTCATTCATTTTTTCTTTCCTTCTCGAGGCGCGTTGCACTCGAACATGTCAGCTGTTGGTGACTTTATGCCATACCGCTTCGCGTTACATTTTGCCTCCGATTACAATGTTTCCTTTCCTAAACATTTGTTTCGCGTTTTTTCTCAGACGCGTTGCACTCGCACATCTCTGACGTTTAAGGAGCTTTACCCGACACCCCATGTCATTTTCCCCTATGCTAGGCATTTTCTTCTGCAGTTCTCATTCATTTTTTCTTTCCTTTTCGGGCGCGTTGCACTCGAATATGTCATCTGTTGATGTCCTTTATGCCATACCGCTTCGCGGTACAGTTTGCCTCAGATTACAATACTTCCTTTCCTAAACATTTGTTTCGCGTTTTTTCTCAGACGCGTTGCACTCGAACATCTCGGTCGTTTAAGGAGCTTTACCCGACACCCCATGTCATTTTTCCTTTGCTAGGCATTTTCTTCTGCAGTTCTCATTCATTTTTGCTTTCCTTTGCGAGGCGCGTTGCACTCTAACATGTCATCTTTTGGTGTCCTTTACGCCATTACACTTCGCGTTACATTTTGCCTCCGATTACGATGTTTCGTTTCCTAAACATTTGTTTCGCGTTTTTTCTCAGACGCGTTGCACTCGAAAATCTCGGTCGTTTAACGAACTTTACCCGACACCCCATTTCATTTTCCCTTTGCTAGGCATTTTCTTCTGCAGTTCTCATTCATTTTTTCTTTCCTTTTCGAGGCGCGTTGCACTCGAACATGCCATCTGTAGATGTCCTTTATGCCATACCGCTTCCCGTTACATTTTGCCTCCGATTACAATGCTTCCTTTCCTAAACATTTGTTTCGCGTTTTTACTCAGACGCGTTGCACTCGAACATCTCTGTCGTTTGAGGAGCTTTATCCGTCACACCATGTCATTTTTCCTTTGCAAGGCATTTTCTTCTGCAGTTCTCATTCATTTTTTCCTTCCTTTTCGAGGCGCGTTGCACTCGAACATGTCATCTGTTGATGTCCTTTATGCCATACCGCTTCCCGTTACATTTTCCCTCCGATTGCAATGCTTCCTTTCCTTAACATTTGTTTCGCGTTTTTTCTCAGACGAGTTGCACTGGAACATCTCGGTCGTTTAAGGAGCTTTACCCGCCACCCCATGTCATTTTTCCTTAGCTAGGCATTTTCTTCTGCATTTCTCATTCACTTTTCATTTCGTTTTCGAGGCGCGTTGCACTCGAATATGTCATCTGTTGATGTCCTTTATGCCATACCGCTTCGCGGTACAGTTTGCCTCCGATTACAGTGCTTCCTTTCCTGAACATTTGTTTCGCGTTTTTTCTCAGACGCGTTGCACTCGAACATCTCGGTCGTTTAAGGAGCTTTACCCGACAACCCATGTCATATTTCCTTTGCTAGGCATTATCTTCTGCAGTTCTCATTAATTTTTTCCTTCCTTCTCGAGGCGCGTTGCACTCGAACATGTCAACTGTTGTGTACTTTATTCCATACCGCTTCGCGTTACATTTTGTCTCCGAATACAATGTTTCCTTTCCTAAACATTTGTTTCGCGTTTTTTCTCATACGCGTTCCACTCGAACATCTCGGTCGTTTAAGGAGTTTTACCCGACACCCCATGTCATTTTCCCTTTGCTAGGCATTATCTTCTGCAGTTCTCATTCATTTTTTCTTTCCTTCTCGAGGCGCGTTGCACTCCGACATGTCAGCTGTTGTGTACTTTATGACATGCCGCTTCGCGTTACATTTTGCCTCCGAATACAATGTTTCCTTTCCTAAACATTTGTTTCGCGTTTTTTCTCAGACGCGTTGCACTTGCACATCTCGGACGTTTAAGGAGCTTTACCCGACAAACAATGTCATTTTCCCCTTTGCTAGGCATTTTCTTCTGCAGTTCTCATTCATTTTTTCTTTCCTTTTCGAGGCGCGTTGCACTCGAATATGTCATCTGTTGATGTCCTTTATGCCATACCGCTTCGCGGTTCAATTTGCCTCCGATTACATTTTTTCCTTTCTAAACATTTGTTTACGTGTTTTTGTCAGACGCGTTGCACTCGAACATCTCGGTCGTTTAAGGAGCTTTACCCGACACCCCATGTCATTTTCCCCTTTGCTAGGCATTCTCTTCTGCAGTTCTCATTCAGTTTTTCTTAGGCGCGTTGCACTCGAACATGTCATCTGTTGGTGTCCTTTATGCCATACCGCTTCTCATTACATTTTGCCTCCGATTACGATGTTTCCTTTCCTAAACATTTGTTTCGCGTTTTTTCTCATACGCGTTGCACTCGAACATCTCGGTCGTTTAAGGAGCTTTACCCGACACCCCATGTCATTTTCCCTATGCTAGGCATTTTCTTCTGCAGTTCTCATTCATTTTTTCTTTCCTTTTCGAGGCGCGTTGCACTCGAACACGTCATTTATTGGTGTCCTTTATGCCAAACCGCTTCTCGTTACATTTTGCCTCCGATTACAATGTTTCCTTTCCTAAACATTTGTTTCGCGTTTTTTCTCAGACGCGTTGCACTCGAACATCTCGGTCGTTTAACGAACTTTACCCGACACCCCATGTCATTTTCCCTTTGCTAGGCATTTTCTTCTGCAGTTGTCATTCATTTTTCCTTTCGTTTTCGAGGCGCGTTGCACTCTAATATGTCATCTGTTGATGTCCTTTATGCCATACCGCTTCGCGGTACAGTTTGCCTCCGATTACAATGCTTCCTTTCCTAAACATTTGTTTCGCGTTTTTTCTCAGACGCGTTGCACTCGAACATCTCGGTCGTTTAAGGAGCTTTACCCGACAACCCATGTCATATTTCCTTTGCTAGGCATTATCTTCTGCAGTTCTCATTCATTTTTTCTTTCCTTCTCGAGGCGCGTTGCACTCGAACATGCCATGTGTTGGTGTCCTTTATGCCATACCGCTTCTGGTTACATTTTGCCTCCGATTACAATGTTTCCTTTCCTAAACATTTGTTTCTTGTTTTTTCTCAGACGAGTTGCACTCGCACATCTCTGACGTTTAAGGAGCTTTACCCGACACCCCATGTCGTTTTCCCCTATGCTAGGCATTTTCTTCTGCAGTTCTCATTCATTTTTTCTTTCCTTTTCGAGGCGCGTTGCACTCGAATATGTCATCTGTTGATGTCCTTTATGCCATACCGCTTCGCGGTACAGTTTGCCTCCGATTACATTGTTTCCTTTCTAAACATTTGTTTACGTGTTTCTGTCAGACGCGTTGCACTCGAACATCTCGGTCGTTTAACGAGCTTTACCCGACACCCCATGTCATTTTCCCCTTTGCTAGGCATTCTCTTCTGCAGTCTCATTCATTTTTTCTTTCCTTTTCGAGGCGCGTTGCACTCGAACATGACATCTGTTGGTGTCCTTTATGCCATACCGCTTCTCGTTACATTTTGCCTCCGATTACAATGTTTCCTTCCCTAAACATTTGTTTCTTGTTTTTTCTCAGACGAGTTGCACTCGCACATCTCTGACGTTTAAGGAGCTTTACCCGACACCCCATGTCCTTTTCCCCTATGCTAGGCATTTTCTTCTGCAGTTCTCATTCATTTTTTCTTTCCTTTTCGAGGCGCGTTGCACTCGAATATGTCATCTGTTGATGTCCTTTACGCCATACCGCTTCGCGGTACAGTTTGCCTCCGATTACATTGTTTCCTTTCTAAACATTTGTTTACGTGTTTCTGTCAGAGGCTTTGCACTCGAACATCTCTGTGGTTTGAGGAGCTTTATCCGACACACCATGTCATTTTTCCTTTGCTAGGCATTTTCTTCTGCAGTTCTCATTCATTTTTTCCTTCCTTTTCGAGGCGCGTTGCACTCGAACATGTCATCTGTTGATGTCCTTTCTGCCATACCGCTTCCCGTTACATTTTCCCTCCGATTACAATGCTTCCTTTCCTAAACATTTGTTTCGCGTTTTTTCTCAGACGCGTTGCACTGGAACATCTCGGTCGTTTAAGGAGCTTTACCCGACACCCCATGTCATTTTTCCTTAGCTAGGCATTTTCTTCTTCAGTTCTCATTCCTTTTTCCTTTCCTTTTCGAGGCGCGTTGCACTCGAATGTGTCATCTGTTGATGTCCTTTATGCCATACCGCTTCCCGTTACATTTTGCCTCCGATTACAATGTTTCCTTTCCTAAACATTTGTTTCGCGTTTTTATCTCATACGCGTTGCACTCGAATATCTTGGTCGTTTAAGGAGTTTTACCCGACTACCCATGTCATTTTCCCTTTGCTAGGCATTATCTTCTGCAGTTCTCATTCATTTTTTTTTTCCTTCTCGAGGCGCGTTGCACTCGAACATGTCAGCTGTTTTGTACTTTATGCCATACCGCTTCGCGTTACATTTTGCCTCCGAATACAATGTTTCCTTTCCTAAACATTTGTTTCGCGTTTTTTCTAAGACGCGTTGCACTCGCACATCTCGGACGTTTAAGGAGATTTACCCGACAACCAATGTCATTTTCCCCTTTGCTAGGCATTTTCTTCTGCAGTTCACATTCATTTTTCCTTTCCTTTTCGAGGTTCGTTGCACTCGAATATGTCATGTGTTGATGTCTTTTATGCCATACCGCTTCGATTTACATTTTGCCTCCGAATACAATGTTTCCTTTCCTAAACATTTGTTTCGCGTTTTTACCCGACAACCAAAGTCATTTTCCCCTTTGCTAGGCATTTTCTTCTGCAGTTCTCATTCATTTTTTCCTTCCATTTCGAGGCGCGTTGCACTCGAACATCTCGGACGTTTAAGGAGATTTACCCGACAACCAATGTCATTTTCCCCTTTGCTAGGCATTTTCTTCTGCAGTTCTCATACATTTTTTCCTTCCATTTCGAGGCGCGTTGCACTCGAACATGTCATCTGGTGATGTCCTTTATGCCATACCGCTTCCCGTTACATTTTGCCTCCGATTACAATGCTTCCTTTCCTAAACATTTGTTTCGCGTTTTTTCTCCGACGCGTTGCACTCGAACATCTCGGTCGTTTAAGGAGCTTTACCCGACAACCAATGTCATTTTCCCCTTTGCTAGGAATTTTCTTCTCCTGTTCTCATTCATATTTTCCTTCCTTTTCGAGGCGCGTTGCATTCGAACATGTCATCTGTTGATGTCCTTTAAGCCATACCGCTTCCCGTTACATTTTGCCTCCGATTACAATGTTTCCTTTCCCAAACATTTGTTTCGCGTTTTTATCTCATACGCGTTGCTCTCGAACATCTCGTCGTTTAAGGAGTTTTACCCGACACCCCATGTCAATTTGCCTTTGCTAGGCATTATCTTCTGCAGTTCTCATTCATTTTTTTTTTTTCCTTCTCGAGGCGCGTTGCACTCGAACATGTCAGCTGTTGTGTACTTTATGCCATACCGCTTCGCGTTACATTTTGTCTCCGAATACATAGTTTCCTTTCCTAAACATTTGTTTCGCTTTTTTTCTCAGACGCGTTGCACTCCTTTATCTCGGACGATTAAGGAGCCTTATCCGACAACCAATGTCATTTTCCCCTTTGCTAGGCATTTTCTTCTGCAATTCTCATTCATTTTTCCTTTCCTTTTCGAGGCGCGTTGCACTCGAATATGTCATCTGTTGATGTCCTTTATGCCATACCGCTTCGCGGTACAGTTTGCCTCCGATTACATTGTTTCCTTTCTAAACATTTGTTTACGTGTTTTTGTCAGACGCGTTGCACTCGAACATCTCGGCCGTTTAAGGAGCTTTACCCGACACCCCATGTCATTTTCCCCTTTGCTAGGCATTCTCTTCTGCGGTTCTCATTCATTTTTTCTTTCCTTTTCGAGGCGCGTTGCACTCGAACATGTCATCTGTAGGTGTCCTTTATGCCATACCGCTTCTCATTACATTTGCCCTCCGATTACAATGTTTCCTTTCCTAAACATTTGTGTCGCGTTTTTTCTCAGACGCGTTGCACTCGAACATCTCGGTCGTTTAAGGAGCTTTACCCGACAACCCATGTCATTTTTCCTTTGCTAGGCATTTTCTTCTGCAGTTTTCATTCTTTTTTTCCTTCCTTTTCGAGGCGCGTTGCATTCGAACATGTCATTTGTTGATGTCCTTTATGCCATACCGCTTCCCGTTACATTTTGCCTCCGATTACAATGTTTCCTTTCCTAAACATTTGTTTCGCGTTTTTTTCTCATACGCGTTGCACTCGAACATCTCGGTCGTTTAGGGAGATAGACCCGACACCCCATGTCATTTTCCCTTTGCTAGGCATTGTCTTCTGCAGTTCTCATTCATTTTTTCTTTCCTTCTCGAGGCGCGTTGCACTCGAACATGTCAGCTGTTGTGTACTTTATGCCATACCGCTTCGCGTTACATTTTGCCTCCGAATACAATGTTTACTTTCTAAACATTTGTTTCGCGTTTTTTCTCAGACGCGTTGCACTCGCACATCTCGGACGTTTAAGGAGCTTTACCCTACAACCAATGTCATTTTCCCCTTTGCTAGGCATTTTCTACTGCAGTTCTCATTCATATTTTTTTTTCCTTTTCGAGGCGCGTGCACTCGAATATTTCATCTGTTGATGTCCTTTATGCCATAGCGCTTCTCATTACATTTTGCCTCCGATTACAATGCTTCCTTTCCTAAACATTTGTTTCGCCTTTTTTTCTCAGGCGTGTTGCACTCGCACATCTCGGACGTTTAAGGAGCTTTACCCGACTTCCCATGTCATTTTCCCTTTCTAGGCATTTTCTTCTGCAGTTCTCATTCATTTTTTCTTTCCTTTTCGAGGCACGTTGCACTCGAACATGTCAGCTGTTGATGTCCTTTATGCCATACCGCTTCCAGTTACATTTTGCCTCCGATTACAATGCTTCCTTTCCTAAACATTTGTTTCGCGGTTTTTCTCAGACGCGTTGCACTCGAACATCTCAGTCGTTTGAGGAGCTTTATCCGACACACCGTGTCATTTTTCCTTTGCTAGGCATTTTCTTCTGCAGTTCTCATTCATTATATCCTTCCTTTTCGAGGCGCGTTGCACTCGAACATGTCATCTGTTGATGTCCTTTATGCCATACCGCTTCCCGTTACATTTTGCCTCCGATTACAATGCTTCCTTTAATAAACATTTGTTTCGCGGTTTTTCTCAGACGCGTTGCACTCGAACATCTCGGTCGTTTGAGGAGCTTTATCCGACACACCGTGTCATTTTTCCTTTGCTAGGCATTTTCTTCTGCAGTTCTCATTCATTTTTTCCTTCTTTTTCGAGGCGCGTTGCACTCGAACATGTCATCTGTTGATGTCCTTTATGCCATACCGCTTCCCGTTACATTTTCCCTCCGATTACAATGCTTCCTTTCCTAAACATTTGTTTCGCGTTTTTTCTCAGACGCGTAGCACTCGAACATCTCGGTCGTTTAAGCAGCTTTACCCGACACCCCATGTCATTTTTCGTTTGCTTGGCATTTTCTTCTGCAGTTCTCATTCTTATTTTCCTTCCTTTTCGAGGCGCGTTGCATTCGAACATGTCATCTGTTGATGTCCTTTATGCCATACCGCTTCCCGTTACATTTTGCCTCCGTTTACAATGTTTCCTTTCCTAAACATTTGTTTAGCGTTTTTATCTCATACGCGTTGCTCTCGAACATCTCGGTCGTTTAAGGAGTTTTACCCGACACCCCATGTCAATTTGGCTTTCCTAGGCATTATCTTCTGCAGTTCTCATTCATTTTTTTTTTTCCGTCTCGAGGCGCGTTGCACTCGAACATGTCAGCTGTTGTGTACTTTATGCCATACCGCTTCGCGTTACATTTTGCCTCCGAATACAATGTTTCCTTTCCTAAACATTTGTTTCGCGTTTTTTCTCAGACGCGTTGCACTCGTTTATCTCGGACGTTTAAGGAGCCTTACCCGACAACCAATGTAATTTTCCCCTTTGCTAGGCATTTTCTTCTGCAATTCTCATTCATTTTTCCTTTCCTTTTCGAGGCGCGTTGCACTCGAATATGTCATCTGTTGATGTCCTTTATGCCATACCGCTTCGCGGTACAGTTTGCCTCCGATTACATTGTTTCCTTTCTAAACATTTGTTTACGTGTTTTTGTCAGACGCGTTGCACTCGAACATCTCGGTCGTTTAAGGAGCTTTACCCGACACCCCATGTCATTTTCCCCTTTGCTAGGCATTCTCTTCTGCAGTTCTCATTTAGTTTTTCTTAGGCGCGTTGCACTCGAACATGTCATCTGTTGGTGTCCTTTATGCCATACCGCTTCTCATTACATTTTGCCTCCGATTACGATGTTTCCTTTCCTAAACATTTGTTTCGCGTTTTTTCTCATACGCGTTGCACTCGAACATCTCGGTCGTTTAAGGAGCTTTACCCGACACCCCATGTCATTTTTCCTTTGCTAGGCATTTTCTTCTGCAGCTCTCATTCATTTTTGCTTACCTTTGCGAGGCGCGTTGCACTCGAACATGTCATCTTTTGGTGTCCTTTACGCCATACCGCTTCGGGTTACATTTTGCCTCCGATTACAATGTTTTCTTTCCTAAACATTAGTTTCGCGTTTTTTCTCAGACGCGTTGCACTCGAACATCTCGGTCGATTAAGGAGCTTTACCCGACAACCCATGTCATATTTCCTTTGCTAGGCATTATCTTCTGCAGTTCTCATTTATTTTTTCTTTCCTTCTCGAGGCGCGTTGCACTCGAACATGCCATCTGTTGGTGTCCTTTATGCCATACCGCTTCTCGTTACATTTTGCCTCCGATTACAATGTTTCCTTTCCTAAACATTTGTTTCTTGTTTTTTCTCAGACGAGTTGCACTCGCACATCTCTGACGTTTAAGGAGCTTTACCCGACACCCCATGTCGTTTTCCCCTATGCTAGGCATTTTCTTCTGCAGTTCTCATTCATTTTTTCTTTCCTTTTCGAAGCGCGTTGCACTCGAATATGTCATCTGTTGATGTCCTTTATGCCATACCGCTTCGCGGTACAGTTTGCCTCCGATTACATTGTTTCCTTTCTAAACATTTGTTTACGTGTTTCTGTCAGAGGCTTTGCACTCGAACATCTCTGTGGTTTGAGGAGCTTTATCCGACACACCATGTCATTTTTCCTTTGCTAGGCATTTTCTTCTGCAGTTCTCATTCATTTTTTCCTTCCTTTTCGAGGCGCGTTGCACTCGAACATGTCATCTGTTGATGTCCTTTCTGCCATACCGCTTCCCGTTACATTTTCCCTCCGATTACAATGCTTCCTTTCCTAAACATTTGTTTCGCGTTTTTTCTCAGACGCGTTGCACTGGAACATCTCGGTCGTTTAAGGAGCTTTACCCGACACCCCATGTCATTTTTCCTTAGCTAGGCATTTTCTTCTTCAGTTCTCATTCCTTTTTCCTTTCCTTTTCGAGGCGCGTTGCACTTGAATGTGTCATCTGTTGATGTCCTTTATGCCATACCGCTTCCCGTTACATTTTGCCTCCGATTACAATGTTTCCTTTCCTAAACATTTGTTTCGCGTTTTTATCTCATACGCGTTGCACTCGAATATCTTGGTCGTTTAAGGAGTTTTACCCGACTACCCATGTCATTTTCCCTTTGCTAGGCATTATCTTCTGCAGTTCTCATTCATTTTTTTTTTTCCTTCTCGAGGCGCGTTGCACTCGAACATGTCAGCTGTTTTGTACTTTATGCCATACCGCTTCGCGTTACATTTTGCCTCCGAATACAATGTTTCCTTTCCTAAACATTTGTTTCGCGTTTTTTCTAAGACGCGTTGCACTCGCACATCTCGGACGTTTAAGGAGATTTACCCGACAACCAATGTCATTTTCCCCTTTGCTAGGCATTTTCTTCTGCAGTTCACATTCATTTTTCCTTTCCTTTTCGAGGTTCGTTGCACTCGAATATGTCATCTGTTGATGTCTTTTATGCCATACCGCTTCGATTTACATTTTGCCTCCGAATACAATGTTTCCTTTCCTAAACATTTGTTTCGCGTTTTTACTCAGACGCGTTGCACTCGCACATCTCGGTCGTTTAAGGAGTTTTACCCGACACCCCAAGTCATTTTCCCCTTTGCTAGGCATTTTCTTCTGCAGTTCTCATTCATTTTTTCTTTCCTTCTCGAGGCGCGTTGCACTCGAACATGTCAGCTGTTGTGTACTTTATGCCATACCGCTTCGCGTTACATTTTGCCTCCGAATACAATGTTTCCTTTCTAAACATTTGTTTCGCGTTTTTACCCGACAACCAAAGTCATTTTCCCCTTTGCTAGGCATTTTCTTCTGCAGTTCTCATTCATTTTTTCCTTCCATTTCGAGGCGCGTTGCACTCGAACATCTCGGACGTTTAAGGAGATTTACCCGACAACCAATGTCATTTTCCCCTTTGCTAGGCATTTTCTTCTGCAGTTCTCATACATTTTTTCCTTCCATTTCGAGGCGCGTTGCACTCGAACATGTCATCTGGTGATGTCCTTTATGCCATACCGCTTCCCGTTACATTTTGCCTCCGATTACAATGCTTCCTTTCCTAAACATTTGTTTCGCGTTTTTTCTCCGACGCGTTGCACTCGAACATCTCGGTCGTTTAAGGAGCTTTACCCGACAACCAATGTCATTTTCCCCTTTGCTAGGAATTTTCTTCTCCTGTTCTCATTCATATTTTCCTTCCTTTTCGAGGCGCGTTGAATTCGAACATGTCATCTGTTGATGTCCTTTAAGCCATACCGCTTCCCGTTACATTTTGCCTCCGATTACAATGTTTCCTTTCCCAAACATTTGTTTCGCGTTTTTATCTCATACGCGTTGCTCTCGAACATCTCGTCGTTTAAGGAGTTTTACCCGACACCCCATGTCAATTTGCCTTTGCTAGGCATTATCTTCTGCAGTTCTCATTCATTTTTTTTTTTCCTTCTCGAGGCGCGTTGCACTCGAACATGTCAGCTGTTGTGTACTTTATGCCATACCGCTTCGCGTTACATTTTGTCTCCGAATACATAGTTTCCTTTCCTAAACATTTGTTTCGCTTTTTTTCTCAGACGCGTTGCACTCGTTTATCTCGGACGATTAAGGAGCCTTATCCGACAACCAATGTCATTTTCCCCTTTGCTAGGCATTTTCTTCTGCAATTCTCATTCATTTTTCCTTTCCTTTTCGAGGCGCGTTGCACTCGAATATGTCATCTGTTGATGTCCTTTATGCCATACCGCTTCGCGGTACAGTTTGCCTCCGATTACATTGTTTCCTTTCTAAACATTTGTTTACGTGTTTTTGTCAGACGCGTTGCACTCGAACATCTCGGCCGTTTAAGGAGCTTTACCCGACACCCCATGTCATTTTCCCCTTTGCTAGGCATTCTCTTCTGCGGTTCTCATTCATTTTTTCTTTCCTTTTCGAGGCGCGTTGCACTCGAACATGTCATCTGTAGGTGTCCTTTATGCCATACCGCTTCTCATTACATTTGCCCTCCGATTACAATGTTTCCTTTCCTAAACATTTGTGTCGCGTTTTTTCTCAGACGCGTTGCACTCGAACATCTCGATCGTTTAAGGAGCTTTACCCGACAACCCATGTCATTTTTCCTTTGCTAGGCATTTTCTTCTGCAGTTTTCATTCTTTTTTTCCTTCCTTTTCTAGGCGCGTTGCATTCGAACATGTCATTTGTTGATGTCCTTTATGCCATACCGCTTCCCGTTACATTTTGCCTCCGATTACAATGTTTCCTTTCCTAAACATTTGTTTCGCGTTTTTTTCTCATACGCGTTGCACTCGAACATCTCGGTCGTTTAGGGAGATAGACCCGACACCCCATGTCATTTTCCCTTTGCTAGGCAGTGTCTTCTGCAGTTCTCATTCATTTTTTCTTTCCTTCTCGAGGCGCGTTGCACTCGAACATGTCACCTGTTGTGTACTTTATGCCATACCGCTTCGCGTTACATTTTGCCTCCGAATACAATGTTTCCTTTCTAAACATTTGTTTCGCGTTTTTTCTCAGACGCGTTGCACTCGCACATCTCGGACGTTTAAGGAGCTTTACCCTACAACCAATGTCATTTTCCCCTTTGCTAGGCATTTTCTACTGCAGTTCTCATTCATATTTTTTTTTCCTTTTCGAGGCGCGTGCACTCGAATATTTCATCTGTTGATGTCCTTTATGCCATAGCGCTTCTCATTACATTTTGCCTCCGATTACAATGCTTCCTTTCCTAAACATTTGTTTCGCCTTTTTTTCTCAGGCGTGTTGCACTCGCACATCTCGGACGTTTAAGGAGCTTTACCCGACTTCCCATGTCATTTTCCCTTTCTAGGCATTTTCTTCTGCAGTTCTCATTCATTTTTTCTTTCCTTTTCGAGGCACGTTGCACTCGAACATGTCAGCTGTTGATGTCCTTTATGCCATACCGCTTCCAGTTACATTTTGCCTCCGATTACAATGCTTCCTTTCCTAAACATTTGTTTCGCGGTTTTTCTCAGACGCGTTGCACTCGAACATCTCAGTCGTTTGAGGAGCTTTATCCGACACACCGTGTCATTTTTCCTTTGCTAGGCATTTTCTTCTGCAGTTCTCATTCATTTTATCCTTCCTTTTCGAGGCGCGTTGCACTCGAACATGTCATCTGTTGATGTCCTTTATGCCATACCGCTTCCCGTTACATTTTGCCTCCGATTACAATGCTTCCTTTAATAAACATTTGTTTCGCGGTTTTTCTCAGACGCGTTGCACTCGAACATCTCGGTCGTTTGAGGAGCTTTATCCGACACACCGTGTCATTTTTCCTTTGCTAGGCATTTTCTTCTGCAGTTCTCATTCATTTTTTCCTTCTTTTTCGAGGCGCGTTGCACTCGAACATGTCATCTGTTGATGTCCTTTATGCCATACCGCTTCCCGTTACATTTTGCCTCCGATTACAATGCTTCCTTTCCTAAACATTTGTTTCGCGTTTTTTCTCAGACGCGTAGCACTCGAACATCTCGGTCGTTTAAGCAGCTTTACCCGACACCCCATGTCATTTTTCGTTTGCTTGGCATTTTCTTCTGCAGTTCTCATTCTTATTTTCCTTCCTTTTCGAGGCGCGTTGCATTCGAACATGTCATCTGTTGATGTCCTTTATGCCATACCGCTTCCCGTTACATTTTGCCTCCGATTACAATGTTTCCTTTCCTAAACATTTGTTTAGCGTTTTTATCTCATACGCGTTGCTCTCGAACATCTCGGTCGTTTAAGGAGTTTTACCCGACACCCCATGTCAATTTGCCTTTGCTAGGCATTATCTTCTGCAGTTCTCATTCATTTTTTTTTTTTCCGTCTCGAGGCGCGTTGCACTCGAACATGTCAGCTGTTGTGTACTTTATGCCATACCGCTTCGCGTTACATTTTGCCTCCGAATACAATGTTTCCTTTCCTAAACATTTGTTTCGCGTTTTTTCTCAGACGCGTTGCACTCGCACATCTCTGACGTTTAAGGAGCTTTACCCGACACCCCATGTCATTTTCCCCTATGCTAGGCATTTTCTTCTGCAGTTCTCATTCATTTTTTCTTTCCTTTTCGGGCGCGTTGCACTCGAATATGTCATCTGTTGATGTCCTTTATGCCATACCGCTTCGCGGTACAGTTTGCCTCAGATTACAATACTTCCTTTCCTAAACATTTGTTTCGCGTTTTTTCTCAGACGCGTTGCACTCGAACATCTCGGTCGTTTAAGGAGCTTTACCCGACACCCCATGTCATTTTTCCTTTGCTAGGCATTTTCTTCTGCAGTTCTCATTCATTTTTGCTTTCCTTTGCGAGGCGCGTTGCACTCTAACATGTCATCTTTTGGTGTCCTTTACGCCATTACACTTCGCGTTACATTTTGCCTCCGATTACGATGTTTCGTTTCCTAAACATTTGTTTCGCGTTTTTTCTCAGACGCGTTGCACTCGAAAATCTCGGTCGTTTAACGAACTTTACCCGACACCCCATTTCATTTTCCCTTTGCTAGGCATTTTCTTCTGCAGTTCTCATTCATTTTTTCTTTCCTTTTCGAGGCGCGTTGCACTCGAACATGCCATCTGTAGATGTCCTTTATGCCATACCGCTTCCCGTTACATTTTGCCTCCGATTACAATGCTTCCTTTCCTAAACATTTGTTTCGCGTTTTTACTCAGACGCGTTGCACTCGAACATCTCTGTCGTTTGAGGAGCTTTATCCGTCACACCATGTCATTTTTCCTTTGCAAGGCATTTTCTTCTGCAGTTCTCATTCATTTTTTCCTTCCTTTTCGAGGCGCGTTGCACTCGAACATGTCATCTGTTGATGTCCTTTATGCCATACCGCTTCCCGTTACATTTTCCCTCCGATTGCAATGCTTCCTTTCCTTAACATTTGTTTCGCGTTTTTTCTCAGACGAGTTGCACTGGAACATCTCGGTCGTTTAAGGAGCTTTACCCGCCACCCCATGTCATTTTTCCTTAGCTAGGCATTTTCTTCTGCATTTCTCATTCACTTTTCATTTCGTTTTCGAGGCGCGTTGCACTCGAATATGTCATCTGTTGATGTCCTTTATGCCATACCGCTTCGCGGTACAGTTTGCCTCCGATTACAGTGCTTCCTTTCCTGAACATTTGTTTCGCGTTTTTTCTCAGACGCGTTGCACTCGAACATCTCGGTCGTTTAAGGAGCTTTACCCGACAACCCATGTCATATTTCCTTTGCTAGGCATTATCTTCTGCAGTTCTCATTAATTTTTTCCTTCCTTCTCGAGGCGCGTTGCACTCGAACATGTCAACTGTTGTGTACTTTATTCCATACCGCTTCGCGTTACATTTTGTCTCCGAATACAATGTTTCCTTTCCTAAACATTTGTTTCGCGTTTTTTCTCATACGCGTTCCACTCGAACATCTCGGTCGTTTAAGGAGTTTTACCCGACACCCCATGTCATTTTCCCTTTGCTAGGCATTATCTTCTGCAGTTCTCATTCATTTTTTCTTTCCTTCTCGAGGCGCGTTGCACTCCGACATGTCAGCTGTTGTGTACTTTATGACATGCCGCTTCGCGTTACATTTTGCCTCCGAATACAATGTTTCCTTTCCTAAACATTTGTTTCGCGTTTTTTCTCAGACGCGTTGCACTTGCACATCTCGGACGTTTAAGGAGCTTTACCCGACAAACAATGTCATTTTCCCCTTTGCTAGGCATTTTCTTCTGCAGTTCTCATTCATTTTTTCTTTCCTTTTCGAGGCGCGTTGCACTCGAATATGTCATCTGTTGATGTCCTTTATGCCATACCGCTTCGCGGTTCAATTTGCCTCCGATTACATTTTTTCCTTTCTAAACATTTGTTTACGTGTTTTTGTCAGACGCGTTGCACTCGAACATCTCGGTCGTTTAAGGAGCTTTACCCGACACCCCATGTCATTTTCCCCTTTGCTAGGCATTCTCTTCTGCAGTTCTCATTCAGTTTTTCTTAGGCGCGTTGCACTCGAACATGTCATCTGTTGGTGTCCTTTATGCCATACCGCTTCTCATTACATTTTGCCTCCGATTACGATGTTTCCTTTCCTAAACATTTGTTTCGCGTTTTTTCTCATACGCGTTGCACTCGAACATCTCGGTCGTTTAAGGAGCTTTACCCGACACCCCATGTCATTTTCCCTATGCTAGGCATTTTCTTCTGCAGTTCTCATTCATTTTTTCTTTCCTTTTCGAGGCGCGTTGCACTCGAACACGTCATTTATTGGTGTCCTTTATGCCAAACCGCTTCTCGTTACATTTTGCCTCCGATTACAATGTTTCCTTTCCTAAACATTTGTTTCGCGTTTTTTCTCAGACGCGTTGCACTCGAACATCTCGGTCGTTTAACGAACTTTACCCGACACCCCATGTCATTTTCCCTTTGCTAGGCATTTTCTTCTGCAGTTGTCATTCATTTTTCCTTTCGTTTTCGAGGCGCGCTGCACTCTAATATGTCATCTGTTGATGTCCTTTATGCCATACCGCTTCGCGGTACAGTTTGCCTCCGATTACAATGCTTCCTTTCCTAAACATTTGTTTCGCGTTTTTTCTCAGACGCGTTGCACTCGAACATCTCGGTCGTTTAAGGAGCTTTACCCGACAACCCATGTCATATTTCCTTTGCTAGGCATTATCTTCTGCAGTTCTCATTCATTTTTTCTTTCCTTCTCGAGGCGCGTTGCACTCGAACATGCCATGTGTTGGTGTCCTTTATGCCATACCGCTTCTGGTTACATTTTGCCTCCGATTACAATGTTTCCTTTCCTAAACATTTGTTTCTTGTTTTTTCTCAGACGAGTTGCACTCGCACATCTCTGACGTTTAAGGAGCTTTACCCGACACCCCATGTCGTTTTCCCCTATGCTAGGCATTTTCTTCTGCAGTTCTCATTCATTTTTTCTTTCCTTTTCGAGGCGCGTTGCACTCGAATATGTCATCTGTTGATGTCCTTTATGCCATACCGCTTCGCGGTACAGTTTGCCTCCGATTACATTGTTTCCTTTCTAAACATTTGTTTACGTGTTTCTGTCAGACGCGTTGCACTCGAACATCTCGGTCGTTTAACGAGCTTTACCCGACACCCCATGTCATTTTCCCCTTTGCTAGGCATTCTCTTCTGCAGTCTCATTCATTTTTTCTTTCCTTTTCGAGGCGCGTTGCACTCGAACATGACATCTGTTGGTGTCCTTTATGCCATACCGCTTCTCGTTACATTTTGCCTCCGATTACAATGTTTCCTTCCCTAAACATTTGTTTCTTGTTTTTTCTCAGACGAGTTGCACTCGCACATCTCTGACGTTTAAGGAGCTTTACCCGACACCCCATGTCGTTTTCCCCTATGCTAGGCATTTTCTTCTGCAGTTCTCATTCATTTTTTCTTTCCTTTTCGAGGCGCGTTGCACTCGAATATGTCATCTGTTGATGTCCTTTACGCCATACCGCTTCGCGGTACAGTTTGCCTCCGATTACATTGTTTCCTTTCTAAACATTTGTTTACGTGTTTCTGTCAGAGGCTTTGCACTCGAACATCTCTGTGGTTTGAGGAGCTTTATCCGACACACCATGTCATTTTTCCTTTGCTAGGCATTTTCTTCTGCAGTTCTCATTCATTTTTTCCTTCCTTTTCGAGGCGCGTTGCACTCGAACATGTCATCTGTTGATGTCCTTTCTGCCATACCGCTTCCCGTTACATTTTCCCTCCGATTACAATGCTTCCTTTCCTAAACATTTGTTTCGCGTTTTTTCTCAGACGCGTTGCACTGGAACATCTCGGTCGTTTAAGGAGCTTTACCCGACACCCCATGTCATTTTTCCTTAGCTAGGCATTTTCTTCTTCAGTTCTCATTCCTTTTTCCTTTCCTTTTCGAGGCGCGTTGCACTCGAATGTGTCATCTGTTGATGTCCTTTATGCCATACCGCTTCCCGTTACATTTTGCCTCCGATTACAATGTTTCCTTTCCTAAACATTTGTTTCGCGTTTTTATCTCATACGCGTTGCACTCGAATATCTTGGTCGTTTAAGGAGTTTTACCCGACTACCCATGTCATTTTCCCTTTGCTAGGCATTATCTTCTGCAGTTCTCATTCATTTTTTTTTTCCTTCTCGAGGCGCGTTGCACTCGAACATGTCAGCTGTTTTGTACTTTATGCCATACCGCTTCGCGTTACATTTTGCCTCCGAATACAATGTTTCCTTTCCTAAACATTTGTTTCGCGTTTTTTCTAAGACGCGTTGCACTCGCACATCTCGGACGTTTAAGGAGATTTACCCGACAACCAATGTCATTTTCCCCTTTGCTAGGCATTTTCTTCTGCAGTTCACATTCATTTTTCCTTTCCTTTTCGAGGTTCGTTGCACTCGAATATGTCATGTGTTGATGTCTTTTATGCCATACCGCTTCGATTTACATTTTGCCTCCGAATACAATGTTTCCTTTCCTAAACATTTGTTTCGCGTTTTTACCCGACAACCAAAGTCATTTTCCCCTTTGCTAGGCATTTTCTTCTGCAGTTCTCATTCATTTTTTCCTTCCATTTCGAGGCGCGTTGCACTCGAACATCTCGGACGTTTAAGGAGATTTACCCGACAACCAATGTCATTTTCCCCTTTGCTAGGCATTTTCTTCTGCAGTTCTCATACTTTTTTCCTTCCATTTCGAGGCGCGTTGCACTCGAACATGTCATCTGGTGATGTCCTTTATGCCATACCGCTTCCCGTTACATTTTGCCTCCGATTACAATGCTTCCTTTCCTAAACATTTGTTTCGCGTTTTTTCTCCGACGCGTTGCACTCGAACATCTCGGTCGTTTAAGGAGCTTTACCCGACAACCAATGTCATTTTCCCCTTTGCTAGGAATTTTCTTCTCCTGTTCTCATTCATATTTTCCTTCCTTTTCGAGGCGCGTTGCATTCGAACATGTCATCTGTTGATGTCCTTTAAGCCATACCGCTTCCCGTTACATTTTGCCTCCGATTACAATGTTTCCTTTCCCAAACATTTGTTTCGCGTTTTTATCTCATACGCGTTGCTCTCGAACATCTCGTCGTTTAAGGAGTTTTACCCGACACCCCATGTCAATTTGCCTTTGCTAGGCATTATCTTCTGCAGTTCTCATTCATTTTTTTTTTTTCCTTCTCGAGGCGCGTTGCACTCGAACATGTCAGCTGTTGTGTACTTTATGCCATACCGCTTCGCGTTACATTTTGTCTCCGAATACATAGTTTCCTTTCCTAAACATTTGTTTCGCTTTTTTTCTCAGACGCGTTGCACTCCTTTATCTCGGACGATTAAGGAGCCTTATCCGACAACCAATGTCATTTTCCCCTTTGCTAGGCATTTTCTTCTGCAATTCTCATTCATTTTTCCTTTCCTTTTCGAGGCGCGTTGCACTCGAATATGTCATCTGTTGATGTCCTTTATGCCATACCGCTTCGCGGTACAGTTTGCCTCCGATTACATTGTTTCCTTTCTAAACATTTGTTTACGTGTTTTTGTCAGACGCGTTGCACTCGAACATCTCGGCCGTTTAAGGAGCTTTACCCGACACCCCATGTCATTTTCCCCTTTGCTAGGCATTCTCTTCTGCGGTTCTCATTCATTTTTTCTTTCCTTTTCGAGGCGCGTTGCACTCGAACATGTCATCTGTAGGTGTCCTTTATGCCATACCGCTTCTCATTACATTTGCCCTCCGATTACAATGTTTCCTTTCCTAAACATTTGTGTCGCGTTTTTTCTCAGACGCGTTGCACTCGAACATCTCGGTCGTTTAAGGAGCTTTACCCGACAACCCATGTCATTTTTCCTTTGCTAGGCATTTTCTTCTGCAGTTTTCATTCTTTTTTTCCTTCCTTTTCGAGGCGCGTTGCATTCGAACATGTCATTTGTTGATGTCCTTTATGCCATACCGCTTCCCGTTACATTTTGCCTCCGATTACAATGTTTCCTTTCCTAAACATTTGTTTCGCGTTTTTTTCTCATACGCGTTGCACTCGAACATCTCGGTCGTTTAGGGAGATAGACCCGACACCCCATGTCATTTTCCCTTTGCTAGGCATTGTCTTCTGCAGTTCTCATTCATTTTTTCTTTCCTTCTCGAGGCGCGTTGCACTCGAACATGTCAGCTGTTGTGTACTTTATGCCATACCGCTTCGCGTTACATTTTGCCTCCGAATACAATGTTTACTTTCTAAACATTTGTTTCGCGTTTTTTCTCAGACGCGTTGCAATCGCACATCTCGGACGTTTAAGGAGCTTTACCCTACAACCAATGTCATTTTCCCCTTTGCTAGGCATTTTCTACTGCAGTTCTCATTCATATTTTTTTTTCCTTTTCGAGGCGCGTGCACTCGAATATTTCATCTGTTGATGTCCTTTATGCCATAGCGCTTCTCATTACATTTTGCCTCCGATTACAATGCTTCCTTTCCTAAACATTTGTTTCGCCTTTTTTTCTCAGGCGTGTTGCACTCGCACATCTCGGACGTTTAAGGAGCTTTACCCGACTTCCCATGTCATTTTCCCTTTCTAGGCATTTTCTTCTGCAGTTCTCATTCATTTTTTCTTTCCTTTTCGAGGCACGTTGCACTCGAACATGTCAGCTGTTGATGTCCTTTATGCCATACCGCTTCCAGTTACATTTTGCCTCCGATTACAATGCTTCCTTTCCTAAACATTTGTTTCGCGGTTTTTCTCAGACGCGTTGCACTCGAACATCTCAGTCGTTTGAGGAGCTTTATCCGACACACCGTGTCATTTTTCCTTTGCTAGGCATTTTCTTCTGCAGTTCTCATTCATTATATCCTTCCTTTTCGAGGCGCGTTGCACTCGAACATGTCATCTGTTGATGTCCTTTATGCCATACCGCTTCCCGTTACATTTTGCCTCCGATTACAATGCTTCCTTTAATAAACATTTGTTTCGCGGTTTTTCTCAGACGCGTTGCACTCGAACATCTCGGTCGTTTGAGGAGCTTTATCCGACACACCGTGTCATTTTTCCTTTGCTAGGCATTTTCTTCTGCAGTTCTCATTCATTTTTTCCTTCTTTTTCGAGGCGCGTTGCACTCGAACATGTCATCTGTTGATGTCCTTTATGCCATACCGCTTCCCGTTACATTTTCCCTCCGATTACAATGCTTCCTTTCCTAAACATTTGTTTCGCGTTTTTTCTCAGACGCGTAGCACTCGAACATCTCGGTCGTTTAAGCAGCTTTACCCGACACCCCATGTCATTTTTCGTTTGCTTGGCATTTTCTTCTGCAGTTCTCATTCTTATTTTCCTTCCTTTTCGAGGCGCGTTGCATTCGAACATGTCATCTGTTGATGTCCTTTATGCCATACCGCTTCCCGTTACATTTTGCCTCCGTTTACAATGTTTCCTTTCCTAAACATTTGTTTAGCGTTTTTATCTCATACGCGTTGCTCTCGAACATCTCGGTCGTTTAAGGAGTTTTACCCGACACCCCATGTCAATTTGGCTTTCCTAGGCATTATCTTCTGCAGTTCTCATTCATTTTTTTTTTTCCGTCTCGAGGCGCGTTGCACTCGAACATGTCAGCTGTTGTGTACTTTATGCCATACCGCTTCGCGTTACATTTTGCCTCCGAATACAATGTTTCCTTTCCTAAACATTTGTTTCGCGTTTTTTCTCAGACGCGTTGCACTCGTTTATCTCGGACGTTTAAGGAGCCTTACCCGACAACCAATGTAATTTTCCCCTTTGCTAGGCATTTTCTTCTGCAATTCTCATTCATTTTTCCTTTCCTTTTCGAGGCGCGTTGCACTCGAATATGTCATCTGTTGATGTCCTTTATGCCATACCGCTTCGCGGTACAGTTTGCCTCCGATTACATTGTTTCCTTTCTAAACATTTGTTTACGTGTTTTTGTCAGACGCGTTGCACTCGAACATCTCGGTCGTTTAAGGAGCTTTACCCGACACCCCATGTCATTTTCCCCTTTGCTAGGCATTCTCTTCTGCAGTTCTCATTTAGTTTTTCTTAGGCGCGTTGCACTCGAACATGTCATCTGTTGGTGTCCTTTATGCCATACCGCTTCTCATTACATTTTGCCTCCGATTACGATGTTTCCTTTCCTAAACATTTGTTTCGCGTTTTTTCTCATACGCGTTGCACTCGAACATCTCGGTCGTTTAAGGAGCTTTACCCGACACCCCATGTCATTTTTCCTTTGCTAGGCATTTTCTTCTGCAGCTCTCATTCATTTTTGCTTACCTTTGCGAGGCGCGTTGCACTCGAACATGTCATCTTTTGGTGTCCTTTACGCCATACCGCTTCGGGTTACATTTTGCCTCCGATTACAATGTTTTCTTTCCTAAACATTAGTTTCGCGTTTTTTCTCAGACGCGTTGCACTCGAACATCTCGGTCGATTAAGGAGCTTTACCCGACAACCCATGTCATATTTCCTTTGCTAGGCATTATCTTCTGCAGTTCTCATTTATTTTTTCTTTCCTTCTCGAGGCGCGTTGCACTCGAACATGCCATCTGTTGGTGTCCTTTATGCCATACCGCTTCTCGTTACATTTTGCCTCCGATTACAATGTTTCCTTTCCTAAACATTTGTTTCTTGTTTTTTCTCAGACGAGTTGCACTCGCACATCTCTGACGTTTAAGGAGCTTTACCCGACACCCCATGTCGTTTTCCCCTATGCTAGGCATTTTCTTCTGCAGTTCTCATTCATTTTTTCTTTCCTTTTCGAAGCGCGTTGCACTCGAATATGTCATCTGTTGATGTCCTTTATGCCATACCGCTTCGCGGTACAGTTTGCCTCCGATTACATTGTTTCCTTTCTAAACATTTGTTTACGTGTTTCTGTCAGAGGCTTTGCACTCGAACATCTCTGTGGTTTGAGGAGCTTTATCCGACACACCATGTCATTTTTCCTTTGCTAGGCATTTTCTTCTGCAGTTCTCATTCATTTTTTCCTTCCTTTTCGAGGCGCGTTGCACTCGAACATGTCATCTGTTGATGTCCTTTCTGCCATACCGCTTCCCGTTACATTTTCCCTCCGATTACAATGCTTCCTTTCCTAAACATTTGTTTCGCGTTTTTTCTCAGACGCGTTGCACTGGAACATCTCGGTCGTTTAAGGAGCTTTACCCGACACCCCATGTCATTTTTCCTTAGCTAGGCATTTTCTTCTTCAGTTCTCATTCCTTTTTCCTTTCCTTTTCGAGGCGCGTTGCACTTGAATGTGTCATCTGTTGATGTCCTTTATGCCATACCGCTTCCCGTTACATTTTGCCTCCGATTACAATGTTTCCTTTCCTAAACATTTGTTTCGCGTTTTTATCTCATACGCGTTGCACTCGAATATCTTGGTCGTTTAAGGAGTTTTACCCGACTACCCATGTCATTTTCCCTTTGCTAGGCATTATCTTCTGCAGTTCTCATTCATTTTTTTTTTTCCTTCTCGAGGCGCGTTGCACTCGAACATGTCAGCTGTTTTGTACTTTATGCCATACCGCTTCGCGTTACATTTTGCCTCCGAATACAATGTTTCCTTTCCTAAACATTTGTTTCGCGTTTTTTCTAAGACGCGTTGCACTCGCACATCTCGGACGTTTAAGGAGATTTACCCGACAACCAATGTCATTTTCCCCTTTGCTAGGCATTTTCTTCTGCAGTTCACATTCATTTTTCCTTTCCTTTTCGAGGTTCGTTGCACTCGAATATGTCATCTGTTGATGTCTTTTATGCCATACCGCTTCGATTTACATTTTGCCTCCGAATACAATGTTTCCTTTCCTAAACATTTGTTTCGCGTTTTTACTCAGACGCGTTGCACTCGCACATCTCGGTCGTTTAAGGAGTTTTACCCGACACCCCAAGTCATTTTCCCCTTTGCTAGGCATTTTCTTCTGCAGTTCTCATTCATTTTTTCTTTCCTTCTCGAGGCGCGTTGCACTCGAACATGTCAGCTGTTGTGTACTTTATGCCATACCGCTTCGCGTTACATTTTGCCTCCGAATACAATGTTTCCTTTCTAAACATTTGTTTGGCGTTTTTACCCGACAACCAAAGTCATTTTCCCCTTTGCTAGGCATTTTCTTCTGCAGTTCTCATTCATTTTTTCCTTCCATTTCGAGGCGCGTTGCACTCGAACATCTCGGACGTTTAAGGAGATTTACCCGACAACCAATGTCATTTTCCCCTTTGCTAGGCATTTTCTTCTGCAGTTCTCATACATTTTTTCCTTCCATTTCGAGGCGCGTTGCACTCGAACATGTCATCTGGTGATGTCCTTTATGCCATACCGCTTCCCGTTACATTTTGCCTCCGATTACAATGCTTCCTTTCCTAAACATTTGTTTCGCGTTTTTTCTCCGACGCGTTGCACTCGAACATCTCGGTCGTTTAAGGAGCTTTACCCGACAACCAATGTCATTTTCCCCTTTGCTAGGAATTTTCTTCTCCTGTTCTCATTCATATTTTCCTTCCTTTTCGAGGCGCGTTGCATTCGAACATGTCATCTGTTGATGTCCTTTAAGCCATACCGCTTCCCGTTACATTTTGCCTCCGATTACAATGTTTCCTTTCCCAAACATTTGTTTCGCGTTTTTATCTCATACGCGTTGCTCTCGAACATCTCGTCGTTTAAGGAGTTTTACCCGACACCCCATGTCAATTTGCCTTTGCTAGGCATTATCTTCTGCAGTTCTCATTCATTTTTTTTTTTCCTTCTCGAGGCGCGTTGCACTCGAACATGTCAGCTGTTGTGTACTTTATGCCATACCGCTTCGCGTTACATTTTGTCTCCGAATACATAGTTTCCTTTCCTAAACATTTGTTTCGCTTTTTTTCTCAGACGCGTTGCACTCGTTTATCTCGGACGATTAAGGAGCCTTATCCGACAACCAATGTCATTTTCCCCTTTGCTAGGCATTTTCTTCTGCAATTCTCATTCATTTTTCCTTTCCTTTTCGAGGCGCGTTGCACTCGAATATGTCATCTGTTGATGTCCTTTATGCCATACCGCTTCGCGGTACAGTTTGCCTCCGATTACATTGTTTCCTTTCTAAACATTTGTTTACGTGTTTTTGTCAGACGCGTTGCACTCGAACATCTCGGCCGTTTAAGGAGCTTTACCCGACACCCCATGTCATTTTCCCCTTTGCTAGGCATTCTCTTCTGCGGTTCTCATTCATTTTTTCTTTCCTTTTCGAGGCGCGTTGCACTCGAACATGTCATCTGTAGGTGTCCTTTATGCCATACCGCTTCTCATTACATTTGCCCTCCGATTACAATGTTTCCTTTCCTAAACATTTGTGTCGCGTTTTTTCTCAGACGCGTTGCACTCGAACATCTCGATCGTTTAAGGAGCTTTACCCGACAACCCATGTCATTTTTCCTTTGCTAGGCATTTTCTTCTGCAGTTTTCATTCTTTTTTTCCTTCCTTTTCTAGGCGCGTTGCATTCGAACATGTCATTTGTTGATGTCCTTTATGCCATACCGCTTCCCGTTACATTTTGCCTCCGATTACAATGTTTCCTTTCCTAAACATTTGTTTCGCGTTTTTTTCTCATACGCGTTGCACTCGAACATCTCGGTCGTTTAGGGAGATAGACCCGACACCCCATGTCATTTTCCCTTTGCTAGGCAGTGTCTTCTGCAGTTCTCATTCATTTTTTCTTTCCTTCTCGAGGCGCGTTGCACTCGAACATGTCAGCTGTTGTGTACTTTATGCCATACCGCTTCGCGTTACATTTTGCCTCCGAATACAATGTTTCCTTTCTAAACATTTGTTTCGCGTTTTTTCTCAGACGCGTTGCACTCGCACATCTCGGACGTTTAAGGAGCTTTACCCTACAACCAATGTCATTTTCCCCTTTGCTAGGCATTTTCTACTGCAGTTCTCATTCATATTTTTTTTTCCTTTTCGAGGCGCGTGCACTCGAATATTTCATCTGTTGATGTCCTTTATGCCATAGCGCTTCTCATTACATTTTGCCTCCGATTACAATGCTTCCTTTCCTAAACATTTGTTTCGCCTTTTTTTCTCAGGCGTGTTGCACTCGCACATCTCGGACGTTTAAGGAGCTTTACCCGACTTCCCATGTCATTTTCCCTTTCTAGGCATTTTCTTCTGCAGTTCTCATTCATTTTTTCTTTCCTTTTCGAGGCACGTTGCACTCGAACATGTCAGCTGTTGATGTCCTTTATGCCATACCGCTTCCAGTTACATTTTGCCTCCGATTACAATGCTTCCTTTCCTAAACATTTGTTTCGCGGTTTTTCTCAGACGCGTTGCACTCGAACATCTCAGTCGTTTGAGGAGCTTTATCCGACACACCGTGTCATTTTTCCTTTGCTAGGCATTTTCTTCTGCAGTTCTCATTCATTTTATCCTTCCTTTTCGAGGCGCGTTGCACTCGAACATGTCATCTGTTGATGTCCTTTATGCCATACCGCTTCCCGTTACATTTTGCCTCCGATTACAATGCTTCCTTTAATAAACATTTGTTTCGCGGTTTTTCTCAGACGCGTTGCACTCGAACATCTCGGTCGTTTGAGGAGCTTTATCCGACACACCGTGTCATTTTTCCTTTGCTAGGCATCTTCTTCTGCAGTTCTCATTCATTTTTTCCTTCTTTTTCGAGGCGCGTTGCACTCGAACATGTCATCTGTTGATGTCCTTTATGCCATACCGCTTCCCGTTACATTTTGCCTCCGATTACAATGCTTCCTTTCCTAAACATTTGTTTCGCGTTTTTTCTGGGACGCGTAGCACTCGAACATCTCGGTCGTTTAAGCAGCTTTACCCGACACCCCATGTCATTTTTCGTTTGCTTGGCATTTTCTTCTGCAGTTCTCATTCTTATTTTCCTTCCTTTTCGAGGCGCGTTGCATTCGAACATGTCATCTGTTGATGTCCTTTATGCCATACCGCTTCCCGTTACATTTTGCCTCCGATTACAATGTTTCCTTTCCTAAACATTTGTTTAGCGTTTTTATCTCATACGCGTTGCTCTCGAACATCTCGGTCGTTTAAGGAGTTTTACCCGACACCCCATGTCAATTTGCCTTTGCTAGGCATTATCTTCTGCAGTTCTCATTCATTTTTTTTTTTTCCGTCTCGAGGCGCGTTGCACTCGAACATGTCAGCTGTTGTGTACTTTATGCCATACCGCTTCGCGTTACATTTTGCCTCCGAATACAATGTTTCCTTTCCTAAACATTTGTTTCGCGTTTTTTCTCAGACGCGTTGCACTCGTTTATCTCGGACGTTTAAGGAGCCTTACCCGACAACCAATGAAATTTTCCCCTTTGCTAGGCATTTTCTTCTGCAATTCTCATTCATTTTTCCTTTCCTTTTCGAGGCGCGTTGCACTCGAATATGTCATCTGTTGATGTCCTTTATGCCATACCGCTTCGCGGTACAGTTTGCCTCCGATTACATTGTTTCCTTTCTAAACATTTGTTTACGTGTTTTTGTCAGACGCGTTGCACTCGAACATCTCGGTCGTTTAAGGAGTTTTACCCGACACCCCATGTCATTTTCCCCTTTGCTAGGCATTTTCTTCTGCGGTTCTCATTCATTTTTTCTTTCCTTTTCGAGGCGCGTTGCACTCGAACATGTCATCTGTTGGTGTCCTTTATGCCATACCGCTTCTCATTACATTTTGCCTCCGATTACAATTCTTCCTTTCCTAAACATTTGTTTCGCCTTTTTTTCTCAGGCACGTTGCACTCGCACATCTCGGTCGTTTGAGCGGCTTTATCCGACACACCGTGTCATTTTTCCTTTGCTAGGCATTTTCTTCTGCAGTTCTCATTCATTTTTTCCTTCCTTTTCGAGGCGCGTTGCACTCGGACATGTCATCTGTTGATGTCCTTTATGCCATACCGCTTCCCGTTACATTTTGCCTCCGATTACAATGCTTCCTTTCCTAAACATTTGTTTCGCATTTTTTCTCAGACGCGTTGCACTCGAACATCTCGGTCGTTTAAGGAGCTTTCCCTACAACCAATGTCATTTTCCCCTTTGCTAGGCATTTTCTACTGCAGTTCTCATTCATATTTTTTTTTCCTTTTCGAGGCGCGTGCACTCGAATATTTCATCTGTTGATGTCCTTTATGCCATAGCGCTTCTCATTACATTTTGCCTCCGATTACAATGCTTCCTTTCCTAAACATTTGTTTCGCCTTTTTTTCTCAGGCGTGTTGCACTCGCACATCTCGGACGTTTAAGGAGCTTTACCCGACTTCCCATGTCATTTTCCCTTTCTAGGCATTTTCTTCTGCAGTTCTCATTCATTTTTTCTTTCCTTTTCGAGGCACGTTGCACTCGAACATGTCAGCTGTTGATGTCCTTTATGCCATACCGCTTCCAGTTACATTTTGCCTCCGATTACAATGCTTCCTTTCCTAAACATTTGTTTCGCGGTTTTTCTCAGACGCGTTGCACTCGAACATCTCAGTCGTTTGAGGAGCTTTATCCGACACACCGTGTCATTTTTCCTTTGCTAGGCATTTTCTTCTGCAGTTCTCATTCATTTTATCCTTCCTTTTCGAGGCGCGTTGCACTCGAACATGTCATCTGTTGATGTCCTTTATGCCATACCGCTTCCCGTTACATTTTGCCTCCGATTACAATGCTTCCTTTAATAAACATTTGTTTCGCGGTTTTTCTCAGACGCGTTGCACTCGAAAATTTCGGTCGTTTAAGGAGCTTTACCCGACACCCCATGTCATTTTCCCTTTGCTAGGCATTTTCTTTTGCAGTTCTCATTCATTTTTTCTTTCCTTTTCGAGGCGCGTTGCACTCGAACCTGCCATCTGTTGATGTCCTTTATGTCACACCGCTTCCCGTTACATTTTGCCTCCGATTACAATGCTTCCTGTCCTAAACATTTGTTTCGCGGTTTTTCTCAGACGCGTTGCACTCGAACATCTCGGTCGTTTAAGGAGCTTTACCCGACACCCCATGTCATTTTCCCTTTGCTAGGCATTATCTTCTGCAGTTCCCATTCATTTTTTCTTTTCTTCTCGAGGCGCGTAGCACTCGAACATATCAGCTGTTGGTGTACTTTATGCCATACCGCTTCGCGTTACATTTTGCCTCCGAATACAATGTTTCCTTTCCTAAACATTTTTTTTTGGCGTTTTTTCTCAGACGCGTTGCACTCGCACATCTCGGACGTTTAAGGAGTTTTACCCGACACCCCATGTCATTTTCCCCTTTGCTAGGCATTTTCTTCTGCAGTTCTCATTCATTTTTTCTTTCCTTTTCGAGGCGCGTTGCACTCGAATATGTCATATGTTGATGTCCTTTATGCCATACCGCTTCGCGGTACAGTTTGCCTCCAATTACAATACTTCCTTTCCTAAACATTTGTTTCGCTTTTTTTCTCAGACGCGTTGCACTCGAACATCTCGGTCGTTTAAGGAGCTTTACCCGACACCACATGTCGTTTTCCCTTTGCTAGGCCTTATCATCTGCAGTTCTCATTCATTTTTTCTTTCCTTCTCGAGGGGCGTTGCACTCGAACATGTGAGATGTTGGTGTACTTTATGCCATACCGCTTCGCGTTACATTTTGCCTCCGAATACAATGTTTCCTTTCTAAACATTTGTTTCGCGTTTTTTCTCAGACGCGTTGCCATCGCACATCTCGGACGTTTAAGGAGCTTTACCCGACAACCAATGTCATTTTTCCTTTGCTAGGCATTTTCTTCTGCAATTCTCATTCATTTTTCCTTTCCTTTTCGAGGCGCGTTGCACTCGAATATGTCATCTGTTGATGTCCTTTATGCCATACCGCTTCGCGGTACAGTTTGCCTCCGATTACATTGTTTCCTTTCTAAACATTTGTTTACGTGTTTTTGTCAGACGCGTTGCACTCGAACATCTCGGTCGTTTAAGGAGCTTTACCCGACACCCCATGTCATTTTCCCCTTTGCTAGGCATTCTCTTCTGCGGTTCTCATTCATTTTTTCTTTCCTTTTCGAGGCGCGTTGCACTCGAACATGTCATCTGTTGGTGTCCTTTATGCCATACCGCTTCTCATTACATTTTCCCTCCGATTACAATGTTTCCTTTCCTAAACATTTGTTTCGCGTTTTTTCTCAGACGCGTTCCACTCGAACATCTCGGTCGTTTAAGGAGCTTTACGCGACAACCCATGTCATTTTTCCTTTGCTAGGCATTTTCTTCTGCAGTTCTCATTCTTTTTTTACTTCCTTTTCGAGGCGCGTTGCATTCGAACATGTCATTTGTTGATGTCCTTTATGCCATACCGCTTCCCGTTACATTTTGCCTCCGATTACAATGTTTCCTTTCCTAAACATTTGTTTCGCGTTTTTTTCTCATACGCGTTGCACTCGAACATCTCGGTCGTTTAGGGAGCTAGACCCGACACCCCATGTCATTTTCCCTTTGCTAGGCATTGTCTTCTGCAGTTCTCATTCATTTTTTCTTTCCTTCTCGAGGCGCGTTGCACTCGAACATGTCAGCTGTTGTGTACTTTATGCCATACCGCTACGCGTTACATTTTGCCTCCGAATACAATGTTTCCTTTCTAAACATTTGTTTCGCGTTTTTTCTCAGACGCGTTGCACTCGCACATCTCGGTCGTTTAAGGAGCTTTACCCGACACCCCATGTCATTTTCCCTTTCTAGGCATTTGCTTCTGCAGTTCTCATTCATTTTTGCTTTCCTTTGCGAGGCGCGTTGCACTCGAACATGTCATCTTTTGGTGTCCTTTACGACATACCGCTTCGCGTTACATTTTGCCTCCGATTACAATATTTCCTTTCGTAAACATTTGTTTCGCGGTTTTTCTCAGACGCGTTGCACTCGAAAATTTCGGTCGTTTAAGGAGCTTTACCCGACACCCCATGTCATTTTCCCTTTGCTAGGCATTTTCTTTTGCAGTTCTCATTCATTTTTTCTTTCCTTTTCGAGGCGCGTTGCACTCGAACCTGCCATCTGTTAATGTCCTTTATGTCACACCGCTTCCCGTTACATTTTGCCTCCGATTACAATGCTTCCTGTCCTAAACATTTGTTTCGCGGTTTTTCTCAGACGCGTTGCACTCGAACATCTCGGTCGTTTAAGGAGCTTTACCCGACACCCCATGTCATTTTCCCTTTGCTAGGCATTATCTTCTGCAGTTCCCATTCATTTTTTCTTTTCTTCTCGAGGCGCGTAGCACTCGAACATATCAACTGTTGGTGTACTTTATGCCATACCGCTTCGCGTTACATTTTGCCTCCGAATACAATGTTTCCTTTCCTAAACATTTTTTTTTGGCGTTTTTTCTCAGACGCGTTGCACTCGCACATCTCGGACGTTTAAGGAGTTTTACCCGACACCCCATGTCATTTTCCCCTTTGCTAGGCATTTTCTTCTGCAGTTCTCATTCATTTTTTCTTTCCTTTTCGAGGCGCGTTGCACTCGAATATGTCATATGTTGATGTCCTTTATGCCATACCGCTTCGCGGTACAGTTTGCCTCCAATTACAATACTTCCTTTCCTAAACATTTGTTTCGCTTTTTTTCTCAGACGCGTTGCACTCGAACATCTCGGTCGTTTAAGGAGCTTTACCCGACACCACATGTCGTTTTCCCTTTGCTAGGCCTTACCATCTGCAGTTCTCATTCATTTTTTCTTTCCTTCTCGAGGGGCGTTGCACTCGAACATGTGAGATGTTGGTGTACTTTATGCCATACCGCTTCGCGTTACATTTTGCCTCCGAATACAATGTTTCCTTTCTAAACATTTGTTTCGCGTTTTTTCTCAGACGCGTTGCCATCGCACATCTGGGACGTTTAAGGAGCTTTACCCGACAACCAATGTCATTTTTCCTTTGCTAGGCATTTTCTTCTGCAATTCTCATTCATTTTTCCTTTCCTTTTCGAGGCGCGTTGCACTCGAATATGTCATCTGTTGATGTCCTTTATGCCATACCGCTTCGCGGTACAGTTTGCCTCCGATTACATTGTTTCCTTTCTAAACATTTGTTTACGTGTTTTTGTCAGACGCGTTGCACTCGAACATCTCGGTCGTTTAAGGAGCTTTACCCGACACCCCATGTCATTTTCCCCTTTGCTAGGCATTCTCTTCTGCAGTTCTCATTCATTTTTTCTTTCCTTCTCGAGGCGCGTTGCACTCGAACATGTCAGCTGTTGTGTACTTTATGCCATACCGCTTCGCGTTACATTTTGCCTCCGAATACAATGTTTCCTTTCTAAACATTTGTTTCGCGTTTTTACCCGACAACCAAAGTCATTTTCCCCTTTGCTAGGCATTTTCTTCTGCAGTTCTCATTCATTTTTTCCTTCCATTTCGAGGCGCGTTGCACTCGAACATCTCGGACGTTTAAGGAGATTTACCCGACAACCAATGTCATTTTCCCCTTTGCTAGGCATTTTCTTCTGCAGTTCTCATACATTTTTTCCTTCCATTTCGAGGCGCGTTGCACTCGAACATGTCATCTGGTGATGTCCTTTATGCCATACCGCTTCCCGTTACATTTTGCCTCCGATTACAATGCTTCCTTTCCTAAACATTTGTTTCGCGTTTTTTCTCCGACGCGTTGCACTCGAACATCTCGGTCGTTTATGGAGCTTTACCCGACAACCAATGTCATTTTCCCCTTTGCTAGGAATTTTCTTCTCCTGTTCTCATTCATATTTTCCTTCCTTTTCGAGGCGCGTTGCATTCGAACATGTCATCTGTTGATGTCCTTTAAGCCATACCGCTTCCCGTTACATTTTGCCTCCGATTACAATGTTTCCTTTCCCAAACATTTGTTTCGCGTTTTTATCTCATACGCGTTGCTCTCGAACATCTCGTCGTTTAAGGAGTTTTACCCGACACCCCATGTCAATTTGCCTTTGCTAGGCATTATCTTCTGCAGTTCTCATTCATTTTTTTTTTTCCTTCTCGAGGCGCGTTGCACTCGAACATGTCAGCTGTTGTGTACTTTATGCCATACCGCTTCGCGTTACATTTTGTCTCCGAATACATAGTTTCCTTTCCTAAACATTTGTTTCGCTTTTTTTCTCAGACGCGTTGCACTCGTTTATCTCGGACGATTAAGGAGCCTTATCCGACAACCAATGTCATTTTCCCCTTTGCTAGGCATTTTCTTCTGCAATTCTCATTCATTTTTCCTTTCCTTTTCGAGGCGCGTTGCACTCGAATATGTCATCTGTTGATGTCCTTTATGCCATACCGCTTCGCGGTACAGTTTGCCTCCGATTACATTGTTTCCTTTCTAAACATTTGTTTACGTGTTTTTGTCAGACGCGTTGCACTCGAA
Source organism: Hymenopus coronatus (assembly GCA_030762935.1). Taxonomy (NCBI): domain Eukaryota; kingdom Metazoa; phylum Arthropoda; class Insecta; order Mantodea; family Hymenopodidae; genus Hymenopus; species Hymenopus coronatus. The sequence continues at coordinate 104,322,686 of CM060891.1, forward strand.
CATCTCGGCCGTTTAAGGAGCTTTACCCGACACCCCATGTCATTTTCCCCTTTGCTAGGCATTCTCTTCTGCGGTTCTCATTCATTTTTTCTTTCCTTTTCGAGGCGCGTTGCACTCGAACATGTCATCTGTAGGTGTCCTTTATGCCATACCGCTTCTCATTACATTTGCCCTCCGATTACAATGTTTCCTTTCCTAAACATTTGTGTCGCGTTTTTTCTCAGACGCGTTGCACTCGAACATCTCGGTCGTTTAAGGAGCTTTACCCGACAACCCATGTCATTTTTCCTTTGCTAGGCATTTTCTTCTGCAGTTCTCATTCATTTTTTCCTTCCTTTTCGAGGCGCGTTGCACTCGGACATGTCATCTGTTGATGTCCTTTATGCCATACCGCTTCCCGTTACATTTTGCCTCCGATTACAATGCTTCCTTTCCTAAACATTTGTTTCGCATTTTTTCTCAGACGCGTTGCACTCGAACATCTCGGTCGTTTAAGGAGCTTTACCCTACAACCAATGTCATTTTCCCCTTTGCTAGGCATTTTCTACTGCAGTTCTCATTCATATTTTTTTTTCCTTTTCGAGGCGCGTGCACTCGAATATTTCATCTGTTGATGTCCTTTATGCCATAGCGCTTCTCATTACATTTTGCCTCCGATTACAATGCTTCCTTTCCTAAACATTTGTTTCGCCTTTTTTTCTCAGGCGTGTTGCACTCGCACATCTCGGACGTTTAAGGAGCTTTACCCGACTTCCCATGTCATTTTCCCTTTCTAGGCATTTTCTTCTGCAGTTCTCATTCATTTTTTCTTTCCTTTTCGAGGCACGTTGCACTCGAACATGTCAGCTGTTGATGTCCTTTATGCCATACCGCTTCCAGTTACATTTTGCCTCCGATTACAATGCTTCCTTTCCTAAACATTTGTTTCGCGGTTTTTCTCAGACGCGTTGCACTCGAACATCTCAGTCGTTTGAGGAGCTTTATCCGACACACCGTGTCATTTTTCCTTTGCTAGGCATTTTCTTCTGCAGTTCTCATTCATTTTATCCTTCCTTTTCGAGGCGCGTTGCACTCGAACATGTCATCTGTTGATGTCCTTTATGCCATACCGCTTCCCGTTACATTTTGCCTCCGATTACAATGCTTCCTTTAATAAACATTTGTTTCGCGGTTTTTCTCAGACGCGTTGCACTCGAACATCTCGGTCGTTTGAGGAGCTTTATCCGACACACCGTGTCATTTTTCCTTTGCTAGGCATTTTCTTCTGCAGTTCTCATTCATTTTTTCCTTCTTTTTCGAGGCGCGTTGCACTCGAACATGTCATCTGTTGATGTCCTTTATGCCATACCGCTTCCCGTTACATTTTGCCTCCGATTACAATGCTTCCTTTCCTAAACATTTGTTTCGCGTTTTTTATCAGACGCGTAGCACTCGAACATCTCGGTCGTTTAAGCAGCTTTACCCGACACCCCATGTCATTTTTCGTTTGCTTGGCATTTTCTTCTGCAGTTCTCATTCTTATTTTCCTTCCTTTTCGAGGCGCGTTGCATTCGAACATTTCATCTGTTGATGTCCTTTATGCCATACCGCTTCCCGTTACATTTTGCCTCCGATTACAATGTTTCCTTTCCTAAACATTTGTTTAGCGTTTTTATCTCATACGCGTTGCTCTCGAACATCTCGGTCGTTTAAGGAGTTTTACCCGACACCCCATGTCAATTTGCCTTTGCTAGGCATTATCTTCTGCAGTTCTCATTCATTTTTTTTTTTCCGTCTCGAGGCGCGTTGCACTCGAACATGTCAGCTGTTGTGTACTTTATGCCATACCGCTTCGCGTTACATTTTGCCTCCGAATACAATGTTTCCTTTCCTAAACATTTGTTTCGCGTTTTTTCTCAGACGCGTTGCACTCGTTTATCTCGGACGTTTAAGGAGCCTTACCCGACAACCAATGTAATTTTCCCCTTTGCTAGGCATTTTGTTCTGCAATTCTCATTCATTTTTCCTTTCCTTTTCGAGGCGCGTTGCACTCGAATATGTCATCTGTTGATGTCCTTTATGCCATACCGCTTCGCGGTACAGTTTGCCTCCGATTACATTGTTTCCTTTCTAAACATTTGTTTACGTGTTTTTGTCAGACGCGTTGCACTCGAACATCTCGGTCGTTTAAGGAGCTTTACCCGACACCCCATGTCATTTTCCCCTTTGCTAGGCATTTTCTTCTGCGGTTCTCATTCATTTTTTCTTTCCTTTTCGAGGCGCGTTGCACTCGAACATGTCATCTGTTGGTGTCCTTTATGCCATACCGCTTCTCATTACATTTTGCCTCCGATTACAATTCTTCCTTACCTAAACATTTGTTTCGCCTTTTTTTCTCAGGCACGTTGCACTCGCACATCTCGGTCGTTTGAGCGGCTTTATCCGACACACCGTGTCATTTTTCCTTTGCTAGGCATTTTCTTCTGCAGTTCTCATTCATTTTTTCCTTCCTTTTCGAGGCGCGTTGCACTCGGACATGTCATCTGTTGATGTCCTTTATGCCATACCGCTTCCCGTTACATTTTGCCTCCGATTACAATGCTTCCTTTCCTAAACATTTGTTTCGCATTTTTTCTCAGACGCGTTGCACTCGAACATCTCGGTCGTTTAAGGAGCTTTACCCGACAACCCATGTCATTTTTCTTTTGTTAGGCATTTTCTTCAGCAGTTCTCATTCTTTTTTTCCTTCCTTTTCGAGGCGCGTTGCATTCGAACATGTCATCTGTTGATGTCCTTTATGCCTTACCGCTTCCCGTTACATTTTGCATCCGATTACAATGAATCCTTTCCTAAACATTTGTTTCGCGTTTTTTCTTATACGCGTTGCACTCGAACATCTCGGTCGTTGAAGGAGCTAGACCCGACACCCCATGTCATTTTCCCTTTGCTAGGCATTATCTTCTGCAGTTCTTATTCATTTTTTCTTTCCTTCTCGAGGCGCGTTGCACTCGAACATGTCAGCTGTTGTGTACTTTATGCCATACCGCTTCGCGTTACATTTTGCGTCCGAGTACAATGTTTCCTTTCTAAACATTTGTTTCGCGTTTTTTCTCAGACGCGTTCCACTCGAACATCTCGGTCGTTTAAGGAGCTTTACCCGACACCCCATGTCATTTTGCCTTTGCTAGGCATTTTCTTCTGCAGTTCTCATTCATTTTTTTTTCCTTTTCTAGGCGCGTTGCACTCAAACATGCCATCTGTTGGTGTCCTTTATGCCATACCGCTTCCCATTACATTTTCCCTCCGATTACAATGTTTCCTATCCTAAACATTTGTTTCGCGTTTTTTCTCAGACGCGTTGCACTCGAAAATTTCGGTCGTTTAAGGAGCTTTACCCGACACCCCATGTCATTTTCCCTTTGCTAGGCATTTTCTTTTGCAGTTCTCATTCATTTTTTCTTTCCTTTTCGAGGCGCGTTGCACTCGAACCTGCCATCTGTTGATGTCCTTTATGTCACACCGCTTCCCGTTACATTTTGCCTCCGATTACAATGATTCCTGTCCTAAACATTTGTTTCGCGGTTTTTCTCAGACGCGTTGCACTCGAACATCTCGGTCGTTTAAGGAGCTTTACCCGACACCCCATGTCATTTTCCCTTTGCTAGGCATTATCTTCTGCAGTTCCCATTCATTTTTTCTTTTCTTCTCGAGGCGCGTAGCACTCGAACATATCAGCTGTTGGTGTACTTTATGCCATACCGCTTCGCGTTACATTATGCCTCCGAATACAATGTTTCCTTTCCTAAACATTTTTTTTGGCGTTTTTTCTCAGACGCGTTGCACTCGCACATCTCGGACGTTTAAGGAGTTTTACCCGACACCCCATGTCATTTTCCCCTTTGCTAGGCATTTTCTTCTGCAGTTCTCATTCATTTTTTCTTTCCTTTTCGAGGCGCGTTGCACTCGAATATGTCATATGTTGATGTCCTTTATGCCATACCGCTTCGCGGTACAGTTTGCCTCCAATTACAATACTTCCTTTCCTAAACATTTGTTTCGCTTTTTTTCTCAGACGCGTTGCACTCGAACATCTCGGTCGTTTAAGGAGCTTTACCCGACACCACATGTCGTTTTCCCTTTGCTAGGCCTTATCATCTGCAGTTCTCATTCATTTTTTCTTTCCTTCTCGAGGGGCGTTGCACTCGAACATGTGAGATGTTGGTGTACTTTATGCCATACCGCTTCGCGTTACATTTTGCCTCCGAATACAATGTTTCCTTTCTAAACATTTGTTTCGCGTTTTTTCTCAGACGCGTTGCCATCGCACATCTCGGACGTTTAAGGAGCTTTACCCGACAACCAATGTCATTTTTCCTTTGCTAGGCATTTTCTTCTGCAATTCTCATTCATTTTTCCTTTCCTTTTCGAGGCGCGTTGCACTCGAATATGTCATCTGTTGATGTCCTTTATGCCATACCGCTTCGCGGTACAGTTTGCCTCCGATTACATTGTTTCCTTTCTAAACATTTGTTTACGTGTTTTTGTCAGACGCGTTGCACTCGAACATCTCGGTCGTTTAAGGAGCTTTACCCGACACCCCATGTCATTTTCCCCTTTGCTAGGCATTCTCTTCTGCGGTTCTCATTCATTTTTTCTTTCCTTTTCGAGGCGCGTTGCACTCGAACATGTCATCTGTTGGTGTCCTTTATGCCATACCGCTTCTCATTACATTTTCCCTCCGATTACAATGTTTCCTTTCCTAAACATTTGTTTCGCGTTTTTTCTCAGACGCGTTCCACTCGAACATCTCGGTCGTTTAAGGAGCTTTACCCGACAACCCATGTCATTTTTCCTTTGCTAGGCATTTTCTTCTGCAGTTCTCATTCTTTTTTTACTTCCTTTTCGAGGCGCGTTGCATTCGAACATGTCATTTGTTGATGTCCTTTATGCCATACCGCTTCCCGTTACATTTTGCCTCCGATTACAATGTTTCCTTTCCTAAACATTTGTTTCGCGTTTTTTTCTCATACGCGTTGCACTCGAACATCTCGGTCGTTTAGGGAGCTAGACCCGACACCCCATGTCATTTTCCCTTTGCTAGGCATTGTCTTCTGCAGTTCTCATTCATTTTCTCTTTCCTTCTCGAGGCGCGTTGCACTCAAACATGTCAGCTGTTGTGTACTTTATGCCATACCGCTACGCGTTACATTTTGCCTCCGAATACAATGTTTCCTTTCTAAACATTTGTTTCGCGTTTTTTCTCAGACGCGTTGCACTCGCACATCTCGGTCGTTTAAGGAGCTTTACCCGACACCCCATGTCATTTTCCCTTTCTAGGCATTTGCTTCTGCAGTTCTCATTCATTTTTGCTTTCCTTTGCGAGGCGCGTTGCACTCGAACATGTCATCTTTTGGTGTCCTTTACGACATACCGCTTCGCGTTACATTTTGCCTCCGATTACAATATTTCCTTTCGTAAACATTTGTTTCGCGGTTTTTCTCAGACGCGTTGCACTCGAACATCTCGGTCGTTTAAGGAGCTTTACACTACAACCAATGTCATTTTCCCCTTTGCTAGGCATTTTCTACTGCAGTTCTCATTCATATTTTTTTTTCCTTTTCGAGGCGCGTGCACTCGAATATTTCATCTGTTGATGTCCTTTATGCCATAGCGCTTCTCATTACATTTTGCCTCCGATTACAATGCTTCCTTTCCTAAACATTTGTTTCGCCTTTTTTTCTCAGGCGTGTTGCACTCGCACATCTCGGACGTTTAAGGAGCTTTACCCGACTTCCCATGTCATTTTCCCTTTCTAGGCATTTTCTTCTGCAGTTCTCATTCATTTTTTCTTTCCTTTTCGAGGCACGTTGCACTCGAACATGTCAGCTGTTGATGTCCTTTATGACATACCGCTTCCAGTTACATTTTGCCTCCGATTACAATGCTTCCTTTCCTAAACATTTGTTTCGCGGTTTTTCTCAGACGCGTTGCACTCGAACATCTCAGTCGTTTGAGGAGCTTTATCCGACACACCGTGTCATTTTTCCTTTGCTAGGCATTTTCTTCTGCAGTTCTCATTCATTTTATCCTTCCTTTTCGAGGCGCGTTGCACTCGAACATGTCATCTGTTGATGTCCTTTATGCCATACCGCTTCCCGTTACATTTTGCCTCCGATTACAATGCTTCCTTTAATAAACATTTGTTTCGCGGTTTTTCTCAGACGCGTTGCACTCGAACATCTCGGTCGTTTGAGGAGCTTTATCCGACACACCGTGTCATTTTTCCTTTGCTAGGCATTTTCTTCTGCAGTTCTCATTCATTTTTTCCTTCTTTTTCGAGGCGCGTTGCACTCGAACATGTCATCTGTTGATGTCCTTTATGCCATACCGCTTCCCGTTACATTTTGCCTCCGATTACAATGCTTCCTTTCCTAAACATTTGTTTCGCGTTTTTTATCAGACGCGTAGCACTCGAACATCTCGGTCGTTTAAGCAGCTTTACCCGACACCCCATGTCATTTTTCGTTTGCTTGGCATTTTCTTCTGCAGTTCTCATTCTTATTTTCCTTCCTTTTCGAGGCGCGTTGCATTCGAACATTTCATCTGTTGATGTCCTTTATGCCATACCGCTTCCCGTTACATTTTGCCTCCGATTACAATGTTTCCTTTCCTAAACATTTGTTTAGCGTTTTTATCTCATACGCGTTGCTCTCGAACATCTCGGTCGTTTAAGGAGTTTTACCCGACACCCCATGTCAATTTGCCTTTGCTAGGCATTATCTTCTGCAGTTCTCATTCATTTTTTTTTTTTCCGTCTCGAGGCGCGTTGCACTCGAACATGTCAGCTGTTGTGTACTTTATGCCATACCGCTTCGCGTTACATTTTGCCTCCGAATACAATGTTTCCTTTCCTAAACATTTGTTTCGCGTTTTTTCTCAGACGCGTTGCACTCGTTTATCTCGGACGTTTAAGGAGCCTTACCCGACAACCAATGTAATTTTCCCCTTTGCTAGGCATTTTGTTCTGCAATTCTCATTCATTTTTCCTTTCCTTTTCGAGGCGCGTTGCACTCGAATATGTCATCTGTTGATGTCCTTTATGCCATACCGCTTCGCGGTACAGTTTGCCTCCGATTACATTGTTTCCTTTCTAAACATTTGTTTACGTGTTTTTGTCAGACGCGTTGCACTCGAACATCTCGGTCGTTTAAGGAGCTTTACCCGACACCCCATGTCATTTTCCCCTTTGCTAGGCATTTTCTTCTGCGGATCTCATTCATTTTTTCTTTCCTTTTCGAGGCGCGTTGCACTCGAACATGTCATCTGTTGGTGTCCTTTATGCCATACCGCTTCTCATTACATTTTGCCTCCGATTACAATTCTTCCTTACCTAAACATTTGTTTCGCCTTTTTTTCTCAGGCACGTTGCACTCGCACATCTCGGTCGTTTGAGCGGCTTTATCCGACACACCGTGTCATTTTTCCTTTGCTAGGCATTTTCTTCTGCAGTTCTCATTCATTTTTTCCTTCCTTTTCGAGGCGCGTTGCACTCGGACATGTCATCTGTTGATGTCCTTTATGCCATACCGCTTCCCGTTACATTTTGCCTCCGATTACAATGCTTCCTTTCCTAAACATTTGTTTCGCATTTTTTCTCAGACGCGTTGCACTCGAACATCTCGGTCGTTTAAGGAGCTTTACCCGACAACCCATGTCATTTTTCTTTTGTTAGGCATTTTCTTCAGCAGTTCTCATTCTTTTTTTCCTTCCTTTTCGAGGCGCGTTGCATTCGAACATGTCATCTGTTGATGTCCTTTATGCCTTACCGCTTCCCGTTACATTTTGCATCCGATTACAATGAATCCTTTCCTAAACATTTGTTTCGCGTTTTTTCTTATACGCGTTGCACTCGAACATCTCGGTCGTTGAAGGAGCTAGACCCGACACCCCATGTCATTTTCCCTTTGCTAGGCATTATCTTCTGCAGTTCTTATTCATTTTTTCTTTCCTTCTCGAGGCGCGTTGCACTGGAACATGTCAGCTGTTGTGTACTTTATGCCATACCGCTTCGCGTTACATTTTGCGTCCGAGTACAATGTTTCCTTTCTAAACATTTGTTTCGCGTTTTTTCTCAGACGCGTTCCACTCGAACATCTCGGTCGTTTAAGGAGCTTTACCCGACACCCCATGTCATTTTGCCTTTGCTAGGCATTTTCTTCTGCAGTTCTCATTCATTTTTTTTTCCTTTTCTAGGCGCGTTGCACTCAAACATGCCATCTGTTGGTGTCCTTTATGCCATACCGCTTCCCATTACATTTTCCCTCCGATTACAATGTTTCCTATCCTAAACATTTGTTTCGCGTTTTTTCTCAGACGCGTTGCACTCGAAAATTTCGGTCGTTTAAGGAGCTTTACCCGACACCCCATGTCATTTTCCCTTTGCTAGGCATTTTCTTTTGCAGTTCTCATTCATTTTTTCTTTCCTTTTCGAGGCGCGTTGCACTCGAACCTGCCATCTGTTGATGTCCTTTATGTCACACCGCTTCCCGTTACATTTTGCCTCCGATTACAATGCTTCCTGTCCTAAACATTTGTTTCGCGGTTTTTCTCAGACGCGTTGCACTCGAACATCTCGGTCGTTTAAGGAGCTTTACCCGACACCCCATGTCATTTTCCCTTTGCTAGGCATTATCTTCTGCAGTTCCCATTCATTTTTTCTTTTCTTCTCGAGGCGCGTAGCACTCGAACATATCAGCTGTTGGTGTACTTTATGCCATACCGCTTCGCGTTACATTTTGCCTCCGAATACAATGTTTCCTTTCCTAAACATTTTTTTTTTTGGCGTTTTTTCTCAGACGCGTTGCACTCGCACATCTCGGACGTTTAAGGAGTTTTACCCGACACCCCATGTCATTTTCCCCTTTGCTAGGCATTTTCTTCTGCAGTTCTCATTCATTTTTTCTTTCCTTTTCGAGGCGCGTTGCACTCGAATATGTCATATGTTGATGTCCTTTATGCCATACCGCTTCGCGGTACAGTTTGCCTCCAATTACAATACTTCCTTTCCTAAACATTTGTTTCGCTTTTTTTCTCAGACGCGTTGCACTCGAACATCTCGGTCGTTTAAGGAGCTTTACCCGACACCACATGTCGTTTTCCCTTTGCTAGGCCTTATCATCTGCAGTTCTCATTCATTTTTTCTTTCCTTCTCGAGGGGCGTTGCACTCGAACATGTGAGATGTTGGTGTACTTTATGCCATACCGCTTCGCGTTACATTTTGCCTCCGAATACAATGTTTCCTTTCTAAACATTTGTTTCGCGTTTTTTCTCAGACGCGTTGCCATCGCACATCTCGGACGTTTAAGGAGCTTTACCCGACAACCAATGTCATTTTTCCTTTGCTAGGCATTTTCTTCTGCAATTCTCATTCATTTTTCCTTTCCTTTTCGAGGCGCGTTGCACTCGAATATGTCATCTGTTGATGTCCTTTATGCCATACCGCTTCGCGGTACAGTTTGCCTCCGATTACATTGTTTCCTTTCTAAACATTTGTTTACGTGTTTTTGTCAGACGCGTTGCACTCGAACATCTCGGTCGTTTAAGGAGCTTTACCCGACACCCCATGTCATTTTCCCCTTTGCTAGGCATTCTCTTCTGCGGTTCTCATTCATTTTTTCTTTCCTTTTCGAGGCGCGTTGCACTCGAACATGTCATCTGTTGGTGTCCTTTATGCCATACCGCTTCTCATTACATTTTCCCTCCGATTACAATGTTTCCTTTCCTAAACATTTGTTTCGCGTTTTTTCTCAGACGCGTTCCACTCGAACATCTCGGTCGTTTAAGGAGCTTTACCCGACAACCCATGTCATTTTTCCTTTGCTAGGCATTTTCTTCTGCAGTTCTCATTCTTTTTTTACTTCCTTTTCGAGGCGCGTTGCATTCGAACATGTCATTTGTTGATGTCCTTTATGCCATACCGCTTCCCGTTACATTTTGCCTCCGATTACAATGTTTCCTTTCCTAAACATTTGTTTCGCGTTTTTTTCTCATACGCGTTGCACTCGAACATCTCGGTCGTTTAGGGAGCTAGACCCGACACCCCATGTCATTTTCCCTTTGCTAGGCATTGTCTTCTGCAGTTCTCATTCATTTTCTCTTTCCTTCTCGAGGCGCGTTGCACTCGAACATGTCAGCTGTTGTGTACTTTATGCCATACCGCTACGCGTTACATTTTGCCTCCGAATACAATGTTTCCTTTCTAAACATTTGTTTCGCGTTTTTTCTCAGACGCGTTGCACTCGCACATCTCGGTCGTTTAAGGAGCTTTACCCGACACCCCATGTCATTTTCCCTTTCTAGGCATTTGCTTCTGCAGTTCTCATTCATTTTTGCTTTCCTTTGCGAGGCGCGTTGCACTCGAACATGTCATCTTTTGGTGTCCTTTACGACATACCGCTTCGCGTTACATTTTGCCTCCGATTACAATATTTCCTTTCGTAAACATTTGTTTCGCGGTTTTTCTCAGACGCGTTGCACTCGAACATCTCGGTCGTTTAAGGAGCTTTACCCGACACCCCAAGTCAATATACCTTTGCTAGGCATCTTCTTCTGCAGTTCTCAATCATTTTTGCTTTCCTTTGCGAGGCGCGTTGCACTCGTAACATGTCATCTTTTGGTGTCCTTTACGCCATACTGCTTCGCGTTACATTTTGCCTCGGATTACAATGTTTCCTTTCCTAAACTATTTTTTTCGCGTTTTTTCTCATACGCGTTGCACTCGAACATTTCGGTCGTTTAAGGAGCTTTACCCGTCTTCCCATGTCATTTTCCCTTTCTAGGCATTTTCTTCTGCAGTTTTCATTCATTTTTTCTTTCCTTTTCGAGGCACGTTGCACTCGAACATGTCATCTGTTGATGTCCTTTATGCCATACCGCTTCCCGTTACATTTTGCCTCCGATTACAATGCTTCCTTTCCTAAACATTTGTTTCGTGGTTTTACTCAGACGCGTTGCACTCGAACATCTCGGTCCTTTGAGGAGCTTTATCCGACACACCATGTCATTTTTCCTTTGCTAGGCATTTTCTTCTGCAATTCTCATTCTTTTTTTCCTTCCTTTTCGAGGCGCGTTGCACTCGAACATGTCAGCTGTTGATGTCCTTTATGCCATACCGCTTCCCGTTACATTTTGCCTCCGAATACAGTGCTTCCTTTCCTAAACATTTGATTCGCGTTTTTTCTCAGACGCGTAGCGCTCGAACATCTCGGTCGTTTAAGGAGCTTTACCCGACACCCCATGTCATTTTCCCTTTGCTAGGCATTATCTTCTGCAGTTCCCATTCATTTTTTCTTTTCTTCTCGAGGCGCGTTGCACTCGAACATGTCAGCTGTTGGTGTACTTTATGCCATACCGCTTCGCGTTACATTTTGCCTCCGAATACAATGTTTCCTTTCCTAAACATTTTTTTTTGGCGTTTTTTCTCAGACGCGTTGCACTCGCACATCTCGGACGTTTAAGGAGTTTTACCCGACACCCCATGTCATTTTCCCCTTTGCTAGGCATTTTCTTCTGCAGTTCTCATTCATTTTTTCTTTCCTTTTCGAGGCGCGTTGCACTCGAATATGTCATATGTTGATGTCCTTTATGCCATACCGCTTCGCGGTACAGTTTGCCTCCAATTACAATACTTCCTGTCCTAAACATTTGTTTCGCGGTTTTTCTCAGACGCGTTTCACTCGAACATCTCGGTCGTTTAAGGAGCTTTACCCGACACCCCATGTCATTTTCCCTTTGCTAGGCATTATCTTCTGCAGTTCTCATTCATTTTTTCGTTCCTTCTCGAGGCGCGTTGCACTCGAACATGTCAGATGTTGGTGTACTTTATGCCATACCGCTTCGCGTTACATTTTGCCTCCGAATACAATGTTTCCTTTCCTAAACATTTGTTTCGCGTTTTTTCTCAGACGCGTTGCACTCGCACATCTCGGACGTTTAAGGAGCTTTACCCGACAACCAATGTCATTTTCCACTTTGCTAGGCATTTTCTTCTGCAGTTCTCATTCATTTTTTCTTTCCTTTTCGAGGCGCGTTGCACTCGAATATGTCATCTGTTGATGTCCTTTATGCCATACCGCTTCGCGGTACAGTTTTCCTCCGATTACATTGTGTCCTTTCTAAACATTTGTTTACGTGTTTTTGTCAGACGCGTTGCACTCGAACATCTCGGTCGTTTAAGGAGCTTTAACCGACACCCCATGTCATTTTCCCCTTTGCTAGGCATTCTCTTCTGCAAATCTCATTCATTTTTTCTTTCCTTTTCGAGGCGCGTTGCACTCGAACATGTCATCTGTTGGTGTCCTTTATGCCATAGCGATTCCCATTACATTTTACCTCCGATTACAATGCTTCCTTTCCTAAATATTTGTTTCGCCTTTTTTTCTCAGGCGCGTTGCACTCGCACATCTCGGACGTTTAAGGAGCTTTACCCGACTTCCCATGTCATTTTCCCTTTCTAGGCATTTTCTTCTGCAGTTCTCATTCATTTTTTCTTTCCTTTTCGAGGCACGTTGCACTCGAACATGACATCTGTTGATGTCCTTTATGCCATACCGCTTCCCGTTACATTTTGCCTCCGATTACATTGTTTCCTTTCTAAACATTTGTTTACGTGTTTTTGTCAGACGCGTTGCACTCGAACATCTCGGTCGTTTAAGGAGCTTTACCCGACACCCCATGTCATTTTCCCCTTTGCTAGGGATTCTCTTCTGCAGTTCTCATTCATTTTTTCTTTCCTTTTCGAGGCGCGTTGCACTCGAACATGTCATGTGTTGGTGTCCTTTATGCCATAGCGCTTCTCATTACATTTTGCCTCCGATTACAATGCTTCCTTTCCTAAACATTTGTTTCGCCTTTTTTTCTCAGGCGCTTGCACTCGCACATCTCGGACGTTTAAGGAACTTTACCCGACTTCCCATGTCATTTTCCCTTTCTAGGCATTTTCTTCTGCAGTTCTCATTCATTTTTTCTTACCTTTTCGTGGCACGTTGCACTCGAACATGTCATCTTTTGGTGTCCTTTACGCCATACCGCTTCACGTTACATTTTGCCTCCGACTACAATGTTTCCTTTCCTAGACATTTGTTTCGCGTTTTTTCAGACGTGTTGCACTCGAACATCTCGGTCGTTTAAGGAGCTTTACCCGACACCACATGTCATTTTTCCTTTGCTAGGCATTTTCTTCTGCAGTTCTCATTCTTTTTTTCCTTCCTTTTCGAGGCGCGTTGCATTCGAACATGTCATCTGTTGATCTCCTTTATGCCATACCGCGTCCCGTTACATTTTACCTCCGATTACAATGTTTCCTTTCCTAAACATTTGTTTCGCGTTTTTTCTCAGACGCGTTTCACTCGAACATCTCGGTCGTTTAAGGAGCTTTACCCGACACCCCATGTCATTTTTCCTTTCCTAGGCATTTTCTTCTGCAGTTCTCATTCTTATTTTCCTTCCTTTTCGAGGCGCGTTGCATTCGAACATGTCATCTGTTGATGTCCTTTATGCCATACCGCTTCCCGTTAAATTTTGCCTCCGATTACAATGTTTCCTTTCCTAAATATTTGTTTCGCGTTTTTATCTCATACGCGTTGCAATCGAATATCTGGGTCGTTTAAGGAGTTTTACCCAACACCCCATGTCATTTTGCCTTTGCTTGGCATCATCTTCTGCAGTTCTCATTCATTTTTTTTTTCCTTCTCGAGGCGCGTTGCACTCGAACATGTCAGCTGTTGTGTACTTTATGCCATACCGCCTCCCGTTACATTTTGCCTCCGAATACAGTGCTTCCTTTCCTAAACTTTTGATTCGCGTTTTTTCTCAGACGCGTAGCACTCGGACATCTCGGTCGTTTAAGGAGCTTTACCCGACACCCCATGTCATTTTCCCTTAGCTAGGCATTTTCTTCTGCAGTTCTCATTCATTTCTTTTTTTTCCTTTTCGAGGCGCCTTGCACTCGAACATGTTATCTGTTGGTGTCCTTTATGCCATAGCGCTTCCCGTAACATTTTCCCTCCGATTACAATGTTTCCTTTCCTAAACATTTGTTTCGCGTTTTTTCTCAGACGCGTTGCACTCGAAAATTTCGGTCGTTTAAGGAGCTTTACCCGACACCCCATGTCATTTTCCCCTTTGCTAGGCATTTTCTTTTGCAGTTCTCATTCATTTTTTCTTTCCTTTTCGAGGCGCGTTGATCTCGAACCTGCCATCTGTTGATGTCCTTTATGTCATACCGCTTCCCGTTACATTTTGCCTCCGATTACAATGCTTCCTGTCCTAAACATTTGTTTCGCGTTTTTTCTCAGACGCGTTGCACTCGAACATCTCGGTCGTTTAAGGAGCTTTACCCGACACCCCATGTCATTTTCCCTTTGCTAGGCATTATCTTCTGCAGTTCTCATTCATTTTTTCTTTTCTTCTCGAGGCGCGTTGCACTCGAACATGTCAGCTGTTGGTGTACTTTATGCCATACCGCTTCCCGTTACATTTTGCCTCCGAATACAATGTTTCCTTTCCTAAACATTTGTTTCGCGTTTTTTCTCAGACGCGTTGCACTCGAACATCTCGGTCGTTTAAGGAGCTTTACCCGACACCGCATGTCATTTTTCCTTTGCTAGGCATTTTCTTCTGCAGTTCTCATTCTTATTTTCCTTCCTTTTCGAGGCGCGTTGCATTCGAACATGTCATCTGTTGATGTCCTTTATGCCATACCGCTTCGCGTTACATTTTGCCTCCGATTACAATGCTTCCTTTCCTAAACATTTATTTCGCGTTTTTTCTCAGACGCGTTGCACTCGAACATCTCGGTCGTTTAAGGAGCTTTACCCGACACCCCATGTCATTTTTCCTTTGCTAGGCATTTGCTTCTGCAGTTCTCATTCATTTTTGCTTTCCTTTCCGAGGCGCGTTGCACTCGAACATGTCATCTTTTGGTGTCCTTTACGCCTTACCGCTTCGCGTTACATTTTGCCTCCGATTACAATGTTTCCTTTCCTAAACATTTGTTACGCGTTTTTTCTCATACGCGTTGCACTCGAACATCTCGGTCGTTTAAGGAGCTTTACCCGACACCCCAAGGCATTTTCCCTTTGCTAGGCGTCATCTTCTGCAGTTCTCATTCATTTTTTCTTTCCTTCTCGAGGCGCGTTGCACTCTAACATGTCAGCTGTTGTGTACGTTATGCCATACCGCTTCGCGTTAAATTTTGCCTCCGACTACAATGTTTCCTTTCCTAAACATTTGTTTCGCGTTTTTTCTCAGACGAGTTGCACTCGAATTACTCGGTCGTTTAAGGAGCTTAACCCGACACCCTATGTCACTTTCCCTTTGCTTGGCATTTTCTTCTGCAGTTCTCATTCATTTTTTTCTTTCTTTTCGAGGCGCGTTGCACTCGAACATGTCATCTGCTGATGTCCTTTATGCCATACCGCTTCCCGTTACATTTTGCCTCCGATTACAATGCTTCCTTTTCTAAACATTTGTTTCGCGTTTTTTCTCAGACACGTTGCACTCGAACATCTCGGACGTTTAAGGAGTTTTACCCGACACCCCATGTCATTTTCCCCTTTGCTAGGCATTTTCTTCTGCAGTTCTCATTCATTTTTTCTTTCCTTTTCGAGGCGCGTTGCACTCGAATATGTCATATCTTGATGTCCATGCCATACCGCTTCGCGGTACAGTTTGCCTCCGATTAGAATGCTTCCTTTCCTAAACATTTGTTTCGCTTTTTTTCTCAGACGCGTTGCACTCCAACATCTCGGTCGTTTAAGGAGCTCTACCCGACACCCCATGTCATTTTTCCTTTGCTAGGCATTTTCTTCTGCACTTCTCATTCATTTTTGCTTTCCTTTGCGAGGCGCGTTGCACTCGAACATGTCAGCTGTTGAAGTCCTTTATGCCATACCGCTTCCCGTTACATTTTGCCTCCGATTACAATGCTTCCTTTCCTAAACATTTGTTTCGCGTTTTTTCTCAGACGCGTTGCACTCGAACATCTCGGTCGTTTAAGGAGCTTTACCCGACACTCCATGTCATTTTCCCTTTGCTAGGCATTATCTTCTGCAGTTCTCATTCATTTTTTTTTTTTCCTTTGCGAGGCGTGTTGCACTCGAATATGTCTTCTGTTGATGTCCTTTATGCCATACCGCTTCGCGGTACAGTTTGCCTCCGATTAGATTGTTTCCTTTCTAAACATTTGTTTACGTGTTTTTGTTAGACGCGTTGCACTCGAACATCTCGGTCGTGTAAGGAGCTTTACCCGACACCCCATGCCATTTTCCCCTTTGCTAAGCATTTTCTTCTGCAGTTCTCAATCATTTTTTCTTTCTTTTTCGAGGCGCGTTGCACTCGAACAAGTCATCTGTTGGTGTCCTTTATGCCATACCGCTTCTCGTTACATTTTGCCTCCGATTACAATTTTACCTTTCCTAAACATTTGTTTCGTGTTTTTTCTCAGACGCGTTGCACTCGCACATCTCGGACGTTTAAGGAGCTTTACCCGACTTCCCATGTCATTTTCCCTTTCTAGGCATTTTCTTCTGCAGTTCTGATTCATCTTTTCTTTCCTTTTCGAGGCGCTTTGCACTCGAACATGTCATCTGTTGATGTCCTTTATGACATACCGCTTCCCGTTACATTTTGCCTCCGATTATAATGCTTCCTTTCCTAAACATTTGTTTCGCGGTTTTTCTCAGACGCGTTTCTCTCGAACATCTCGGTCGTTTAAGGAGCTTTACCCGACACCCCATGTCATTTTCCCTTTGCTAGGCATTATCTTCTGCAGTTCTCATTCATTTTTTCGTTCCTTCTCGAGGCGCGTTGCACTCGAACATGTCAGATGTTGGTGTACTTTATGCCATACCGCTTCGCGTTACATTTTGCCTCCGAATACAATGTTTCCTTTCCTAAACATTTGTTTCGCGTTTTTTCTCATACGCGTTGCACTCGCACATCTCGGACGTTTAAGGAGCTTTACCCGACAACCAATGTCATTTTCCCCTTTGCTAGGCATTTCCTTCTGCAGTTCTCATTCATTTTTTCTTTCCTTTTCGAGGCGCGTTGCACTCGAATATGTCATTTATTGATGTCCTTTATGCCATACCGCTTCGCGGTACAGTTTGCCTCCGATTATAATGCTTCCTTTCCTAAACATTTGTTTCGTGTTTTTTCTCAGTCGCGTTGCACTCGAACATCTCGGTCGTTTAAGGAGCTTTACCCGACAACCCATGTCATTTTTCCTTTGCTAGGCATTTTCTTCTGCAGTTCTCATTCATTTTTGCTTTCCTTTGCGAGGCGCGTTGCACTCGAACATGTGATCTTTTGATGTCCTTTATGCCATACCGCTTCGCGTTACATTTTGCCTCCGATTACAATGTTTCCTTTCCTAAACATTTGTTTCGCGTTTTTTCTCATACGCGTTGCACTCGTACATCTCGGACGTTTAAGGAGCTTTACCCGACTTCCCATTTCATTTTCCCTTTCTAGGCATTTTCTTCTGCAGTTCTGATTCATCTTTTCTTTCCTTTTCGAGGCGCTTTGCACTCGAACATGTCATCTGTTGATGTCCTTTATGACATACCGCTTCCCGGTACATTTTGCCTCCGATTACAATGCTTCCTTTCCTAAACATTTGTTTCGCGGTTTTTCTCAGACGCGTTGCACTCGAACATCTCGGTCGTTTGAGGAGCTTTATCCGCTACACCATATCATTTTTCCATTGCTAGGCATTTTCTTCTGCAGTTCTCATTCATGCTTTCCTTCCTTTTCGAGGCGCGTTGCACTCGAACATGCCATCTGTTGGTGTCCTTTATGCCATACCGCTTCCCGTTACATTTTGCCTCCGAATACAATGTTTCCTTTCCTAAACATTTGTTTCTCGTTTTTTCTCAGACACGTTGCACTCGAAATTTTCGGTCGTTTTAGGAGCTTTACCCGACCCCACATGTCATTTTCCCTTTGCTAGGTATTTTCTTCTGCAGATCTCATTCATTTTTTCTTTCCTTTTCGAGGCGGGTTGCACTCGAACATGTCATCTGTTGATGTCCTGTATGTCATACCGCTTCCCGTTACATTTTGCCTCCGATTACAATGTTTGCTTTCCTAAACATTTGTTTAGTGTTTTTTCTCAGACGCGTTGCACTCGAACATCTCGGTGCTTTAAGGAGCTTTACCCGACACCCCATGTCATTTTCCCTTTGCTAGGCATTTTCTTCTGCAGTTCTCATTCATTTTTTCTTTCGTTTTCGAGGCGCGTTGCACTCGAACATATCATCTGTTGGTGTCCTTTATCCCATACCGCTTTTCCTTACATTTTGCCTCCGATTACAATGTTTGCTTTCCTAAACATTTGTTTAGTGTTTTTTCTCAGACGCGTTGCACTCGCACATCTCGGACGTTTAAGAAGCTTTACCCGACACCCCATGTCATTTTCCCCTATGCTAGGCATTTTCTTCTGCAGTTCTCATTCATTTTTTCTTTCCTTTTTGAGGCGCGTTGCACTCTAACATGTCATCTGTTGGTGTCCTTTATGCCATAGCGCTTCTCATTACATTTTGCCTCCGATTACAATGCTTCCTTTCCTAAACATTTGTTTCGCCTTTTTTTCTCAGACGCGTTGCACTCGCACATCTCGGACGTTTAAGGAGCTTTACCCGACTTCCCATGTCATTTTCCCTTTCTAGGCATTTTCTTCTGCAGTTCTCATTCATTTTTTCTTTCCTTTTCGAAGCGCGTTGCACTCGATCATGTCATCTGTTGATGTCCTTTATGCCATACCGCTTCCCGTTACATTTTGCCTCCGATTACAATGCTTCCTTTCCTAAACATTTGTTTCGCGGTTTTTCTCAGACGCGTTGCACTCGAACATCTCGGTCGCTTGAGGAGCTTTATCCGACACACCATGTCATTTTTCCTTTTCTAGGCATTTTCTTCTGCAGTTCTCATTCATTTTTTCCTTCATTTTCGAGGCGCGTTCCACTCGAACATCTCATCTGTTGCTGTCCTTTATGCCATGCCGCTTCCCGTTACATTTTGCCTCCGATTACAATGCTTCCTTTCCTAAACTTTTGTTTCGCGTTTTTTCTCAGACGCGTTGCACTCGAAAATCTTGGTCGTTTAAGGAGCTTTACCCGACACCCCATGTCATTTTTCCTTTGCTAGGCATTTGCTTCTGCAGTTCTCATTCATTTTTGCTTAACTTTGCGAGGCGCGTAGCGCTCGAACATGTCATCTTTTGGTGTCCTTTACGCCATACCGCTTCGCGTTACATTTTGCCTCCGATTACAATGTTTCCTTTCCTAAACATTTGTTTCGCGTTTTTTCTCAGACGCGTTGCACTCAAACTTCTCGGTCGTGTAAGGCGCTTTACCCGACACCCCATGTCATTTTCCCTTTGCTAGGCATTATCTTCTGCAGTTCTCATTCATTTTTTCATTCCTTCTCGATGCTCGTTGCACTCGAACATGTCAGCTATTGTGTACTTTATGCCATACCGCTTCGCGTTACATTTTGCCTCTGAATACAATCTTTCCTTTCCTAAACATTTGTTTCGCGTTTTTTCTCAGACGCGTTGCACTCGCACATCTCGGACGTTTAAGGAGCTTTAACCGACAACCAATGTCATTTTCCCCTTTGTTAGGCATTTTCTTCTGCAGTTCTCATTCATTTTTTCTTTCCTTTTCGAGGCGCGTTGCACTCGAATATGTCATCTATTAATGTCCTTTATGCCATACCGCTTCGCGGTACAGTTTGCCTCCGATTACAATCTTTCCTTTCCTAAACATTTGTTTCGCGTTTTTTCTCAGACGAGTTGCACTCGAACTACTCGGTCGTTTAAGGAGCTTTACCCGACACCCCATGTCACTTTCTCTTTGCTAGACATTTTCTTCTGCAGTTCTCATTCATTTTTTCTTTCCTTTTCGAGGCGCGTTGCACTCGAACATGTCATCTGTTGGTGTCCCTTATGCCATACCGCTTCTCGTTACATTTTGGCTTCGATTACAATGTTTCCTTGCCTAAACATTTGTTTCGCGTTTTTTCTCAGACGCGTTGCACTCGCACATCTCGGACGTTTAGGGAGCTTTACCCGACACCCCATGTCATTTTCCCTTTGCTAGGCATTTTCTTCTGCAGATCTCATTCATTTTTTCTTTCCTTTTCGAGGCGCGTTGCACTCGAACATGTCATCTGTTGGTGTCCTTTATGCCATACCGCTTCTCGTTACATTTTGCCTTCGATTACAATGTTTCCTTGCCTAAACATTTGTTTCGTGTTTTTTCTCAGACGCGTTGCACTCGAACATCTCGGTCGTTTAAGGAGCTTTACTCGACACCCCATGTCATTTTCCCTTTGCTAGGCATTATCTTCTGCAGTTCTCATTCATTTTTTCTTTCCTTCTCGAATCGCGTTGCACTCGAACATGTCAGCTGTTGGTGTACTTTATGCCATACAGCTTCGCGTTACATTTTGCCTCCGAATACAATGTTTCCTTTCCTAAACATTTGTTTCGCGTTTTTTCTCATACGCGTTGCACTCGAACATCTCGGTCGTTTAAGGAGCTTTACCCGACACCCCATGGCATTTTTCCTATGCAAGGCATTTTCTTCTGCAGTTCTCATTCTTTTTTCCTTCCTTTTCGAGGCGCGTTGCACTCGAACATGTCAGCTGTTGATGTCCTTTATACCATACCGCTTCCCGTTACATTTTGCCTCCAATACAATGCTTCCTTTTCTAAACATTTGTTTCGCGTTTTTTCTCATACGCTTTGCACTCGAACATCTCGGTCGTTTAAGGAGCTTTACCCGACACCCCATGTCATTTTCCCTCTGCTAGGCATTTTCTTCTGCAGTTCTCATTCATTTTTTCTTTCCTTTTCGAGGCGCGTTGCACTCGAACATGTCATCTGTTGGTGTCCTGTATGCCATACCGCTTGTCGTTACATTTTGCCTCCCATTACAATGTTTCCTTGCCTAAACATTTGTTTCGCGTTTTTCCTCAGACGCGTTGCACTCGCACATCTCGAACGTTTAAGGAGCTTTACCCGACACCCCATGTCATTTTCCCCTTTGCTAGGCATTTTCTTCTGCAGTTCTCATTCATTTTTTCTTTCCTTTTCGAGGCGCGTTGCACTCGAACTTGCCATCTGTTGATGACCTTTATGTCATACCGCTTCCGGTTACATTTTGCCTCCGATTACAATGCTTCCTTTCCTAAACATTTGTTTCGCGTTTTTTCTCAAACGCGTTGCACTCGAACATCTCGGTCGTTAAAGGAGCTTTACCCGACACCCCATGTAATTTTCCCTTTACTTGGCATTATCTTCTGCAGTTCTCATTCATTTTTTCTTTCCTTCTCGAGGCGCGTTGCACTCGAACATGTCAGCTGTTGATGTCCTTTATGACATACCGCTTCCCGGTACATTTTGCCTCCGATTACAATGCTTCCTTTCCTAAACATTTGTTTCGCGGTTTTTCTCAGACGCGTTGCACTCGAACATCTCGGTCGTTTGAGGAGCTTTATCCGCTACACCATATCATTTTTCCATTGCTAGGCATTTTCTTCTGCAGTTCTCATTCATGCTTTCCTTCCTTTTCGAGGCGCGTTGCACTCGAACATGCCATCTGTTGGTGTCCTTTATGCCATACCGCTTCCCGTTACATTTTGCCTCCGAATACAATGTTTCCTTTCCTAAACATTTGTTTCTCGTTTTTTCTCAGACACGTTGCACTCGAAATTTTCGGTCGTTTTAGGAGCTTTACCCGACCCCACATGTCATTTTCCCTTTGCTAGGTATTTTCTTCTGCAGATCTCATTCATTTTTTCTTTCCTTTTCGAGGCGGGTTGCACTCGAACATGTCATCTGTTGATGTCCTGTATGTCATACCGCTTCCCGTTACATTTTGCCTCCGATTACAATGTTTGCTTTCCTAAACATTTGTTTAGTGTTTTTTCTCAGACGCGTTGCACTCGAACATCTCGGTGCTTTAAGGAGCTTTACCCGACACCCCATGTCATTTTCCCTTTGCTAGGCATTTTCTTCTGCAGTTCTCATTCATTTTTTCTTTCGTTTTCGAGGCGCGTTGCACTCGAACATATCATCTGTTGGTGTCCTTTATCCCATACCGCTTTTCCTTACATTTTGCCTCCGATTACAATGTTTGCTTTCCTAAACATTTGTTTAGTGTTTTTTCTCAGACGCGTTGCACTCGCACATCTCGGACGTTTAAGAAGCTTTACCCGACACCCCATGTCATTTTCCCCTATGCTAGGCATTTTCTTCTGCAGTTCTCATTCATTTTTTCTTTCCTTTTTGAGGCGCGTTGCACTCTAACATGTCATCTGTTGGTGTCCTTTATGCCATAGCGCTTCTCATTACATTTTGCCTCCGATTACAATGCTTCCTTTCCTAAACATTTGTTTCGCCTTTTTTTCTCAGACGCGTTGCACTCGCACATCTCGGACGTTTAAGGAGCTTTACCCGACTTCCCATGTCATTTTCCCTTTCTAGGCATTTTCTTCTGCAGTTCTCATTCATTTTTTCTTTCCTTTTCGAAGCGCGTTGCACTCGATCATGTCATCTGTTGATGTCCTTTATGCCATACCGCTTCCCGTTACATTTTGCCTCCGATTACAATGCTTCCTTTCCTAAACATTTGTTTCGCGGTTTTTCTCAGACGCGTTGCACTCGAACATCTCGGTCGCTTGAGGAGCTTTATCCGACACACCATGTCATTTTTCCTTTTCTAGGCATTTTCTTCTGCAGTTCTCATTCATTTTTTCCTTCATTTTCGAGGCGCGTTCCACTCGAACATCTCATCTGTTGCTGTCCTTTATGCCATGCCGCTTCCCGTTACATTTTGCCTCCGATTACAATGCTTCCTTTCCTAAACTTTTGTTTCGCGTTTTTTCTCAGACGCGTTGCACTCGAAAATCTTGGTCGTTTAAGGAGCTTTACCCGACACCCCATGTCATTTTTCCTTTGCTAGGCATTTGCTTCTGCAGTTCTCATTCATTTTTGCTTAACTTTGCGAGGCGCGTAGCGCTCGAACATGTCATCTTTTGGTGTCCTTTACGCCATACCGCTTCGCGTTACATTTTGCCTCCGATTACAATGTTTCCTTTCCTAAACATTTGTTTCGCGTTTTTTCTCAGACGCGTTGCACTCAAACTTCTCGGTCGTGTAAGGCGCTTTACCCGACACCCCATGTCATTTTCCCTTTGCTAGGCATTATCTTCTGCAGTTCTCATTCATTTTTTCATTCCTTCTCGATGCTCGTTGCACTCGAACATGTCAGCTATTGTGTACTTTATGCCATACCGCTTCGCGTTACATTTTGCCTCTGAATACAATCTTTCCTTTCCTAAACATTTGTTTCGCGTTTTTTCTCAGACGCGTTGCACTCGCACATCTCGGACGTTTAAGGAGCTTTAACCGACAACCAATGTCATTTTCCCCTTTGTTAGGCATTTTCTTCTGCAGTTCTCATTCATTTTTTCTTTCCTTTTCGAGGCGCGTTGCACTCGAATATGTCATCTATTAATGTCCTTTATGCCATACCGCTTCGCGGTACAGTTTGCCTCCGATTACAATCTTTCCTTTCCTAAACATTTGTTTCGCGTTTTTTCTCAGACGAGTTGCACTCGAACTACTCGGTCGTTTAAGGAGCTTTACCCGACACCCCATGTCACTTTCTCTTTGCTAGACATTTTCTTCTGCAGTTCTCATTCATTTTTTCTTTCCTTTTCGAGGCGCGTTGCACTCGAACATGTCATCTGTTGGTGTCCCTTATGCCATACCGCTTCTCGTTACATTTTGGCTTCGATTACAATGTTTCCTTGCCTAAACATTTGTTTCGCGTTTTTTCTCAGACGCGTTGCACTCGCACATCTCGGACGTTTAGGGAGCTTTACCCGACACCCCATGTCATTTTCCCTTTGCTAGGCATTTTCTTCTGCAGATCTCATTCATTTTTTCTTTCCTTTTCGAGGCGCGTTGCACTCGAACATGTCATCTGTTGGTGTCCTTTATGCCATACCGCTTCTCGTTACATTTTGCCTTCGATTACAATGTTTCCTTGCCTAAACATTTGTTTCGTGTTTTTTCTCAGACGCGTTGCACTCGAACATCTCGGTCGTTTAAGGAGCTTTACTCGACACCCCATGTCATTTTCCCTTTGCTAGGCATTATCTTCTGCAGTTCTCATTCATTTTTTCTTTCCTTCTCGAATCGCGTTGCACTCGAACATGTCAGCTGTTGGTGTACTTTATGCCATACAGCTTCGCGTTACATTTTGCCTCCGAATACAATGTTTCCTTTCCTAAACATTTGTTTCGCGTTTTTTCTCATACGCGTTGCACTCGAACATCTCGGTCGTTTAAGGAGCTTTACCCGACACCCCATGGCATTTTTCCTATGCAAGGCATTTTCTTCTGCAGTTCTCATTCTTTTTTCCTTCCTTTTCGAGGCGCGTTGCACTCGAACATGTCAGCTGTTGATGTCCTTTATACCATACCGCTTCCCGTTACATTTTGCCTCCAATACAATGCTTCCTTTTCTAAACATTTGTTTCGCGTTTTTTCTCATACGCTTTGCACTCGAACATCTCGGTCGTTTAAGGAGCTTTACCCGACACCCCATGTCATTTTCCCTCTGCTAGGCATTTTCTTCTGCAGTTCTCATTCATTTTTTCTTTCCTTTTCGAGGCGCGTTGCACTCGAACATGTCATCTGTTGGTGTCCTGTATGCCATACCGCTTGTCGTTACATTTTGCCTCCCATTACAATGTTTCCTTGCCTAAACATTTGTTTCGCGTTTTTCCTCAGACGCGTTGCACTCGCACATCTCGAACGTTTAAGGAGCTTTACCCGACACCCCATGTCATTTTCCCCTTTGCTAGGCATTTTCTTCTGCAGTTCTCATTCATTTTTTCTTTCCTTTTCGAGGCGCGTTGCACTCGAACTTGCCATCTGTTGATGACCTTTATGTCATACCGCTTCCGGTTACATTTTGCCTCCGATTACAATGCTTCCTTTCCTAAACATTTGTTTCGCGTTTTTTCTCAAACGCGTTGCACTCGAACATCTCGGTCGTTAAAGGAGCTTTACCCGACACCCCATGTAATTTTCCCTTTACTTGGCATTATCTTCTGCAGTTCTCATTCATTTTTTCTTTCCTTCTCGAGGCGCGTTGCACTCGAACATGTCAGCTGTTGGTGTACTTTATGCCATACCGCTTCGCGTTACATTTTGCCTCCGAATACAATGTTTCCTTTCCTAAACATTTGTGTCGCGTTTTTCTCAGACGCGTTGCACTCGCACATCTCGGATGTTTAAGGAGCTTTACCCGACAACCAATGTCATTTTCCCCTTTGCTAGGCAATTTCTTCTGCAGTTCTCATTCATTTTTTCTTTCCTTTTCGAGGCACGTTGCACTCGAATATGTCATCTGTTGATGTCCTTTATGCCATACCACTTCGCGGTACAGTTTGCCTCCGATTACATTGTTTCCTTTCTAAACATTTGTTTACGTGTTTTTGTCAGACGCGTTGCACTCCTAAATCTCGGTCGTTTAAGGAGCTTTGCCCGACACCCCATGTCATTTTCCCCTTTGCTAGGCATTCTCTACTGCAGTTCTCATTCATTTTTTCTTTCCTTTTCGAGGCGCGCTGCACTCGAACATGTCATATGTTGGTGTCCTTTATGACATAGCGCTTCCCATTACATTTTGCCTCCGATTAAAATGCTTCCTTTCCTAAACATTTGTTTCGCCTTTTTTTCTCAGGCGCGTTGCACTCGCACATCTCGGTCGTTTAAGGAGCTTTACCCGACACCCCATGTCATTTTTCCTTTGCTAGGCATTTGCTTCTGCAGTACTCATTCATTTTTGCTTTCCTTTGCGAGGCGCGTTGCACTCGAACATGTCATCTTTTGGTGTCCTTTACGCCATACCGCTTCGCGTTACATTTTGCCTCTGATTACAATGTTTCCTTTCCTAAACATTTGTTTCGCGTTTTTTCTCAGACCCGTTGCACTCGAACATCTCGGTCGTTTAAGGAGCTTTACCCGACACCCCGTGTCATTTTTCCTTTGCTAGGCATTTTCTTCTGCAGTTCTCATTCTTTTTTTCCTTCCTTTTCGAGGCGCGTTTCATTCGAACATGTCATCTGTTGATGTCTTTTATGCCATGCCGCTTCCCGTTACATTTTGCCTCCGATTACAATGTTTCCTTTCCTAAACATTTGTTTCGCGTTTTTTCTCATACGCGTTGCACTCGAACATCTCGGTCGTTTAAAAAGCTTTACCCGACACCCCATGTCGTTTTCCCTTTGCTAGGCATTCTCTTCTGCAGTTCTCATTCATTTTTTCTTTCCTTCTCGAGGCGCATTGCACTCGAACATGTCAGCTGTTGTGTACTTTATGCCATATCGCTTCGCGTTACATTTTGCCTCCGAATACAATGTTTCTTTTCCTAAACATTTGTTTCGCGTTTTTTCTCAGACGCGTTGCACTCGCACATCTCGGACGTGTAAGGAGCTTTACCCGACAACCAATGTCATTTTCTCCTTTGTTAGGCATTTTCTTCTGCAGTTCTCATTCATTTTTTCTTTCCTTTTCGAGGCGCGTTGCACTCGAATATGTCATCTGTTGATGTCCTTTATGCCATTACGCTTCGCGGTACAGTTTGCCTCCGATTACAATGTTTCCTTTCCTAAACATTTGTTTCGCGTTTTTTCTCAGACGAGTTGCACTCGAACTACTCGGTCTTATAAGGAGCTTTACCCGACACCCCATGTCACTTTCCCTTTGCTAGGCATTTTCTTCTGCAGTTCTCATTCATTTTTTCTTTCCTTTTTGAGGCGCGTTGCACACGAACATGTCATCTGTTGGTGTCCTTTATTCCATACCGTTTCCCGTTACATTTTGCCTCCGATTACAATGCTTCCTTATCTAAACATTTGTTTCGTGTTTTTTCTCAGACGCGTTGCACTCGAACATCTCGGTCGTTTGAGGAGCTTTATCCGACACACCATGTCATTTTTCGTTTGCTAGGCATTTTCTTCTGCAGTTCTCATTCATTTTTTCCTTCCTTTTCTAGGCGCATTGCACTCGAACATGTCACCTGTTGATGTCCTTTATGCCATACCGCTTCCCGTTACATTTTGCCCTCGATTACAATGTTTCCTTTTCTAAACTTTTGTTTCGCGTTTTTTCTCAGACGCGTTGCACTCGAACATCTCGGTCGTTTAAGGAGCTTTACCCGACATCTCATGTCATTTTTCCTTTGCTAGGTATTTTCTTCTGCAGTTCTCAATAATTTTTGCTTTCCTTTGCAAGGCGCGTTGCACTCGAACATGCCATTTTTTTGGTGTCCTTTACGCCATACCGCTTCGCGTTACATTTTGCCTCCGATTACAATGTTTCCTTTCCTAAACATTTGTTTCGCGTTTTTTCTCAGACGCGTAGCACTCGAACATCTCGGTCGTTTAAGGAGCTTTACCCGACACCCCATGTCATTAATCCTTTGCTAGGCATTTTCTTCTGCAGTTCTCATTCTTTTTTTCCTTCCTTATCGAGGCGCGTTGCACTCGAACATGTCATCTGTTGATGTCCTTTATGCCATATCGCTTCGCGTTACATTTTGCCTCCGCATACAGTGCTTCCTTTCCTAAACATTTGATTCGCGTTTTTTCTCAGACGCGTTGCACTCGAACATCACGGTCGTTTAAGGAGCTTTACCCGACACCCCATGTCATTTTCCCTTTGCTAGGCATTTTCTTCTGCAGTTCTCATTCATTTTTTCTTTCCTTTTCGAGGCGCGTTGCATTCGAACATGTCATCTGTTGGTGTCCTTTATGCCATACCGCTTCTCGTTACATTTTGCCTTCGATTACAATCTTTCCTTGCCTAAACATTTGTTTCGCGTTTTTTCTCACACGCGTTGCACTCGCACATCTCGGACTTTTAAGGATCTTTACCCGACACCCCATGTCATTTTCCCCTTTGCTAGGCATTTTCATTTGCAGTTCTCATTCATTTTTTCTTTCCTTTTCGAGGCGCGTTGCACTCGAACCTGCCATCTGTTGATGTCCTTTATGTCATACCGCTTCCCGTTACATTTGGCCTCCGATTACAATGCCTCCTTTCCTAAACATTTTTTTCGCGTTTTTTCTCAAACGCGTTGCACTCGAACATCTCGGTCGTTTAAGGAGCTTTACGCGACACCACATGTCATTTTCCCTTTGCTAGGCATTTTCTTCTGCAGTTCTCATTCATTTTTTCTTTCCTTTTCGAGGCGCGTTGCACTCGAAAATGTCATCTGTTGGTGTCCTTTATGCCATACCGCTTCTCGTTACATTTTGCTTCCGATTACAATGTTTCCTTTCCTAAACATTTGTTTCGTGTTTTTTCTCAGACGCGTTGCACTCGCACATCTCTGACCTTTAAGGAGCTTTACACGACCCCCTATGTCATTTTCCCTTTGCTAGGCATTTTCTTCTGCGGTTCTCATACATTTTTTCTTTCCTTTTCGAGGCCCGTTGCACTCGAACATGTCATCTGTTGATGTCCTATATGTCTTACCGCTTCCCATTACATTTTGCATCCGATTACAATGCTTCCTGTCCTAAACATTTGTTTCGCGTTTTTTCTCAGACGCGTTGCACTCGAACATCTCGGTCGTTTAAGGAGCTTTACCCGACACCCCATGTCATTTTCCCTTTGCTAGGCATTATCTTCTGCAGTTCTCATTCATTTTTTCTTTCCTTCTCGAGGCGCGTTGCACTCGAACATGATAGCTGTTGGTGTACTTTATGCTTCGCGTTACATTTTGCCTCCGAATACAATGTTTCCTTTCCTAAACATTTGTTTCGCGTTTTTTCTCAGACGCGTTCCACTCGCACATCTCGGACGTTTAAGGAGCTTTACCCGACAACCAATGTCATTTGCCATTTGCTAGGCATTTCCTTCTGCAGTTCTCATTCATTTTTTCTTTCCTTTTCGAGGCGCGTTGCACTCGAATATGTCATCTGTTGATGTCACTTTATGCCATACCGCTTCGCGGTACAGTTTGCCTCCGATTACAATGCTTCCTTTCCTAAACATTTGTTTCGCGTTTTTTCTCAGACGCGTTGCACTCGAACATCTCGGTCGTTTAAGGAGCTTTCCCCGACACCCCATGTCATTTATCCTTTGCTAGGCATTTTCTTCTGCAGTTCTCATTCATTTTTGCTTTCCTTTGCGAGGCGCGTTGCACTCTAACATGTCATCTTTTGGTGTCCTTTACGCCATTACGCTTCGCGTTACATTTTGCCTCCGATTACAATGTTTCCGTTCCTAAACATTTGTTTCGCGTTTTTTCTCAGACGCGTTGCACTCGACCATCTCGGTCGTTTAAGGAGCTTTACCCGACACCCCATGTCACTTTTCCTTTGCTATGCATTTTCTTCCGCAGTTCTCATTCGTTTTTGCTTTCCTTTGCGAGGCGCGTAGCACACGAACATGTCATCTGTTGGTGTCCGTTATGCCATACCGCTTCCCGTTACATTTTGCCTCCGATTACAATGCTTCCTTTCTTATAATTTTTGTTTCGCGTTTTTTCTCAGACGCGTTGTACTCGAACATCTCGGACGTTTAAGGAGCTTTACCCGACAACCAATGTCATTTTCCCCTTTGCTAGGCATTTTCTTCTGCAGTTCTCATTCATTTTTTCTTTCCTTTTTGAGGCGCGTTGCACTCGAATATGTCATCTGTTGAAGTCCTTTATGGCATACCCCTTCGCGGTACAGTTTGCCTCCGATTACAATGCATCCTTTCCTAAACATTTGTTTCGCGTTTTTTCTCAGACGCGTTGCACTCGAACATCTCGGTCGTTTAAGGAGCTTTACCCGACACCTCATGTCATTTTTCCTTTGCTGGGCATTTTCTTCTGCAGTTCTCAATAATTTTTGCTTTCCTTTGCAAGGCGCGTAGCACTCGAACATGTCATTTTTTTGGTGTCCTCTACGCCATACCGCTTCGCGTTACATTTTGCCTCCGATTACAATGTTTCCTTTCCTAAACATTTGTTTCGCGTTTTTTCTCAGACGCGTTGCACTCGAACATCTCGGTCGTTTAAGGAGCTTTACCCGACACCCCATGTCATTTTTCCTTTGCTAGGCATTTTCTTCTGCAGTTCTCATTCTTTTTTTCCTTCCTTATCGAGGCGCGTTGCACTCGAACATGTCATCTGTTGATGTCCTTTATGCAATATCGGTTCGCGTTACATTTTGCCTCCGAATACAGTGCTTCCTTTCCTAAACATTTGATTCGCGTTTTTTCTCAGACGCGTTGCACTCGAACATCTCGGTCGTTTAAGGAGCTTTACCCGAAACCCCATGTCATTTTCCCTTTGCTAGGCATTTTCTTCTGCAGTTCTCATTCATTTTTTCTTTCCTTTTACAGGCGCGTTGCATTCGAACATGTCATCTGTTGGTGTCCTTTATGCCATACCGCTTCTCGTTACATTTTGCCTTCGATTACAATCTTTCCTTGCTAAACATTTGTTTCGCGTTTTTTCTCACACGCGTTGCACTCGCACATCTCGGACGTTTAAGGAGCTTTACCCGACACCCCATGTCATTTTCCCCTTTGCTAGGCATTTTCTTTTGCAGTTCTCATTCATTTTTTCTTTCCTTTTCGAGGCGCGTTGCACTCGAACCTGCCATCTGTTGATGTCCTTTATGTCATACCGCTTCCCGTTACATTTTGCCTCCGATTACAATGCTTCCTTTCCTAAACATTTGTTTCGCGTTTTTTCTCAAACGCGTTGCACTCGAACATCTCGGTCGTTTAAGGAGCTTTACGCGACACCCCATGTCATTTTCCCTTTGCTAGGCATTTTCTTCTGCAGGTCTCATTCATTTTTTCTTTCCTTTTCGAGACGCGTTGCACTCGAACATGTCATCTGTTGGTGTCCTTTATGCCATACCGCTTCTCGTTACATTTTGCTTCCGATTACAATGTTTCATTTCCTAAACATTTGTTTCGTGTTTTTTCTCAGACGCGTTGCACTCGCACATCTCTGACGTTTAAGGAGCTTTACCCGACACCCTATGTCATTTTCCCCTATGCTAGGCATTTTCTTCTGCAGTTCTCATACATTTTTTCTTTCCTTTTCGAGGCGCGTTGCACTCGAACATGTCATCTGTTGATGTCCTTTATGATGATGATGATGATGATGATAATGGTGTTTAAGGGCGCTCAACTGCCGAGGTCATAAGCGCCCTTACGATTAAAACTTGGCAATAGGCAGTAAGAAAATACCAAAAAAGGAAAAAAAAACACAAGTAAAAGAGCTAACACAGTTGAAAAGTAAGTAACAGAACGGTCCAGCCCTCTAAACAGAGCTGGATTTAAAACTCCTTCTAAAATCAACACATTAAAATTAAAAGTGTTTAAAAAGAAATGCTATCACACTAAAACGTCAAGGTAAAAGAAAGTTTTGCTAAAAATTTAAAAACCCTTTCCACTGCTCTTGGGTCATCTGCCAGGACCTCAGCAAGAGAGGCCGGCATGCCCATACATGACCGAATGTGTGCCAGGTGACCACACTCCAGCAACACATGACGAACTGTCTGTGCCTCCCCACAGAGCGCACAGACAGGAGCAGGTTCACGTTTAAAAAGGTAACTGTGCGTAAAAATACAGTGGCCAATTCTTAGCCGAGCTAGTACTACCTCCTCCCGGCGGAATAAACGAGAGGAGGTTACCCAGTTGATAGGGAGGTCCTTCACCTCTCGCAGCTTATTACCACGGAGAGCCGACCACTCCGCATGCCAAGTCGAAAAAACGGCTCTCCGTACAGCCACTCTAAAATCTTCTGCTGTTGAATGGGTAATCGTAACACTGGGCGCTGTGACTGCCGATTTCGCTGCCAAATCCGCCGTGTCATTCCCTGGCAAGCCAACGTGTCCAGGAATCCATGCGCACTCCACATTAAAACCAGAAGCGTGCAAAATGTGGAGAACGTCCTGGATGCGCTGCACCAAAGGATGGTAATTGTACAGCTCACGAA
The DNA here is from genome assembly GCA_030762935.1 of Hymenopus coronatus. Classification (NCBI taxonomy): domain Eukaryota; kingdom Metazoa; phylum Arthropoda; class Insecta; order Mantodea; family Hymenopodidae; genus Hymenopus; species Hymenopus coronatus. Next base: position 104,354,761 of record CM060891.1, read on the forward strand.
TGCTCTGAAGGGCACTAAGGGAATCACTAAGAATAAGGCAGTCACCTAATTTTCGACGTCGAATATACAGAAGGGCTTGATAAATACCATATAGCTCGGCAGAATATATAGATGTGCAACTAGGCAAGCCGTAAGTAGAAGTTGCGGTGCCAGTTACAAAGGCACATCCAACACCGTCGGGGCTCTTACTACCATCGGTGTAAATACAAATACGGCCACTGTATTTGGATAAAAATTCTAAAAAGCAACGACGAATACTATCAAGAGGCGTAACAGATTTCCCGTAGAGCGTCATCCCGAGATCGACATGGGAGGTAGCGCGTAACCAAGGGGGGTGTATACTCTCTCCCTTGGATAACAGCCGAGGAATGTCAACATTGTGCTGGCGTAGAAGCTCACGGAAACGAAAACCTGCTGGCCTGGGGCTCAGAGAGCGGAGGCAGTATCGCTCGTGCAGGTCAGGGGAGAAAAAAGCGTGATAAGTTGGATGCCCAGGCATACACTTCAGCCCACAGCCATAATTAGCAAGCAGGACATCACGCCGACAACGCAGAGGAGGTTCTCCCGATTCGGCGTAGAGGCTAACAACTGGGCTCGTTGGAAAAGCTCCAACGGCCACACGGATGCCCTGGTTATGGACTGTGTCTAACCTTCTGAGCACTGAAGGTCGAGCTGAAGAATACACAATGCTGCCATAGTCCAACTTCGAACGAATCACAGCACGATAAAGACGGAGCAATGCCGTCCGATCCGCACCCCAACACTTGCCACTTAGTATCCGTAAAAGATTTAGAGAACGGTCACATCGTGCTCTAAGTTGTGCTATTTGTGGTGCCCAACAAAGTTTCCGATCGAAGATCAAACCAAGGAATCTCGCCTCGTCTGCGAAAGGAAGTAAATCTGGCCCGAGTCGAAGAGACGGCGGCATTTGCCACTTACGGCGCCAGAAGTTAACGCAGACTGTCTTCTCAGCGGAGAAACGAAAACCGTGTTTCGAGCTCCATGCATAGAGATTGTCCAAACACCGCTGGAGACGGCGTTCCAAAAACGGTGTACGCTGAGAAGTACAGAAGATGGCAAAGTCGTCCACGAATAAACAGGAAGAGACACCTTGAGGCACACATAGTGATATGGAATTTATCGCAATAGCAAATAGGGTCACGCTGAGTACCGAGCCCTGCGGCACTCCGTTCTCTTGAATAAAATGATTAGAAAAAACCGAACCCACCCTCACTCGAAAAACGCGGTCCCGCATAAACTCCTGAATGACCAACGGTAGGCGTCCACGTATGTTCCAGTTGTGCAGAGAACGCAATATTCCCGCCCGCCAACACGTGTCGTAGGCTTTCTCGAGGTCAAAAAATATCCCAACTGTGGGGCTGTTCTTAAGAAACCCGTCCATAATCTGAGTTGACAGAGAGACAAGGTGGTCAGCAGTTGAACGTCGTCGTCGAAAGCCACTCTGGATGTTCGTCAGAAGATTGTGGGATTCCAGCCACCACACCAACCGTCCATTGATCATGCGTTCCATCACCTTGCACACGCAACTGGTGAGGGAAATAGGACGGTAACTGGAAGGAAGATGGCGGTCCTTTCCAGGTTTAAGAATGGGTATGATGGTGGCCTCCCGCCACTTGTCTGGAAAAATGCCATCAACCCAGACACGATTATAGACCTCGAGTAGAAAATCTTTGCCATCAGGAGAGAGATGTTGCAACATTTGGACGTGGATACCATCTGGACCTGGTGCTGAGTGTCGTGAAGAGGAGAGTGCATTGTCTAGCTCTGCCAGGGTGAAAAGGCGATTATAATCCTCAAGGTTGCCAGAAAGAAACGAGAATTCTTGAGATTCCACCTGGTTCTTAACTGTAAGAAACTCAGGGGAATAGTTGCCTGAGCTAGACACCTGAGCGAAAGCACTGCCTAAAGTATTCGCCACGTCAAATGTATCAACAACAGCTCCGGTAGGTGTTTTGAGACCGGCGATGGGCATATGGTTCGGTTTCCCAGCCACACGTCTTAACTTATCCCATACGACAGAGGAAGGTGTATGTCGATTAAAGGAACCCACGAATTTATTCCATGACATCTTTTTGCTATCCTTAATAACCCGCCTAGAGTGTGCACGCATCCGTTTATAGTGTATCAGGTTATCCAGTGTAGGAAAACGCTGGAAAACCCGTAGAGCTCGTCTGCGAGCGCGAATAGCATCCCGACAGTCAGCGGTCCACCAAGGTACCGGAAATCGACGGCTGTAGCCAGTCGAACGCGGAATGGATTGCTCAGCAGCAGAAAGAATGGTCCCTGTAAGATGTTCGACCAAGTGGTTCACAGAGTCGTGCTCTTCGTAGCTAAATTCAGCCAAGTGGGAGTACAGTTCCCAGCTGGCGTGGTCTAGGCGCCAACTAGGTAAACGGGTGGAACATACAACGGGTGTCAAGACACTAATACGACAAGGAAAGTGGTCACTAGAATGCAAATCCGAGATGATATTCCAGCATAAGGTGACTGCCAGCTGAGGGGAACAAATTGCAATGTCAATGTGTGAAAAACTATGAAATGCGTCAGATAGAAAGGTGGGCTCTCCGGTATTCAAGAGAGCAAGATTCTGACTATCCAAGAAGTCTTTCAGTAGCGTACCTCTCGCACAAGCCCGAGGAGAGCCCCAAAGAGGGTGATGGGCATTCACGTCGCCTACCAATAAAAAGGGTGGTGGCAACTGCGAAATGAGGTGTTCTAAGTCGCTGTGCGAGAGGTCCGCAGATGGAGGCAAATAGATACTGCAAATGGTGAATGAAGCGGAGGGTAGCTTAATGCTGACAGCAACGGACTGGATTGCAGATTGTACGGGTACAGAGTTGGCAAAAATATCATCTCGAATAAGCATCATAGTGCCCCCATGTGCCGGGACACCGTCCTCCGGGGATAAATCACATCGTACGGAGGAGTACTGCCTGATGGTAACGGTGTCCTGTGGACGGAGCTTCGTCTCTTGTAAACATACAGCCAAGGGTTCATGCTGGCGCAGCAACAAGTCAAGCTCTGGTCGATGTGGTCGAATGCCGCGTATGTTCCAATGGAGGATAGCCATTGAGTATATTATGGGATAAGTTTCAAATCGAAAGACGCTTCTGCAGATTGGGATTAGCTGGTCGGTTCAATTTGTTCTTCTTAGGCGTTGGGCTAGTACTATTTTCAGGAGCACGATCCTGCCGTTTCCGCACTGTCCCTCTGGCAGTGGCGGCAGAATCCTCCTGGTCCATCTCCTCCACAAGGGAGGTCCCTTTTTCAAGAGCAGTTTTAGGTCCAAGTAGTTCGAACCGATTGGATGTGCTGATCGGCGAAGACGGCCGTCGCCGATTCACGCCCTCCTCCCCAGATGACCCTTCAGAGGAGGACACACGTGTGGAGTTGCGTGAACTTTTCTTACCCTTAGATGACTTGGTAATAGATTGCACATTCTCTTTCAAGAAGTCTTGTCGTACATACTTGGTCTTAAACTGTTTTTCCGGGGCAGAAGACGTCGTGAATTTACCAACTTTAGTTCCAGAGGTCGAGGCTTTCGGTGACAACTGTGCAGGACTATTCTGTAAGCTAGCGGATTTGGCAGATGTTGATACCAACTTGGGTGTAGGTGCCGATGGCTTTGGCAGCGCTTGGGCTAAAATAACCTTTTCCGCAATTGTAGCCCCGTTCATATCGCCGGTCTGTGTTGCGATTTCCCGACGCGGTACCGGTTTAGCTGCAACTGAGCTATAGGTACCGGACCTCGGGGCAGAGGGTTGGCGGAGTCGCAGGAGCTTCCGGGCTTCCAAGAAGGACACCTTCTCTTTCACCCGTATCTCCTGGATCGCTCGTTCCTCTGCAAAACGGGGGCAGTCTCGGGAACTAGATGGGTGTTCCCCGTTACAGTTCACACACGATGGAGCTGAAGCACAAGCCCCATCGTGGGAGATGTCACCGCAGTGGACGCAGGTGGACTTGCCGGTACACAACTCACTAGTGTGACCAAAACGTTGGCATTTAAAGCACCTCAGCGGATTGGGTATATAAGGCCTAACTTCGATGGCTTCATACCCTGCCCTAATCTTTTGAGGCAGATCAACCCGATCAAAAGTAAGAAACAGGGTACGAGTAGGCAGGAATTCACCGTTGATCTTACGTTGTACCCGATAAACAGCTGAGACACCCTGAGTCGCAAGATTTTCTTGGATCTCCTCAATGGACAAACCGTCCAACGCGCGGGTTGTTATTACACCGCGGGAGGAGTTCAGCGACTTGTGCACCTCGACCTTCACTGGATAGCTGGCTAACATGGTGGCTTTAAGTATTCTTGCAGCTTGCGAGGCGGAGTTGGCTTCGACAAGAAGTGTACCATTGCGAGCTCGAACGCAGGATTTAACAGGACCAGCAATGGCATCGAGACCCTTTTGGATAGTAAAAGGGCTCACCGTAAGGAACTTCTTTCCTTCCTCTGTCCTATGAATAACCAAGTAGCGAGGACCACATGACTCGACTACTTCCTTTCCAACGTCTTTATTTGAAATCAGGGGTTTAAGTTTTGGTGCCATAAAAAAAATTGTATAAATTCATCCCCCAGTGCTCCCCACCCACCACGGAGCCCAACGAGGGGTCACCCCACTGGGGTGACAGGGCTACACAGGGGATATAGCGGGCTCGCCGTCCCACTCACCCTGGAGTTCGGTGTAATACCTAGTCCTGGCCGATTGACTAGGGGTGGGTTAGTCCCTAGCCTCCCGTTTAGGCAAATCAGAAACCAAAGCGGTGTATTAGGCTTCGCACCCTCCCCAGTTACTGAAAGACAGAAGCCCAGGCTCAGGTACGCAACCCTCAACCAACCAGGATATTCCTCTTCACCGACACGGGTCTCCACGCACGGCCTACACGTGGGTGGGCATTTTCACCTACTGACTCCCTCACCACTCTGAGGTTGCCCACAGAGGGAGTCAAGGTGGCTCGGGACCCCGGGTGTGCCTAACCCGTACCTACCGTAGTAGGCCCCTGGGGGGGATGTCCTTTATGCCATGCCGCTTCCCGTTACATTTTGCCTCCGATTACAATGTTTCCTTTCCTAAACATTTGTTTCGCGTTTTTTCTCATACGCGTTGCACTCGAACATCTCGGTCGTTTAAAAAGCTTTACCCGACACCCCATGTCGTTTTCCCTTTGCTAGGCATTCTCTTCTGCAGTTCTCATTCATTTTTTCTTTCCTTCTCGAGGCGCATTGCACTCGAACATGTCAGCTGTTGTGTACTTTATGCCATATCGCTTCGCGTTACATTTTGCCTCCGAATACAATGTTTCTTTTCCTAAACATTTGTTTCGCGTTTTTTCTCAGACGCGTTGCACTCGCACATCTCGGACGTGTAAGGAGCTTTACCCGACAACCAATGTCATTTTCTCCTTTGTTAGGCATTTTCTTCTGCAGTTCTCATTCATTTTTTCTTTCCTTTTCGAGGCGCGTTGCACTCGAATATGTCATCTGTTGATGTCCTTTATGCCATTACGCTTCGCGGTACAGTTTGCCTCCGATTACAATGTTTCCTTTCCTAAACATTTGTTTCGCGTTTTTTCTCAGACGAGTTGCACTCGAACTACTCGGTCTTATAAGGAGCTTTACCCGACACCCCATGTCACTTTCCCTTTGCTAGGCATTTTCTTCTGCAGTTCTCATTCATTTTTTCTTTCCTTTTTGAGGCGCGTTGCACACGAACATGTCATCTGTTGGTGTCCTTTATTCCATACCGCTTCCCGTTACATTTTGCCTCCAATTACAATGCTTCCTTATCTAAACATTTGTTTCGTGTTTTTTCTCAGACGCGTTGTACTCGAACATCTCGGTCGTTTGAGGAGCTTTATCCGACACACCATGTCATTTTTCGTTTGCTAGGCATTTTCTTCTGCAGTTCTCATTCATTTTTTCCTTCCTTTTCTAGGCGCATTGCACTCGAACATGTCACCTGTTGATGTCCTTTATGCCATACCGCTTCCCGTTACATTTTGCCCTCGATTACAATGCTTCCTTTTCTAAACTTTTGTTTCGCGTTTTTTCTCAGACGCGTTGCACTCGAACATCTCGGTCGTTTATGGAGCTTTACCCGACATCTCATGTCATTTTTCCTTTGCTAGGTATTTTCTTCTGCAGTTCTCAATAATTTTTGCTTTCCTTTGCAAGGCGCGTTGCACTCGAACATGCCATTTTTTTGGTGTCCTTTACGCCATACCGCTTCGCGTTACATTTTGCCTCCGATTACAATGTTTCCTTTCCTAAACATTTGTTTCGCGTTTTTTCTCAGACGCGTAGCACTCGAACATCTCGGTCGTTTAAGGAGCTTTACCCGACACCCCATGTCATTAATCCTTTGCTAGGCATTTTCTTCTGCAGTTCTCATTCTTTTTTTCCTTCCTTATCGAGGCGCGTTGCACTCGAACATGTCATCTGTTGATGTCCTTTATGCCATATCGCTTCGCGTTACATTTTGCCTCCGCATACAGTGCTTCCTTTCCTAAACATTTGATTCGCGTTTTTTCTCAGACGCGTTGCACTCGAACATCACGGTCGTTTAAGGAGCTTTACCCGACACCCCATGTCATTTTCCCTTTGCTAGGCATTTTCTTCCGCAGTTCTCATTCATTTTTTCTTTCCTTTTCGAGGCGCGTTGCATTCGAACATGTCATCTGTTGGTGTCCTTTATGCCATACCGCTTCTCGTTACATTTTGCCTTCGATTACAATCTTTCCTTGCCTAAACATTTGTTTCGCGTTTTTTCTCACACGCGTTGCACTCGCACATCTCGGACTTTTAAGGATCTTTACCCGACACCCCATGTCATTTTCCCCTTTGCTAGGCATTTTCATTTGCAGTTCTCATTCATTTTTTCTTTCCTTTTCGAGGCGCGTTGCACTCGAACCTGCCATCTGTTGATGTCCTTTATGTCATACCGCTTCCCGTTACATTTGGCCTCCGATTACAATGCCTCCTTTCCTAAACATTTTTTTCGCGTTTTTTCTCAAACGCGTTGCACTCGAACATCTCGGTCGTTTAAGGAGCTTTACGCGACACCCCATGTCATTTTCCCTTTGCTAGGCATTTTCTTCTGCAGTTCTCATTCATTTTTTCTTTCCTTTTCGAGGCGCGTTGCACTCGAAAATGTCATCTGTTGGTGTCCTTTATGCCATACCGCTTCTCGTTACATTTTGCTTCCGATTACAATGTTTCCTTTCCTAAACATTTGTTTCGTGTTTTTTCTCAGACGCGTTGCACTCGCACATCTCTGACCTTTAAGGAGCTTTACACGACCCCCTATGTCATTTTCCCCTATGCTAGGCATTTTCTTCTGCGGTTCTCATACATTTTTTCTTTCCTTTTCGAGGCCCGTTGCACTCGAACATGTCATCTGTTGATGTCCTATATGTCTTACCGCTTCCCATTACATTTTGAATCCGATTACAATGCTTCCTGTCCTAAACATTTGTTTCGCGTTTTTTCTCAGACGCGTTGCACTCGAACATCTCGGTCGTTTAAGGAGCTTTACCCGACACCCCATGTCATTTTCCCTTTGCTAGGCATTATCTTCTGCAGTTCTCATTCATTTTTTCTTTCCTTCTCGAGGCGCGTTGCACTCCAACATGATAGCTGTTGGTGTACTTTATGCTTCGCGTTACATTTTGCCTCCGAATACAATGTTTCCTTTCCTAAACATTTGTTTCGCGTTTTTTCTCAGACGCGTTCCACTCGCACATCTCGGACGTTTAAGGAGCTTTACCCGACAGCCAATGTCATTTGCCATTTGCTAGGCATTTCCTTCTGCAGTTCTCATTCATTTTTTCTTTCCTTTTCGAGGCGCGTTGCACTCGAATATGTCATCTGTTGATGTCACTTTATGCCATACCGCTTCGCGGTACAGTTTGCCTCCGATTACAATGCTTCCTTTCCTAAACATTTGTTTCGCGTTTTTTCTCAGACGCGTTGCACTCGAACATCTCGGTCGTTTAAGGAGCTTTCCCCGACACCCCATGTCATTTATCCTTTGCTAGGCATTTTCTTCTGCAGTTCTCATTCATTTTTGCTTTCCTTTGCGAGGCGCGTTGCACTCTAACATGTCATCTTTTGGTGTCCTTTACGCCATTACGCTTCGCGTTACATTTTGCCTCCGATTACAATGTTTCCGTTCCTAAACATTTGTTTCGCGTTTTTTCTCAGACGCGTTGCACTCGACCATCTCGGTCGTTTAAGGAGCTTTACCCGACACACCATGTCACTTTTCCTTTGCTATGCATTTTCTTCCGCAGTTCTCATTCGTTTTTGCTTTCCTTTGCGAGGCGCGTAGCACACGAACATGTCATCTGTTGGTGTCCGTTATGCCATACCGCTTCCCGTTACATTTTGCCTCCGATTACAATGCTTCCTTTCTTATAATTTTTGTTTCGCGTTTTTTCTCAGACGCGTTGTACTCGAACATCTCGGACGTTTAAGGAGCTTTACCCGACAACCAATGTCATTTTCCCCTTTGCTAGGCATTTTCTTCTGCAGTTCTCATTCATTTTTTCTTTCCTTTTTGAGGCGCGTTGCACTCGAATATGTCATCTGTTGAAGTCCTTTATGGCATACCCCTTCGCGGTACAGTTTGCCTCCGATTACAATGCATCCTTTCCTAAACATTTGTTTCGCGTTTTTTCTCAGACGCGTTGCACTCGAACATCTCGGTCGTTTAAGGAGCTTTACCCGACACCTCATGTCATTTTTCCTTTGCTGGGCATTTTCTTCTGCAGTTCTCAATAATTTTTGCTTTCCTTTGCAAGGCGCGTAGCACTCGAACATGTCATTTTTTTGGTGTCCTCTACGCCATACGGCTTCGCGTTACATTTTGCCTCCGATTACAATGTTTCCTTTCCTAAACATTTGTTTCGCGTTTTTTCTCAGACGCGTTGCACTCGAACATCTCGGTCGTTTAAGGAGCTTTACCCGACACCCCATGTCATTTTTCCTTTGCTAGGCATTTTCTTCTGCAGTTCTCATTCTTTTTTTCCTTCCTTATCGAGGCGCGTTGCACTCGAACATGTCATCTGTTGATGTCCTTTATGCAATATCGGTTCGCGTTACATTTTGCCTCCGAATACAGTGCTTCCTTTCCTAAACATTTGATTCGCGTTTTTTCTCAGACGCGTTGCACTCGAACATCTCGGTCGTTTAAGGAGCTTTACCCGAAACCCCATGTCATTTTCCTTTGCTAGGCATTTTCTTCTGCAGTTCTCATTCATTTTTTCTTTCCTTTTACAGGCGCGTTGCATTCGAACATGTCATCTGTTGGTGTCCTTTATGCCATACCGCTTCTCGTTACATTTTGCCTTCGATTACAATCTTTCCTTGCTAAACATTTGTTTCGCGTTTTTTCTCACACGCGTTGCACTCGCACATCTCGGACGTTTAAGGAGCTTTACCCGACACCCCATGTCATTTTCCCCTTTGCTAGGCATTTTCTTTTGCAGTTCTCATTCATTTTTTCTTTCCTTTTCGAGGCGCGTTGCACTCGAACCTGCCATCTGTTGATGTCCTTTATGTCATACCGCTTCCCGTTACATTTTGCCTCCGATTACAATGCTTCCTTTCCTAAACATTTGTTTCGCGTTTTTTCTCAAACGCGTTGCACTCGAACATCTCGGTCGTTTAAGGAGCTTTACGCGACACCCCATGTCATTTTCCCTTTGCTAGGCATTTTCTTCTGCAGGTCTCATTCATTTTTTCTTTCCTTTTCGAGACGCGTTGCACTCGAACATGTCATCTGTTGGTGTCCTTTATGCCATACCGCTTCTCGTTACATTTTGCTTCCGATTACAATGTTTCATTTCCTAAACATTTGTTTCGTGTTTTTTCTCAGACGCGTTGCACTCGCACATCTCTGACGTTTAAGGAGCTTTACCCGACACCCTATGTCATTTTCCCCTATGCTAGGCATTTTCTTCTGCAGTTCTCATACATTTTTTCTTTCCTTTTCGAGGCGCGTTGCACTCGAACATGTCATCTGTTGATGTCCTTTATGCCATACCGCTTCCCTTTACATTTTGCCTCCGATTACTATGCTTCCTTTTCTAAACTTTTGTTTCGCGTTTTCTCTCAGACGCGTTGCACTCGAACATCTCGGTCGTTTAAGGAGCTTTACCCGACATCTCATGTCATTTTTCCTTTGCTAGGTATTTTCTTCTGCAGTTCTCAATAATTTTTGCTTTCCTTTGCAAGGCGCGTTGCACTCGAACATGCCATTTTTTTGGTGTCCTTTACGCCATACCGCTTCGCGTTACATTTTGCCTCCGATTACAATGCTTCCTGTCCTAATTATTTGTTTCGCGTTTTTTCTCAGACGCGTTGCACTCGAACATCTCGGTCGTTTAAGGAGCTTTACCCGACACCCCATGTCATTTTCCCTTTGCTAGGCATTATCTTCTGCAGTTCTCATTCATTCTTTCTTTCCTTCTCGAGGCGCGTTGCACTCGAACATGTCAGCTGTTGGTGTACTTTATGCTTCGCGTTACATTTTGCCTCCGAATACAATGTTTCCTTTCCTAAACATTTGTTTCGCGTTTTTTCTCAGACGCGTTCCACTCGCACATCTCGGACGTTTAAGGAGCTTTACCCGACAACCAATGTCATTTGCCCTTTGCTAGGCATTTTCTTCTGCAGTTCTCATTCATTTTTTCTTTCCTTTTCGAGGCGCGTTGCACTCGAATATGTCATCTGTTGATGTCCTTTATGCCATACCGCTTCGCGGTACAGTTTGCCTCCGATTACAATGCTTCCTTTCCTAAACATTTGTTTCGCGTTTTTTCTCAGACGCGTTGCACTCGAACATCTTGGTCGTTTAAGGAGCTTTACCCGACACCCCATGTCATTTTTCCTTTGCTAGGCATTTTCTTCTGCAGTTTTCATTCCTTTTGCTTTCCTTTGCGAGGCGCGTTGCACACGAACATGTCATCTGTTGGTGTCCTTTATTCCATACCGCTTCCCGTTAAATTTTGCCTCCGATTACAATGTTTCCTTTCCTAAACATTTGTTTCGCGTTTTTTCTCAGACGCGTTGCACTCGAACATCTCGGTCGTTTAAGGAGCTTTACCCGACACCCCATGTCATTTTTCCTTTGCAAGGCATTTTCTTCTGCAGTTCTCAATAATTTTTGCTTTCCTTTGCGAGGCGCGTTGCACTCGAACATGTCATTTTTTTGGTGTCCTTTACGCCATACCGCTTCGCGTTACATTTTGCCTCCGATTACAATGTTTCCTTTCCTAAACATTTGTTTCGCGTTTTTTCTCAGACGCGTTGCACTCGAACATCTCGGTCGTTTATGGAGCTTTACCCGACACCCCATGTCATTTTTCCTTTGCTAGGCATTTTCTTCTGCAGTTCTCATTTTTTTTTTCCTTCCTTATCGATGCGCGTTGCACTCGAACATGTCATCTATTGATGTCCTTTATGCCATATCGCTTCGCGTTACATTTTGCCTCCGAATACAGTGCTTCCTTTCCTAAACATTTGATTCGCGTTTTTTCTCAGACGCGTTGCACTCGAACATCTCGGTCGTTTAAGGAGCTTTACCCGACACCCCATGTCATTTTTCCTTTGCTAGGCATTTTCTTCTGCAGTTCTCATTCATTTTTTCTTTCCTTTTCGAGGCGCGTTGCACTCGAATATGTCATCTGTTGATGTCCTTTATGCCATTACGCTTCGCGGTACAGTTTGCCTCCGATTAGAATGTTTCCTTTCCTAAACATTTGTTTCGCGTTTTTTCTCAGACGAGTTGCACTCGAACATCTCGGTCTTTTAAGGAGCTTTACCCGATACCCCATGTCACTTTCCCTTTACTAGGCATTTTCTTCTGCAGTTCGAATTCATTTTTTCTTTCCTTTTTGAGGCGCGTTGCACACGAACATGTCATATTTTGTTGTCCTTTATTCCATACCGCTTCCCGTTACATTTTGCCTCCGAATACAATGCTTCCTTTCCTAAACAATTGTTTCAGGTTTTTTCTCAGACGCGTTGCACTCGCACATCTCGGACGTTTAAGGAGCTTTACACGACACCCATTTCATTTTCCCCTTTGCTAGGCATTTTTTTCTGCAGTTCTCATTCATTTTTTCTTTTGTTTTCGAGGCGCGTTGCACTCGAAATTGCCATCTGTTGATGTCCTTTATGTCATACCTTTTCCGGATACATTTTGCCTCCGATTACAATGCTTCCTGTCCTAAACATTTGTTTCGCGTTTTTTCTCAAACGCGTTGCACTCAAACATCTCGGTCGTTAAAGGAGCTTTATCCGACACCCCATGTAATTTTCCCTTTTCTAGGCTTTATCTTCTGTAGTTCTCATTCATTTTTTCTTTCCTTCTCGAGGCGCGTTGCACTCGAACATGTCAGCTGTTGGCGTACTTTATGCCATACCGCTTCGCGTTACATTTTGCCTCCGAATACAATGTTTCCTTTCCTAAACATTTGTTTCGCGTTTTTCTCAGACGCGTTGCACTCGCACATCTCGGATGTTTAAGGAGCTTTATCCGACACAACATGTCATTTTGCCTTGCTAGGCATTTTCTTCTGCAGTTTTCATTCTTTTTTTCCTTCCTTTTCGAGGCGCGTTGCATTCGAACATGTCATCTGTTGATGTCCTTTATGCCATACCGGTTCCCGTTACATTGTGCCTCCGATTACAATGTTTCCTTTCCTAAACATTTGTTTCGCGTTTTTTCACATACGCGTTGCACTCGAACATCTCGGACGTTTAAGGAGCTTTACCCGACACCCCATGTCATTTTCCCTTTGCTAGGCATTATCTTCTGCAGTTCTCATTCATTTTTTCTTTCCCTCTCGAGGCGCGTTGCACTCGAATATGTCATCTGTTGATGTCCTTTATGCCATACCGCTTCCCGTTACATTTTGCCTCCGACTACAATGCTTCCTTTCCTAAACATTTGTTTCGCGTTTTTTCTCAGACGCGTTGCACTCGAACATCTCGGTCGTTTGAGGAGCTTTATCCGACACACCATGTCATTTTTCCTTTGCTAGGCATTTTCTTCTGCAGTTCTCATTCATTTTTTCCTTCCTTTTCTAGGCGCATTGCACACGAACACGTCATCTGTTGAAGTCCTTTGTGCCATACCGCTTCCCGTTACATTTTGCCTCCGATTACAATGCTTCCTTTTCTAAACATTTGTTTCGCGTTTTTTCTCAGACGCGTTGCACTCGAACATCTCGGTCGTTTAAGGAGCTTTACCCGACACCTCATGTCATTTTTCCTTTGCTAGGCATTTTCTTCTGCAGTTCTCAATAATTTTTGCTTTCCTTTGCAAGGCGCGTTGCACTCGAACATGTCATTTTTTTGGTGTCCTTTACGCCATACCGCTTCGCGTTACATTTTGCCTCCGATTACAATGTTTCCTTTCCTAAACATTTGTTTCGCGTTTTTTCACAGACGCGTTGCACTCGAACATATCGGTCGTTTAAGGAGCTTTACCCGACACCCCATGTCATTTTTCCTTTGCTAGGCATTTTCTTTTGCAGTTCTCATTTTTTTTTTCCTTCCTTATCGATGCGCGTTGCACTCGAACATGTCATCTATTGATCTCCTTTATGCCATATCGCTTCGCGTTTCATTTTGCCTCCGAATACAGTGCTTCCTTTCCTAAACATTTGATTCGCGTTTTTTCTCAGACGCGTTGCACTCGAACATCTCGGTCCTTTAAGGAGCTTTACCCGACACCCCAAGTCATTTACCCTTTGCTAGACATTTTCTTCTGCAGTTCTCAATAATTTTTGCTTTCTTTTGCGAGGCGCGTTGCACTCGAACATGTCATTTTTTTGGTGTCCTTTACGCCATACCGCTTCGCGTTACATTTTGCCCCCGATTACAATGTTTCCTTTCCTAAACATTTGTTTCGCGTTTTTTCTCAGATGCGTTGCACTCGAACATCTCGGTCGTTTAAGGAGCTTTACCCGACACCCCGTGTCATTTTTCGTTTGCTAGGCATTTTCTTCTGCAGTTCTCATTTTTTTTTCCTTCCTTTTCGAGGCGCGTTGCATTCGAACATGTCATCTGTTGATGTCCTTTATGCCATGCCGCTTCAAGTTACATTTTGCCTCCGATTACAATGTTTCCTTATCTAAACATTTGTTTCGCGTTTTTTCTCATACGCGTTGCACTCGAACATCTCGGTCGTATAAGAAGCTTTACCCGACACCCCATGTCATTTTCCCTTTGCTAGGCATTATCTTCTGCAGTTCTCATTCTTTTTTTCTTTCCTTCTCGAGGCGCGTTGCACTCGAACATGTCAGCTGTTGTGTACTTTATGCCATACCGCTTCGTGTTACATTTTGCCTCCGATTACAATGTTTCCTTTCCTAAACATTTGTTTCGCGTTTTTTCTCAGACGCGTTGCACTCGAACATCTCGGTCGTTTGAGGAGCTTTATCCGACACACCATGTAATTTTTCCTTTGCTAGGCATTTTCTTCTGCAGTTCTCATTCATTTTTTCTTTCCTTTTCTAGGCCCATTGATCTCGCACATGTCATCTGTTGATGTCCTTTATGCCATACCGCTTCCCGTTACATTTTGCCCCCGATTACAATGCTTCCTTTTCTAAACATTTGTTTCGCGTTTTTTCTCAGACGCATTGCACTCGAACATCTCGGACGTTTAAGGAGCTTTACCCGACAACCAATGTCATTTTCCCCTTTGCTAGGCATTTTCTTCTGCAGTTCTCATTCATTTTTTCTTTCCTTTTCGAGGCGCGTTGCACTCGAATATGTCATCTATTGATGTCCTTTATGCCATACCGCTTTGCGGTACAGTTTGCCTCCGATTACAATGCTTCCTTTCCTAAACATTTGTTTCGCGTTTTTTCTCGGACGCGTTGCACTCGAACATCTCGGTCGTTTAAGGAGCTTTACCCGACACCCCATGTCATTTTTCCTTTGCTAGGCATTTTCTTCTGCAGTTCTCATTCATTTTTGCTTTCCTTTGCGAGGCGCGTTGCACTCTAACATGTCACCTTTGGTGTCCTTTACGCCATTACGCTTCGCGTTACATTTTGCCTCCGATTACAATGTTTCCTTTCCTAAACATTTGTTTCGCGTTTTTTCTCAGACGCGTTGCACTCGAACATCTCGGTCGTTTAAGGAGCTTTACCCGACACCTCATGTCATTTTTCCTTTGCTAGGCATTTTCTTCTGCAGTGCTCAATAATTTTTGCTTTCCTTTGCAAGGCGCGTTGCACTCGAACATGTCATTTTTTTGGTGTCCTTTACGCCATATCGCTTCGCGTTACATTTTGCCTCCGATTACAATGTTATCTTTCCTAAACATTTGTTTCGCGTTTTTTCTCAGACGCGTTGCACTCGAACATCTCGGTCGTTTAAGGAGCTTTACCCGACACCCCATGTCATTTTTCCTTTGCTAGGCATTTTCTTCTGCAGTTCTCATTCTTTTTTTCCTTCCTTATCGAGGCGCGTTGCACTCGAAAATGTCATCTGTTGATGTCCTTTATGCCATATCGCTTCGCGTTACATTTTGCCTCCGAATACAGTGCTTCCTTTCCTAAACATTTGATTCGCGTTTTTTCTCAGACGCGTTGCACTCGAACATCTCGGTCGTTTAAGGAGCTTTACCCGACACCCCATGTCATTTTCCCTTTGCTAGACATTTTCTTCTGCAGTTCTCATTCATTTTTTCTTTCCTTTTCGAGGCGCGTTGCATTCGAACATGTCATCTGTTGGTGTCCTTTATGCCATACCGCTTCTCGTTACATTTTGCCTTCGATTACAATCTTTCCTTGCCTAAACATTTGTTTCGCGTTTTTTCTCACACGCGTTGCACTCGCACATCTCGGACGTTTAAGGAGCTTTACCCGACACCCCATGTCGTTTTCCCTTTTGCTAGGCATTTTCTTTTGCAGTACTCATTCATTTTTTCTTTCCTTTTCGAGGCGCGTTGCACTCGAACATGTCATCTGTTGGTGTCCTTTATGCCATACCGCATCTCGTTACATTTTGCTTCCGATTACAATGTTTCCTTTCCTAAACATTTGTTTCGTGTTTTTTCTCAGACGCGTTGCACTCGAACATCTCTGACGTTTAAGGAGCTTTACCCGACACCCTATGTCATTTTCCCCTATGCTAGAGATTTTCTTCTGCAGTTCTCATACATTTTTTCTTTCCTTTTCGAGGCGCGTTGCACTCGAACATGTCATCTGTTGATGTCCTTTATGCCATACCGCTTCGCGAAACAGTTTGCCTCCGATTGCAATGCTTCCTTTCCTAAACATTTGTTTCGCGTTTTTTCTCAGACGCGTTGCACTCGAACATCTCGGTCGTTTAAGGAGCTTTACCCGACACCCCATGTCATTTTTCCTTTGCTAGGCATTTTCTTCTGCAGTTCTCATTCATTTTTGCTTTCCTTTGCGAGGCGCGTTGCACTCTAACATGTCATCTTTTGGTGTCCTTTAGGCCATTACGCTTCGCGTTACATTTTGCCTCCGATTACAATGTTTCCTTTCCTAAACATTTGTTTCGCGTTTTTTTCAGACGCGTTGCACTCGAACATCTCGGTCGTTTAAGGAGCTTTACCCGACACCCCATGTCATTTTTCCTTTGCTAGGCATTTTCTTCTGCAGTTCTGATTCATTTTTGCTTTCCTTTGCGAGGCGCGTTGCACTCGAATATGTCATCTGTTGATGTCCTTTATGCCATTACGCTTCGCGGTACAGTTTGCCTCCGATTACAATGTTTCCTTTCCTAAAACTTTTTTTCGCGTTTTTTCTCAGACGAGTTGCACTCGAACTACTCGGTCTTTTAAGGAGCTTTACCCGACACCCCATGTCACTTTACCTTTGCTAGGCATTTTCTTCTGCAGTTCTCATTCATTTTTTCTTTCCTTTTTGAGGCGCGTTGCACACGAACATGTCATCTGTTGGTGTCCTTTATTCCATACGGCTTCCCGTTACATTTTGCCTCCGATTACAATGCTTCCTTTCCTAAACATTTGTATCGCGTTTTTTCTCAGACGCGTTGCAATCGAACATCTCGGTCGTTTGAGGAGCTTTATCCGACACACCATGTCATTTTTCCTTTGCTAGGCATTTTCTTCTGCAGTTCTGATTCATTTTTGCTTTCCTTTGCGAGGCGCGTTGCACTCTAACATGTCATCTTTTGGTGTCCTGTACGCCATTACGCTTCGCGTTACATTTTGCATCCGATTACAATGTTTCCTTTCCTAAACATTTGTTTCGCGTTTTTTCTCAGACGCGTTGCACTCGAACATCTCGGTCGTTTAAGGAGCTTTACCCGACACCTCATGTCACATTTCCTTTGCTAGGCATTTTCTTCTGCAGTTCTCAATAATTTTTGCTTTCCTTTGCAAGGCGCGTTGCACTCGAACCTGCCATCTGTTGATGCCCTTTATGTCATACCGCTTCCCGTTACATTTTGCCTCCGATTACAATGCTTCCTTTCCTAAACATTTGTTTCGCGTTTTTTCTCAAACGCGTTGCACTCGAACATCTCGGTCGTTTAAGGAGCTTTACGCGACACCCCATGTCATATTCCCTTTGCTAGGCATTTTCTTCTGCAGTTTTCATTCTTTTTTTCCTTCCTTTTCGAGGCGCGTTGCATTCGAACATGTCATTTGTTGATGTCCTTTATGCCATACCGCTTCCCGTTACATTGTGCCTCCGATTACAATGTTTCCTTTCCTAAACATTTGTTTCGCGTTTTTTCACATACGCGTTGCACTCGAACATCTCGGTCGTTTAAGGAGCTTTACCCGACACCCCATGTCATTTTCCCTTTGCTAGGCATTATCTTCTGCAGTTCTCATTCATTTTTTCTTTCCTTTTCGAGGCGCGTTGCACTCGAACATGTCAGCTGTTGTGTACTTTATGCCATACCGCTTCGCGTTACATTTTGCCTCCGAATACAATGTTTCCTTTCCTAAACATTTGTTTCGCGTTTTTTCTCAGACGCGTTGCACTCTCACATCTCGGTCGTTTAAGGAGCTTTACCCGACACCCCATGTCATTTTTCCTTTGCTAGGCATTTTCTTCTGCAGTTCTCATCCTTTTTTCCTTTCCTTTTCGAGGCGCGTTGCACTCGAACATGCCATCTGTTGGTGTCCTTTATGCCATATCACTTCCCGGTACATTTTGCCTCCGATTACAATGTTTCCTTTCCTAAAAATTTGTTTCGCGTTTTTTCTCAGACGCGTTGCACTCCAAAATTTCGGTCGTTTAAGGAGCTTTACCCGACACCCCATGTCATTTTCCCTTTGCTAGGCATTTTCTTCTGCAGATCTCATTCATTTTTTCTTTCCTTTTCGAGGCGCGTTGCACTCGAACATGTCATCTGTTGGTGTCCTTTATGCCATACCGCTTCTCGTTACATTTTGCCTTCGATTACAAGGTTTCCTTGCCTAAACATTTGTTTCGCGTTTTTTCTCAGACGCGTTGCACTCGCACATCTCGGACGTTTAAGGAGCTTTACCCGACACCCCATGTCATTTTACCCTTTGCTAGGCATTTTCTTTTGCAGTTCTCATTCATTTTTTCTTTCCTTTTCGAGGCGCGTTGCACTCGAACCTGCCATCTGTTGATGTCCTTTATGTCATACCGCTTCCCGTTGCATTTTGCCTCCGATTACAATGCTTCCTTTCCTAAACATTTGTTTCGGGTTTTTCTCAAACGCGTTGCACTCGAACATCTCGGTCGTTTAAGGAGCTTTACCCGACACCCCATGTCATTTTCCCTTTGCTAGGCATTATCTTCTGCAGTTCTCATTCATTTTTTCTTTCCTTTTCGAGGCGCGTTGCACTCGAACATGTCATCTGTTGGTGTTGTTTATGCCATACCGCTTCGCGTTTCATTTTGCCTCCGAATACAATGTTTCCTTTCCTAAACATTTGTTTCGCGTTTTTTCTCAGACGCGTTGCACTCCTACATCTCGGTCGTTTAAGGAGCTTTACCCGACACCCCATGTCATTTTCCCTTTACTAGGCATAATCTTCTGCAGTTCTCATTCATTTTTTCTTTCCTTCTCGAGGCGCGTTGCACTCGAACATGTCAGATGTTGGTGTACTTATGCTTCGCGTTACCTTTTGCCTCCGAATACAATGTTTCCTTTCCTAAACATTTGTTTCGCGTTTTTTCTCAGACGCGTTGCACTCGCACATCTCGGACGTTTAAGGAGCTTTTCCCGACAGCAAATGTCATTTTACCCTTTGCTAGGCATTTTCTTCTGCAGTTCTCATTCATTTTTTCTTTCCTTTTCGAGGAGCGTTGCACTCGAATATGTCATCTGTTGATGACCTTTATGCGATACCGCTTCGCGGTACAGTTTGCCTCCGATTACAGGGCTTCCTTTCCTAAACATTTGTTGCGCGTTTTTTCTCAGACGCGTTGCACTCGAACATATCGGTCGTTTAAGGAGCTTTACCCGACACCCCATGTCATTTTTCCTTTGCTAGGCTTTATCTTCTGCAGTTCTCATTCATTTTTGCTTTCCTTTGCGAGGCGCGTTGCACTCTAATATGTCATCGTTTTGTGTCCTTTACGCCATTACGCTACGCGTTACATTTTGCCTCCGATTACAATGTTTCCTTTCCTAAACATTTGTTTCGCGTTTTTTCTCGGACGCGTTGCACTCGAACATTTCGGTCGTTTAAGGAGCTTTACCCGACACCCCATGTCATTTTTCCTTTGCTAGGCATTTTTTTCTGCAGTTCTCAATAATTTTTGCTTTCCTTTGCGAGGCGCGTTGCACTCGAACATGTCATTTTTTTGGTGTCCTTTACGCCATACCGCTTCGCGTTACATTTTGCCTCCGATTACAATGTTTCCTTTCCTAAACATTTGTTTCGCGTTTTTTCTCAGACGCGTTGCACTCGAACATCTCGGTCGTTTAAGGAGCTTTACCCGACACCCCGTGTCATTTTTCCTTTGCTAGGCATTTTCTTCTGCAGTTCTCATTCTTTTTTTCCTTCCTTTTCCAGGCGCGTTGCATTCGAACATGTCATCTGTTGATGTCCTTTATGCCATGCCGCTTCCCGTTACATTTTGCTTCCGATTACAATGTTTCCTTTCCTAAACATTTGTTTCGCGTTTTTTCTCATACGCGTTGCACTCGAACATCTCGGTCGTTTAAGAAGCTTTACCCGACAACCAATGTCATTTTCCCCTTTGTTAGGCATTTTCTTCGGCAGTTCTCATTCATTTTTTCTTTCCTTTTCGAGGCGCGTTGCACTCGAATATGTCATCTGTTGATGTCCTTTATGCCATTACGCTTCGCGGTACAGTTTGCCTCCGATTAGAATGTTTCCTTTCCTAAACATTTGTTTCGCGTTTTTTCTCAGACGCGTTGCACTCGAACATCTCGGTCGTTTAAGGAGCTTTACCCGACACCCCATGTCATTTTTCCTATGCTAGGCATTTTCTTCTGCAGTTCTCATTCATTTTTGCTTTCCTTTGCGAGGCGCGTTGCACTCTAACATGTCATCTTTTGGTGTCCTTTAGGCCATTACGCTTCGCGTTACATTTTGCCTCCGATTACAATGTTTCCTTTCCTAAACATTTGTTTCGCGTTTTTTTCAGACGCGTTGCACTCGAACATCTCGGTCGTTTAAGGAGCTTTACCCGACACACCATGTCATTTTTCCTTTGCTAGGCATTTTCTTCTGCAGTTCTGATTCATTTTTGCTTTCCTTTGCGAGGCGCGTTGCACTCTAACATGTCATCTTTTGGTGTCCTTTACGCCATTACGCTTCGCGTTACATTTTGCATCCGATTACAATGTTTCCTTTCCTAAACATTTGTTTCGCGTTTTTTCTCAGACGCGTTGCACTCGAACATCTCGGTCGTTTAAGGAGCTTTACCCGACACCTCATGTCACATTTCCTTTGCTAGGCATTTTCTTCTGCAGTTCTCAATAATTTTTGCTTTCCTTTGCAAGGCGCGTTGCACTCGAACCTGCCATCTGTTGATGCCCTTTATGTCATACCGCTTCCCGTTACATTTTGCCTCCGATTACAATGCTTCCTTTCCTAAACATTTGTTTCGCGTTTTTTCTCAAACGCGTTGCACTCGAACATCTCGGTCGTTTAAGGAGCTTTACGCGACACCCCATGTCATTTTCCCTTTGCTAGGCATTTTCTTCTGCAGTTTTCATTCTTTTTTTCCTTCCTTTTCGAGGCGCGTTGCATTCGAACATGTCATTTGTTGATGTCCTTTATGCCATACCGCTTCCCGTTACACTGTGCCTCCGATTACAATGTTTCCTTTCCTAAACATTTGTTTCGCGTTTTTTCACATACGCGTTGCACTCGAACATCTCGGTCGTTTAAGGAGCTTTACCCGACACCCCATGTCATTTTCCCTTTGCTAGGCATTATCTTCTGCAGTTCTCATTCATTTTTTCTTTCCTTTTCGAGGCGCGTTGCACTCGAACATGTCAGCTGTTGTGTACTTTATGCCATACCGCTTCGCGTTACATTTTGCCTCCGAATACAATGTTTCCTTTCCTAAACATTTGTTTCGCGTTTTTTCTCAGACGCGTTGCACTCTCACATCTCGGTCGTTTAAGGAGCTTTACCCGACACCCCATGTCATTTTTCCTTTGCTAGGCATCTTCTTCTGCAGTTCTCATCCTTTTTTTTCTTTCCTTTTCGAGGCGCGTTGCACTCGAACATGCCATCTGTTGGTGTCCTTTATGCCATACCACTTCCCGGTACATTTTGCCTCCGATTACAATGTTTCCTTTCCTAAAAATTTGTTTCGCGTTTTTTCTCAGACGCGTTGCACTCCAAAATTTCGGTCGTTTAAGGAGCTTTACCCGACACCCCATGTCATTTTCCCTTTGCTAGGCATTTTCTTCTGCAGATCTCATTCATTTTTTCTTTCCTTTTCGAGGCGCGTTGCACTCGAACATGTCATCTGTTGGTGTCCTTTATGCCATACCGCTTCTCGTTACATTTTGCCTTCGATTACAAGGTTTCCTTGCCTAAACATTTGTTTCGCGTTTTTTCTCAGACGCGTTGCACTCGCACATCTCGGACGTTTAAGGAGCTTTACCCGACACCCCATGTCATTTTACCCTTTGCTAGGCATTTTCTTTTGCAGTTCTCATTCATTTTTTCTTTCCTTTTCGAGGCGCGTTGCACTCGAACCTGCCATCTGTTGATGTCCTTTATGTCATACCGCTTCCCGTTGCATTTTGCCTCCGATTACAATGCTTCCTTTCCTAAACATTTGTTTCGGGTTTTTCTCAAACGCGTTGCACTCGAACATCTCGGTCGTTTAAGGAGCTTGACCCGACACCCCATGTCATTTTCCCTTTGCTAGGCATTATCTTCTGCAGTTCTCATTCATTTTTTCTTTCCTTTTCGAGGCGCGTTGCACTCGAACATGTCATCTGTTGGTGTTGTTTATGCCATACCGCTTCGCGTTTCATTTTGCCTCCGAATACAATGTTTCCTTTCCTAAATATTTGTTTCGCGTTTTTTCTCAGACGCGTTGCACTCCTACATCTCGGTCGTTTAAGGAGCTTTACCCGACACCCCATGTCATTTTCCCTTTACTAGGCATAATCTTCTGCAGTTCTCATTCATTTTTTCTTTCCTTCTCGAGGCGCTTTGCACTCGAACATGTCAGCTGTTGGTGTACTTTATGCTTCGCGTTACCTTTTGCCTCCGAATACAATGTTTCCTTTCCTAAACATTTGTTTCGCGTTTTTTCTCAGACGCGTTGCACTCGCACATCTCGGACGTTTAAGGAGCTTTTCCCGACAGCCAATGTCCTTTTACCCTTTGCTAGGCATTTTCTTCTGCAGTTCTCATTCATTTTTTCTTTCCTTTTCGAGGCGCGTTGCACTCGAATATGTCATCTGTTGATGACCTTTATGCGATACCGCTTCGCGGTACAGTTTGCCTCCGATTACAGGGCTTCCTTTCCTAAACATTTGTTGCGCGTTTTTTCTCAGACGCGTTGCACTCGAACATATCGGTCGTTCTGGAGCTTTACCCGACACCCCATGTCATTTTTCCTTTGCTAGGCTTTATCTTCTGCAGTTCTCATTCATTTTTGCTTTCCTTTGCGAGGCGCGTTGCACTCTAATATGTCATCGTTTTGTGTCCTTTACGCCATTACGCTACGCGTTACATTTTGCCTCCGATTACAATGTTTCCTTTCCTAAACATTTGTTTCGCGTTTTTTCTCGGACGCGTTGCACTCGAACATTTCGGTCGTTTAAGGAGCTTTACCCGACACCCCATGTCATTTTTCCTTTGCTAGGCATTTTTTTCTGCAGTTCTCAATAATTTTTGCTTTCCTTTGCGAGGCGCGTTGCACTCGAACATGTCATTTTTTTGGTGTCCTTTACGCCATACCGCTTCGCGTTACATTTTGCCTCCGATTACAATGTTTCCTTTCCTAAACATTTGTTTCGCGTTTTTTCTCAGACGCGTTGCACTCGAACATCTCGGTCGTTTAAGGAGCTTTACCCGACACCCCGTGTCATTTTTCCTTTGCTAGGCATTTTCTTCTGCAGTTCTCATTCTTTTTTTCCTTCCTTTTCCAGGCGCGTTGCATTCGAACATGTCATCTGTTGATGTCCTTTATGCCATGCCGCTTCCCGTTACATTTTGCTTCCGATTACAATGTTTCCTTTCCTAAACATTTGTTTCGCGTTTTTTCTCATACGCGTTGCACTCGAACATCTCGGTCGTTTAAGAAGCTTTACCCGACAACCAATGTCATTTTCCCCTTTGTTAGGCATTTTCTTCGGCAGTTCTCATTCATTTTTTCTTTCCTTTTCGAGGCGCGTTGCACTCGAATATGTCATCTGTTGATGTCCTTTATGCCATTACGCTTCGCGGTACAGTTTGCCTCCGATTAGAATGTTTCCTTTCCTAAACATTTGTTTCGCGTTTTTTCTCAGACGCGTTGCACTCGAACATCTCGGTCGTTTAAGGAGCTTTACCCGACACCCCATGTCATTTTTCCTATGCTAGGCATTTTCTTCTGCAGTTCTCATTCATTTTTGCTTTCCTTTGCGAGGCGCGTTGCACTCTAACATGTCATCTTTTGGTGTCCTTTAGGCCATTACGCTTCGCGTTACATTTTGCCTCCGATTACAATGTTTCCTTTCCTAAACATTTGTTTCGCGTTTTTTTCAGACGCGTTGCACTCGAACATCTCGGTCGTTTAAGGAGCTTTACCCGACACACCATGTCATTTTTCCTTTGCTAGGCATTTTCTTCTGCAGTTCTGATTCATTTTTGCTTTCCTTTGCGAGGCGCGTTGCACTCTAACATGTCATCTTTTGGTGTCCTTTACGCCATTACGCTTCGCGTTACATTTTGCATCCGATTACAATGTTTCCTTTCCTAAACATTTGTTTCGCGTTTTTTCTCAGACGCGTTGCACTCGAACATCTCGGTCGTTTAAGGAGCTTTACCCGACACCTCATGTCACATTTCCTTTGCTAGGCATTTTCTTCTGCAGTTCTCAATAATTTTTGCTTTCCTTTGCAAGGCGCGTTGCACTCGAACCTGCCATCTGTTGATGCCCTTTATGTCATACCGCTTCCCGTTACATTTTGCCTCCGATTACAATGCTTCCTTTCCTAAACATTTGTTTCGCGTTTTTTCTCAAACGCGTTGCACTCGAACATCTCGGTCGTTTAAGGAGCTTTACGCGACACCCCATGTCATTTTCCCTTTGCTAGGCATTTTCTTCTGCAGTTTTCATTCTTTTTTTCCTTCCTTTTCGAGGCGCGTTGCATTCGAACATGTCATTTGTTGATGTCCTTTATGCCATACCGCTTCCCGTTACACTGTGCCTCCGATTACAATGTTTCCTTTCCTAAACATTTGTTTCGCGTTTTTTCACATACGCGTTGCACTCGAACATCTCGGTCGTTTAAGGAGCTTTACCCGACACCCCATGTCATTTTCCCTTTGCTAGGCATTATCTTCTGCAGTTCTCATTCATTTTTTCTTTCCTTTTCGAGGCGCGTTGCACTCGAACATGTCAGCTGTTGTGTACTTTATGCCATACCGCTTCGCGTTACATTTTGCCTCCGAATACAATGTTTCCTTTCCTAAACATTTGTTTCGCGTTTTTTCTCAGACGCGTTGCACTCTCACATCTCGGTCGTTTAAGGAGCTTTACCCGACACCCCATGTCATTTTTCCTTTGCTAGGCATCTTCTTCTGCAGTTCTCATCCTTTTTTTTCTTTCCTTTTCGAGGCGCGTTGCACTCGAACATGCCATCTGTTGGTGTCCTTTATGCCATACCACTTCCCGGTACATTTTGCCTCCGATTACAATGTTTCCTTTCCTAAAAATTTGTTTCGCGTTTTTTCTCAGACGCGTTGCACTCCAAAATTTCGGTCGTTTAAGGAGCTTTACCCGACACCCCATGTCATTTTCCCTTTGCTAGGCATTTTCTTCTGCAGATCTCATTCATTTTTTCTTTCCTTTTCGAGGCGCGTTGCACTCGAACATGTCATCTGTTGGTGTCCTTTATGCCATACCGCTTCTCGTTACATTTTGCCTTCGATTACAAGGTTTCCTTGCCTAAACATTTGTTTCGCGTTTTTTCTCAGACGCGTTGCACTCGCACATCTCGGACGTTTAAGGAGCTTTACCCGACACCCCATGTCATTTTACCCTTTGCTAGGCATTTTCTTTTGCAGTTCTCATTCATTTTTTCTTTCCTTTTCGAGGCGCGTTGCACTCGAACCTGCCATCTGTTGATGTCCTTTATGTCATACCGCTTCCCGTTGCATTTTGCCTCCGATTACAATGCTTCCTTTCCTAAACATTTGTTTCGGGTTTTTCTCAAACGCGTTGCACTCGAACATCTCGGTCGTTTAAGGAGCTTGACCCGACACCCCATGTCATTTTCCCTTTGCTAGGCATTATCTTCTGCAGTTCTCATTCATTTTTTCTTTCCTTTTCGAGGCGCGTTGCACTCGAACATGTCATCTGTTGGTGTTGTTTATGCCATACCGCTTCGCGTTTCATTTTGCCTCCGAATACAATGTTTCCTTTCCTAAATATTTGTTTCGCGTTTTTTCTCAGACGCGTTGCACTCCTACATCTCGGTCGTTTAAGGAGCTTTACCCGACACCCCATGTCATTTTCCCTTTACTAGGCATAATCTTCTGCAGTTCTCATTCATTTTTTCTTTCCTTCTCGAGGCGCGTTGCACTCGAACATGTCAGCTGTTGGTGTACTTTATGCTTCGCGTTACCTTTTGCCTCCGAATACAATGTTTCCTTTCCTAAACATTTGTTTCGCGTTTTTTCTCAGACGCGTTGCACTCGCACATCTCGGACGTTTAAGGAGCTTTTCCTGACAGCCAATGTCCTTTTACCCTTTGCTAGGCATTTTCTTCTGCAGTTCTCATTCATTTTTTCTTTCCTTTTCGAGGCGCGTTGCACTCGAATATGTCATCTGTTGATGACCTTTATGCGATACCGCTTCGCGGTACAGTTTGCCTCCGATTACAGGGCTTCCTTTCCTAAACATTTGTTGCGCGTTTTTTCTCAGACGCGTTGCACTCGAACATATCGGTCGTTTAAGGAGCTTTACCCGACACCCCATGTCATTTTTCCTTTGCTAGGCTTTATCTTCTGCAGTTCTCATTCATTTGTGCTTTCCTTTGCGAGGCGCGTTGCACTCTAACATGTCATCGTTTTGTGTCCTTTACGCCATTACGCTTCGCGTTACATTTTGCCTCCGATTACAATGTTTCCTTTCCTAAACATTTGTTTCGCGTTTTTTCTCGGACGCGTTGCACTCGAACATTTCGGTCGTTTAAGGAGCTTTACCCGACACCCCATGTCATTTTTCCTTTGCTAGGCATTTTTTTCTGCAGTTCTCAATAATTTTTGCTTTCCTTTGCGAGGCGCGTTGCACTCGAACATGTCATTTTTTTGGTGTCCTTTACGCCATTCCGCTTCGCGTTACATTTTGCCTCCGATTACAATGTTTCCTTTCCTAAACATTTGTTTCGCGTTTTTTCTCAGACGCGTTGCACTCGAACATCTCGGTCGTTTAAGGAGCTTTACCCGACACCCCGTGTCATTTTTCCTTTGCTAGGCATTTTCTTCTGCAGTTCTCATTCTTTTTTTCCTTCCTTTTCCAGGCGCGTTGCATTCGAACATGTCATCTGTTGATGTCCTTTATGCCATGCCGCTTCCCGTTACATTTTGCTTCCGATTACAATGTTTCCTTTCCTAAACATTTGTTTCGCGTTTTTTCTCATACGCGTTGCACTCGAACATCTCGGTCGTTTAAGAAGCTTTACCCGACAACCAATGTCATTTTCCCCTTTGTTAGGCATTTTCTTCGGCAGTTCTCATTCATTTTTTCTTTCCTTTTCGAGGCGCGTTGCACTCGAATATGTCATCTGTTGATGTCCTTTATGCCATTACGCTTCGCGGTACAGTTTGCCTCCGATTAGAATGTTTCCTTTCCTAAACATTTGTTTCGCGTTTTTTCTCAGACGAGTTGCACTCGAACATCTCGGTCTTTTAAGGAGCTTTACCCGATACCCCATGTCACTTTCCCTTTGCTAGGCATTTTCTTCTGCAGTTCGAATTCATTTTTTCTTTCCTTTTTGAGGCGCGTTGCACACGAACATGTCATATTTTGTTGTCCTTTATTCCATACCGCTTCCCGTTATATTTTGCCTCCGATTACAATGCTTCCTTTCCTAAACAATTGTTTCAGGTTTTTTCTCAGACGCGTTGCACTCGCACATCTCGGACGTTTAAGGAGCTTTACACGACACCCATTTCATTTTCCCCTTTGCTAGGCATTTTCTTCTGCAGTTCTCATTCATTTTTTCTTTTGTTTTCGAGGCGCGTTGCACTCGAAATTGCCATCTGTTGATGTCCTTTATGTCATACCTTTTCCGGATACATTTTGCCTCCGATTACAATGCTTCCTGTCCTAAACATTTGTTTCGCGTTTTTTCTCAAACGCGTTGCACTCAAACATCTCGGTCGTTAAAGGAGCTTTATCCGACACCCCATGTAATTTTCCCTTTTCTAGGCTTTATCTTCTGTAGTTCTCATTCATTTTTTCTTTCCTTCTCGAGGCGCGTTGCACTCGAACATGTCAGCTGTTGGTGTACTTTATGCCATACCGCTTCGCGTTACATTTTGCCTCCGAATACAATGTTTCCTTTCCTAAACATTTGTTTCGCGTTTTTCTCAGACGCGTTGCACTCGCACATCTCGGATGTTTAAGGAGCTTTATCCGACACAACATGTCATTTTGCTTTGCTAGGCATTTTCTTCTGCAGTTTTCATTCTTTTTTTCCTTCCTTTTCGAGGCGCGTTGCATTCGAACATCTCGGTCGTTTGAGGAGCTTTATCCGACACACCATGTCATTTCTCCTTTGCTAGGCATTATCTTCTGCAGTTCTCATTCATTTTTTCTTTCCTTTTCGAGGCGCGTTGCACTCGAACATGTCATCTGTTGGAGTTCTTTATGCCATACCGCTTCGCGTTACATTTTGCCTCCGAATACAATGTTTCCTTTCCTAAACATTTGTTTCGCGTTTTTTCTCAGACGCGTTGCACTCGAACATCTCGGTCGTTTAAGGAGCTTTACCCGACACCCCATGTCATTTTCCCTTTGCTAGGCATTTTCTTCTGCAGATCTCATTAATTTTTTCTTTCCTTTTCGAGGCGCGTTGCACTCGAACATGTCATCTGTTGGTGTCCTTTATTCCATACCGCTTCTCGTTACATTTTGCCTTCCTTTACAATGTTTCCTTGCCTAAACATTTGTTTCGCGTTTTTTCTCAGACGCGTTGCACTCGCACATCTCGGACGTTTAAGGAGCTTTACCCGACACCCCATGTCATTTTCCCCTTTGCTAGGCATTTTCTTTTGCAGTTCTCATTCATTTTTTCTTTCCTTTTCGAGGCGCGTTGCACTCGAACCTGCCATCTGTTGATGTCCTTTATGTCATACCGCTTCCCGTTACATTTTGCCTCCCATTACAATGTTTCCTTTCCTAAACATTTGTTTCGCGTTTTTTCTCAAACGCGCTGCACTCGAACATCTCGGTCGTTTAAGGAGCTTTACCCGACACCCCATGTCATTTTCCCTTTGCTAGGCATTATCTTCTGCAGTTCTCATTCATTTTTTCTTTCCTTTTCGAGGCGCGTTGCACCCGAACATGTCTGCTGTTGGTGTACTTTATGCTTCGCGTTACATTTTGCCTCCGAATACAATGTTTCCTTTCCTAAACATTTGTTTCGCGTTTTTTCTCAGACGCGTTGCACTCGCACATCTCGGACGTTTAAGGAGCTTTACCCGACAACCAATGTCATTTTACCCTTTGCAAGGCATTTTCTTCTGCAGTTTTCATTCATTTTTTCTTTCCTTTTCGAGGCGCGTTGCACATGAATATGTCATCTGTTGATGTCCTTTATGCCATACCGCTTCGCGGTACAGTTTGCCTCCGATTACAATGCTTCCTTTCCTAAACATTTGTTTCGCGTTTTTTCTCAGACGCGTTGCACTCGAACATATCGGTCGTTTAAGGAGCTTTACCCGAAACCCCATGTCATTTTTCCTTTGCTAGGCATTTTATTCTGCAGTTCTCATTTATTTTTGCTTTCCTTTGCGAGGCGCGTTGCACTCTAACATGTCATCGTTTGGTGTCCCTTACGCCATTGCGCTTCGCGTTACATTTTGCCTCCGATTACAATGTTTCCTTTCCTAAACATTTGTTTCGCGTTTTTTCACAGACGCGTTGCACTAAAAAATTTCGGTCGTTTAAGGAGCTTTACCCGACACCCCATGTCATTTTCCCTTTGCTAGGCATTTTCTTCTGCAGATCTCATTCATTTTTTCTTTCCTTTTCGAGGCGCGTTGCACTCGAACATGTCATCTGTTGGTGTCCTTTATGCCATACCGCTTCTCTTTACATTTTGCCTTCGATTACAAGGTTTCCTTGCCTAAACATTTGTTTCGCGTTTTTTCTCAGACGCGTTGCACTCGCACATCTCGGACGTTTAAGGAGCTTTACCCGACACCCCATGTCATTTTCCCCTTTGCTAGGCATTTTCTTCTGCAGTTCTCATTCATTTTTTCTTTCCTTTTCGAGGCTCGTTGCACTCGAACCTGCTATCTGTTGATGTCCTTTATGTCATACCGCTTCCCGTTACATTTTGCCTCCGATTACAATGCTTCCTTTCCTAAACATTTGTTTCGGGTTTTTCTCAGACGCGTTGCACTCGAACATCTCGGTCGTTTAAGGAGCTTTACCCGACACCCCATGTCATTTTCCCTTTGCTAGGCATTATCTTCTGCAGTTCTCATTCATTTTTTCTTTCCTTTTCGAGGCGCGTTGCACTCGAACATGTCATCTGTTGGTGTTCTTTATGCCATACCGCTTCGCGTTACATTTTGCCTCCGAATACAATGTTTCCTTTCCTAAACATTTGTTTCGCGTTTTTTCTCAGACGCGTTGCACTCGAAAATCTCGGTCGTTGAAGGAGCTTTACCCGACACCCCATGTCATTTTCCCTTTACTAGGCATAATCTTCTGCAGTTCTCATTCATTTTTCTTTCCTTCTCGAGGCGCGTTGCACTCGAACATGTCAGCTGTTGGTGTACTTTATGCTTCGCGTTACATTTTGCCTCCGAATACAATGTTTCCTTTCCTAAACATTTGTTTCGCGTTTTTTCTCAGACGCGTTGCACTCGCAGATCTCGGACGTTTAAGGAGCTTTACCCGACAACCAATGTCATTTTACCCTTTGCTAGGCATTTTCTTCTGCAGTTCTCATTCATTTTTTCTTTCCTTTTCGAGGCGCGTTGCACTCTAACATGTCATCGTTTGGTGTCCTTTACGCCATTACGCTTCGCGTTACATTTTGCCTCCGATTACAATGTTTCCTTTCCTAAACATTTGTTTCGCGTTTTTTCTCAGACGCATTGCACTCGAACATCTCGGTCGTTTAAGGAGCTTTACCCGACACCCCAAGTCATTTTTCCTTTGCTAGGCATTTTCTTCCGCAGTTCTCATTCATTTTTGCTTTCCTTTGCGAGGCGCGTTGCACCCGAACATGTCATCTTTTGGTGTCCTTTACGCCATACCGCTTCGCGTTACATTTTGCCTCCGATTACAATGTTTCCTTTCCTAAACATTTGTTTCGCGTTTTTTCTCAGACGCGTTGCACTCGAACATCTCGGTCGTTTAAGGAGCTTTACCCGACACCCCGTGTCATTTTTCCTTTGCTAGGCATTTTCTTCTGCAGTTCTCATTCTTTTTTTCCTTCCTTTTCGAGGCGCGTTGCATTCGAACATGTCATCTGTTGATGTCCTTTATGCCATGCCGCTTCCCGTTACATTTTGCCTCCGATTACAATATTTCCTTTCCTAAACATTTGTTTCGCGTTTTTTCTCATACGCGTTGCACTCGAACATCTCGGTCGTTTAAGAAGCTTTACCCGACAACCAATGTCATTTTCCCCTTTGTTAGGCATTTTCTTCTGCAGTTCTCATTCACGTTTTCTTTCCTTTTCGAGGCGCGTTGCACTCGAATATGTCATCTGTTGATGTCCTTTATGCCATTACGCTTCGCGGTACAGTTTGCCTTCGATTAGAATGTTTCCTTTCCTAAACATTTGTTTCGCGTTTTTTCTCAGACGAGTTGCACTCGAACATCTCGGTCTTTTAAGGAGCTTTACCCGACACCCCATGTCACTTTCCCTTTGCTAGGCATTTTCTTCTGCAGTTCTCATTCATTTTTTCTTTCCTTTTTGAGGCGCGTTGCACACGAACCTGTCATATTTTGGTGTCCTTTATTCCATACCGCTTCCCGTTACATTTTGCCTCCGATTACAATGCTTCCTTTCCTTAACATTTGTTTCACGTTTTTTCTCAGACGCGTTGCACTCGCACATCTCGGACGTTTAAGGAGCTTTACACGACACCCCATGTAATTTTCCCTTTTCTAGGCATTATCTTCTGCAGTTCTCATTCATTTTTTCTTTCCTTTTCGAGGCGCGTTGCATTCGAACATGTCATCTGTTGGTGTTCTTTATGCCATACCGCTTCGCGTTACATTTTGCCTCCGATTACAATGCTTCCTGTCCTAAACATTTTGTTTCGCGTTTTTTCTCAGACGCGTTGCACTCGAACATCTCGGTCGTTTAAGGAGCTTTACCCGACACCCCATGTCATTTTCCCTTTGCTAGGCATTATCTTCTGCAGTTCTCATTCATTTTTTCTTTCCTTTTTGAGGCGCGTTGCACACGAACATGTCATATTTTGGTGTCCTTTACGCCATACCGCTTCGCGTTACATTTTGCCTCCGATTACAATGTTCCCTTTCCTAAACATTTGTTTCGCGTTTTTTCTCAGACGCGTTGCACTCGAACATCTCGGTCGTTTAAGGAGCTTTATCCGACACAACATGTCATTTTGCTTTGCTAGGCATTTTCTTCTGCAGTTTTCATTTTTTTTTCCTTCCTTTTCGAGGCGCGTAGCATTCGAACATGTCATCTGTTGATGTCCTTTATGCCATACCGCTTCCCGTTACATTGTGCCTCCGATTACAATGTTTCCTTTCCTAAACATTTGTTTCGCGTTTTTTCACATACGCGTTGCACTCGAACATCTCGGTCGTTTAAGGAGCTTTACCCGACACCCCATGTCATTTTCCCTTTGCTAGGCATTATCTTCTGCAGTTCTCATTCATTTTTTCTTTCCTTCTCGAGGCGCGTTGCACTCGAACATGTCAGCTGTTGTGTTCTTTATGCCATACCGCTTCCCGTTACATTGTGCCTCCGATTACAATGTTTCCTTTCCTAAACATTTGTTTCGCGTTTTTTCTCAGACGCGTTGCACTCTCACATCTCGGACGTTTAAGGAGCTTTACCCGACAACCAATGTCATTTTCCCCTTTGCTAGGCATTTTCTTCTGCAGTTCTCATTCATTTTTTCTTTCCTTTTCGAGGCGCGTTGCACTAGATATGTCATCTGTTGATGTCCTTTATGCCATACCGCTTCGCGGTACAGTTTGCCTCCGATTACATTGTTTCATTTCTAAACATTTGTTTACGTGTTTTTGTCAGACGCGTTGCACTCGAACATCTCGGTCGTTTAAGGAGCTTTGCCCGACACCCCATGTCGTTTTCCCCTTTGCTAGGCATTCTCTTCTGCAGTTCTCATTCATTTTTTCTTTCCTTTACGAGGCGCGTTGCACTCGAACATGTCATATGTTGGTGTCTTTTATGCCATAGCGCTTCCCATTACATTATGCCTCCGATTACAATGCTTCCTTTCCTAAACATTTGTTTCGCCTTTTTTTCTCAGGCGCGTTGCACTCGCACATCTCGGACGTTTAAGGAGCGTTACCCGACTTCCCATGTCATTTTCCCTTTCTAGGCATTTTCTTCTGCAGTTCTCATTAATTTTTTCCTTCCTTTTCGAGGCGCGTTGCATTCGAACATGTCATCTTTTGGTGTCCTTTACGCCATACCGCTTCGTGTTACATTTTGCCTCCGATTACAATGTTTCCTTTCCTAAACATTAGTTTCGCGTTTTTTCTCAGACATGTTGCTCTCGAAAATTTCGGTCGTTTAAGAAGCTTTACCCGACACCCCATGTCATTTTCCCTTTGCTAGGCATTTTCTTCTGCAGATCTCATTCATTTTTTCTTTCCTTTTCGAGGCGCGTTGCACTCGAACCTGCCATCTGTTGGTGTTCTTTATTCCATACCGCTTCTCGTTACATTTTGCCTTCGATTACAATGTTTCCTTGCCTAAACATTTGATTCGCGTTTTTTCTCAGACGCGTTGCACTCGCACATCTCGGACGTTTAAGGAGCTTTACCCGACACCCCATGTCATTTTCCCCTTTGCTAGGCATTTTCTTTTGCAGTTCTCATTCATTTTTTCTTTCCTTTTCGAGGCTCGTTGCACTCGAACCTGCCATCTGTTGATGTCCTTTATGTCATACCGCTTCCCGTTACATTTTGCCTCCGATTACAATGCTTCCTTTCCTAAACATTTGTTTCGCGTTTTTTCTCAGACGCGTTGCACTCGAACATATCGGTCGTTTAAGGAGCTTTACCCGAAACCCCATGTCATTTTTCCTTTGGTAGGCATTTTCTTCTGCAGTTCTCATTCATTTTTTTTTCCTTTGCGAGGCGCGTTGCACTCTAACATGTCATCGTTTGGTGTCCCTTACGCCATTGCGCTTCGCGTTACATTTTGCCTCCGATTACAATGTTTCCTTTCCTAAACATTTGTTTCGCGTTTTTTCTCAGACGCGTTGCACTCGAACATCT
Organism: Hymenopus coronatus; assembly: GCA_030762935.1. Lineage (NCBI taxonomy): Eukaryota > Metazoa > Arthropoda > Insecta > Mantodea > Hymenopodidae > Hymenopus > Hymenopus coronatus. The sequence goes on from CM060891.1 coordinate 104,389,135, forward strand.
CGGTCGTTTAAGGAGCTTTACCCGACACCCCATGTACTTTTCCCTTTGCTAGGCATTATCTTCTGCAGTTCTCATTCATTTTTTCTTTCCTTTTCGAGGCGCGTTGCATTCGAACATGTCATCTGTTGGTGTTCTTTATGCCATACCGCTTCGCGTTACATTTTGCCTCCGATTACAATGCTTCCTGTCCTAAACATTTTGTTTCGCGTTTTTTCTCAGACGCGTTGCACTCGAACATCTCGGTCGTTTAAGGAGCTTTACCCGACACCCCATGTCATTTTCCCTTTGCTAGGCATTATCTTCTGCAGTTCTCATTCATTTTTTCTTTCCTTTTTGAGGCGCGTTGCACACGAACATGTCATATTTTGGTGTCCTTTACGCCATACCGCTTCGCGTTACATTTTGCCTCCGATTACAATGTTCCCTTTCCTAAACATTTGTTTCGCGTTTTTTCTCAGACGCGTTGCACTCGAACATCTCGGTCGTTTAAGGAGCTTTATCCGACACAACATGTCATTTTGCTTTGCTAGGCATTTTCTTCTGCAGTTTTCATTTTTTTTTCCTTCCTTTTCGAGGCGCGTAGCATTCGAACATGTCATCTGTTGATGTCCTTTATGCCATACCGCTTCCCGTTACATTGTGCCTCCGATTACAATGTTTCCTTTCCTAAACATTTGTTTCGCGTTTTTTCACATACGCGTTGCACTCGAACATCTCGGTCGTTTAAGGAGCTTTACCCGACACCCCATGTCATTTTCCCTTTGCTAGGCATTATCTTCTGCAGTTCTCATTCATTTTTTCTTTCCTTCTCGAGGCGCGTTGCACTCGAACATGTCAGCTGTTGTGTTCTTTATGCCATACCGCTTCCCGTTACATTGTGCCTCCGATTACAATGTTTCCTTTCCTAAACATTTGTTTCGCGTTTTTTCTCAGACGCGTTGCACTCTCACATCTCGGACGTTTAAGGAGCTTTACCCGACAACCAATGTCATTTTCCCCTTTGCTAGGCATTTTCTTCTGCAGTTCTCATTCATTTTTTCTTTCCTTTTCGAGGCGCGTTGCACTAGATATGTCATCTGTTGATGTCCTTTATGCCATACCGCTTCGCGGTACAGTTTGCCTCCGATTACATTGTTTCATTTCTAAACATTTGTTTACGTGTTTTTGTCAGACGCGTTGCACTCGAACATCTCGGTCGTTTAAGGAGCTTTGCCCGACACCCCATGTCGTTTTCCCCTTTGCTAGGCATTCTCTTCTGCAGTTCTCATTCATTTTTTCTTTCCTTTACGAGGCGCGTTGCACTCGAACATGTCATATGTTGGTGTCTTTTATGCCATAGCGCTTCCCATTACATTTTGCCTCCGATTACAATGCTTCCTTTCCTAAACATTTGTTTCGCCTTTTTTTCTCAGGCGCGTTGCACTCGCACATCTCGGACGTTTAAGGAGCGTTACCCGACTTCCCATGTCATTTTCCCTTTCTAGGCATTTTCTTCTGCAGTTCTCATTAATTTTTACCTTCCTTTTCGAGGCGCGTTGCATTCGAACATGTCATCTTTTGGTGTCCTTTACGCCATACCGCTTCGTGTTACATTTTGCCTCCGATTACAATGTTTCCTTTCCTAAACATTAGTTTCGCGTTTTTTCTCAGACATGTTGCTCTCGAAAATTTCGGTCGTTTAAGAAGCTTTACCCGACACCCCATGTCATTTTCCCTTTGCTAGGCATTTTCTTCTGCAGATCTCATTCATTTTTTCTTTCCTTTTCGAGGCGCGTTGCACTCGAACCTGCCATCTGTTGGTGTTCTTTATTCCATACCGCTTCTCGTTACATTTTGCCTTCGATTACAATGTTTCCTTGCCTAAACATTTGATTCGCGTTTTTTCTCAGACGCGTTGCACTCGCACATCTCGGACGTTTAAGGAGCTTTACCCGACACCCCATGTCATTTTCCCCTTTGCTAGGCATTTTCTTTTGCAGTTCTCATTCATTTTTTCTTTCCTTTTCGAGGCTCGTTGCACTCGAACCTGCCATCTGTTGATGTCCTTTATGTCATTCCGCTTCCCGTTACATTTTGCCTCCGATTACAATGCTTCCTTTCCTAAACATTTGTTTCGCGTTTTTTCTCAGACGCGTTGCACTCGAACATATCGGTCGTTTAAGGAGCTTTACCCGAAACCCCATGTCATTTTTCCTTTGCTAGGCATTTTCTTCTGCAGTTCTCATTCATTTTTTTTTCCTTTGCGAGGCGCGTTGCACTCTAACATGTCATCGTTTGGTGTCCCTTACGCCATTGCGCTTCGCGTTACATTTTGCCTCCGATTACAATGTTTCCTTTCCTAAACATTTGTTTCGCGTTTTTTCTCAGACGCGTTGCACTCGAACATCTCGGTCGTTTAAGGAGCTTTACCCGACACCCCATGTACTTTTCCCTTTGCTAGGCATTATCTTCTGCAGTTCTCATTCATTTTTTCTTTCCTTTTCGAGGCGCGTTGCATTCGAACATGTCATCTGTTGGTGTTCTTTATGCCATACCGCTTCCCGTTACATTTTGCCTCCGATTACAATGCTTCCTTTCCTAAACATTTGTTTCGCGTTTTTTCTCAAACGCGTTGCACTCGAACATCTCGGTCGTTTAAGGAGCTTTACCCGACACCCCATGTACTTTTCCCTTTGCTAGGCATTATCTTCTGCAGTTCTCATTCATTTTTTCTTTCCTTTTCGAGGCGCGTTGCATTCGAACATGTCATCTGTTGGTGTTCTTTATGCCATACCGCTTCGCGTTACATTTTGCCTCCGATTACAATGCTTCCTGTCCTAAACATTTTGTTTCGCGTTTTTTCTCAGACGCGTTGCACTCGAACATCTCGGTCGTTTAAAGAGCTTTACCCGACACCCCATGTCATTTTCCCTTTGCTAGGCATTATCTTCTGCAGTTCTCATTCATTTTTTCTTTCCTTCTCGAGGCGCGTTGCACTCGAACATGTCAGATGTTGGTGTACTTTATGCTTCGCGTTACATTTTGCCTCCGAATACAATGTTTCCATTCCTAAACATTTGTTTCGCGTTTTTTCTCAGACGCGTTGCACTCGCACATCTCGGACGTTTAAGGAACTTTACCCGACAACCAATGTCATTTTCCCCTTTGCTAGGCATTTTCTTCTGCAGTTCTCATTCATTTTTGCTTTCCTTTGCGAGGCGCGTTGCACTCTAACATGTCATCTTTTGGGGTCCTTTACGCCATTACGCTTCGCGTTACATTTTGCCTCCGATTACAATGTTTCCTTTCCTAAACATTTGTTTCGCGTTTTTTCTCAGACGCGTTGCACTCGAACATCTCGGTCGTTTAAGGAGCTTTACCCGACACCTCATGTCACTTTTCCTTTGCTAGGCATTTTCTTCTGCAGTTCTCAATAATTTTTGCTTTCCTTTGCAAGGCGCGTTGCACTCGAAAATGTCATTTTTTTTGGTGTCCTTTACGCCATACCGCTTCGCGTTACATTTTGCCTCCGATTACAATGTTTCCTTTCCTAAACATTTGTTTCGCGTTTTTTCTCAGACGCATTGCACTCGAACATCTCGGTCGTTTAAGGAGCTTTACCCGACACCCCATGTCATTTTCCCTTTGCTAGGCATTTTCTTCTGCAGTACTCATTCATTTTTTCTTTCCTTTTCGAGGCGCGTTGCATTCGAACTTGTCATCTGTTGGTGTCCTTTATGCCATACCGCTTCTCGTTACATTTTGCCTTCGTTTACAATCTTTCCTTGCCTAAACATTTGTTTCGCGTTTTTTCTCACACGCGTTGCACTCGCACATCTCGGACGTTTAAGGAGTTTTTCCCGACACCCCATGTCATTTTCCCCTTTGCTGGGCATTTTCTTTTGCAGTTCTCATTCATTTTTTCTTTCCCTTTCGAGGCGCGTTGCACTCGAACCTGCCATCTGTTGATGTCCTTTATGTCATACCGCTTCGCGTTACATTTTGCCTCCGATTACAATGCTTCCTTTCCTAAACATTTGTTTCGCGTTTTTTCTCAAACGCTTTGCACTCGAACATCTCTGAAGTTTAAGGACCTTTACCCGACACCCTATGTCATTTTCCCCTATGCTAGCCATTTTCTTCTGCAGTTCTCATTCATTTTTTCTTTCCTTTTCGAGGCGCGTTGCACTCGAACATGTCAGCTGTTGGTGTACTTTATGCTTCGCGTTACATTTTGCCTCCGAATACAATGTTTCCTTTCCTAAACATTTGTTTCGCGTTTTTTCTCAGACGCGTTGCACTCGCACATCTCGGACGTTTAAGGAGCTTTACCCGACAACCAATGTCATTTTACCCTTTGCTAGGCATTTTCTTCTGCAGTTCTCATTCATTTTTTCTTTCCTTTTCGAGACGCGTTGCACTCGAACATGTCATCTGTTGGTGTCCTTTATGCCATACCGCTTCGCGTTACATTTTGCCTCCGATTACAATGCTTCCTGTCCTAAACATTTGTTTCGCGTTTTTTCTCAGACGCGTTGCACTCGAACATCTCGGTCGTTTAAGGAGCTTTACCCGACACCCCATGTCATTTTTCTTTTGCAAGGCATTTTCTTCTGCAGTTCTCATTCTTTTTTTCTTTCCTCTTCGAGGCGCGTTGCAATCGAACATGACATCTGTTGGTGTCCTTTATGCCATACCACTTCCCCTTACATTTTGCCTCCGATTACAATGTTTCCTTTCCTAAACATTTGTTTCGCGTTTTTTCACAGACGCATTGCACTCAAAAATTTGGGTCGTTTAAGGAGCTTTACCCGACACCCCATGTCATTTTCCCTTTGCTAGGCATTTTCTTCTGCAGATCTCATTAATTTTTTCTTTCCTTTTCGAGGCGCGTTGCACTCGAACATGTCATCTGTTGGTGTCCTTTATGCCATACCGCTTCTCTTTACATTTTGCCTTCGATTACAAGGTTTCCTTGCCTAAACATTTGTTTCGCGTTTTTTCTCAGACGCGTTGCACTCGCACATCTCGGACGTTTAAGGAGCTTTACCCGACACCCCATGTCATTTTCCCCTTTGCTAGGCATTTTCTTCTGCAGTTCTCATTCATTTTTTCTTTCCTTTTCGAGGCTCGTTGCACTCGAACCTGCCATCTGTTGATGTCCTTTTTGTCATACCGCTTCCCGTTACATTTTGCCTCCGATTACAATGCTTCCTTTCCTAAACATTTGTTTCGGGTTTTTCTCAAACGCGTTGCACTCGAACATCTCGGTCGTTTAAGCAGCTTTACCCGACACCCCATGTCATTTTCCCTTTGCTAGGCATTATATTCTGCAGTTCTCATTCATTTTTTCTTTCCTTTTCGAGGCGCGTTGCACTCGAACATGTCATCTGTTGGTGTTCTTTATGCCATACCGCTTCGCGTTACATTTTGCCTCCGAATACAATGTTTCCTTTCCTAAACATTTGTTTTGCGTTTTTTCTCAGACGCGTTGCACTCGAACATCTCGGTCGTTTAAGGAGCTTTACCCGACACCCCGTGTCATTTTTCCTTTGCTAGGCATTTTCTTCTGCAGTTCTCATTCATTTTTGCTTTCCTTTGCGAGGCGCGTTGCACTCGAACATGTCATCTTTTGGTGTCCTTTACGCCATACCGCTTCGCGTTACATTTTGTCTCCGATTACAATGTTTCCTTTCCTAAACATTTGTTTCGCGTTTTTTCTCAGACGCGTTGCACTCGAACATCTCGGTCGTTTAAGGAGCTTTACCCGACACCCCATGTCATTTTTCCTTTGCTAGGCATTTTCTTCCGCAGTTCTCATTCATTTTTGCTTTCCTTTGCGAGGCGCGTTGCACTCGAACATGTCATCTTTTGGTGTCCTTTACGCCATACCGCTTCGCGTTACATTTTGTCTCCGATTACAATGTTTCCTTTCCTAAACATTTGTTTCGCGTTTTTTCTCAGACGCGTTGCACTCTAACATCTCGGTCGTTTAAGGAGCTTTACCCGACACCCCGTGTCATTTTTCCTTTGCTAGGCATTTTCTTCCGCAGTTCTCATTCATTTTTGCTTTCCTTTGCGAGGCGCGTTACACTCGAACATGTCATCTTTTGGTGTCCTTTACGCCATACCGCTTCGCGTTACATTTTACCTCCGATTACAATGTTTCCTTTCCTAAACATTTGTTTCGCGTTTTTTCTCAGACGCGTTGCACTCGAACATCTCGGTCGTTTAAGGAGCTTTACCCGAAACCCCATGTCATTTTTCCTTTGCTAGGCATTTTCATCTGCAGTTCTCAATAATTTTTGCTTTCCTTTGCGAGGCGCGTTGCACTCGAACATGTCATTTTTTTGGTGTCCTTTACGCCATACCGCTCCGCGTTACATTTTGCCTCCGATTACAATATTTCCTTTCCTAAACATTTGTTTCGCGTTTTTTCTCAGACGCGTTGCACTCGAACATCTCGGTCGTTTAAGGAGCTTTACCCGACACCCCGTGTCATTTTTCCTTTGCTAGGCATTTTCTTCTGCAGTTCTCTTTCTTTTTTTCCTTCCTTTTCGAGGCGCGTAGCACTCGAACATGTCAGCTGTTGTGTACTTTATGCCATACCGCTTCGCGTTACATTTTGCCTCCGATTACAATGTTTCCGTTCCTAAACATTTGTTTCGCGTTTTTTCTCAGACGCGTTGCACTCGAACATCTCGGTCGTTTAAGGAGCTTTACCCGACACCCCATGTCATTTTCCCTTTGCTAGGCATTTTCTTCTGCAGTTCTCATTCATTTTTTCTTTCCTTTTCGAGGCGCGTTGCACTCGAACATGTCATCTGTTGGTGTTCTTTATGCCATACCGCTTCGCGTTACATTTTGCCTCCGAATACAATGTTTCCTTTCCTAAACATTTGTTTCGCGTTTTTTCTCAGACGCGTTGCACTCGAACATCTCGGTCGTTGAAGGAGCTTTATCCGACACCCCATGTCATTTTCCCTTTACTAGGCATAATCTTCTGCAGTTCTCATTCATTTATCTTTCCTTCTCGAGGCGCGTTGCACTCGAACATGTCAGCTGTTGGTGTACTTTATGCTTCGCGTTACATTTTGCCTCCGAATACAATGTTTCCTTTCCTAAACATTTGTTTCGCGTTTTTTCTCAGACGCGTTGCACTCGCACATCTCGGACGTTTAAGGAGCTTTACCCGACAACCAATGTCATTTTACCCTTTGCTAGGCATTTTCTTATGCAGTTCTCATTCATTTTTTCTTTCCTTTTCGAGGCGCGTTGCACTCGAATATGTCATCTGTTGATGTCCTTTATGCCATACCGCTTTGCGGTACAGTTTGCCACCGATTACAATGCTTCCTTTCCTAAACATTTGTTTCGCGTTTTTTCTCACACGCGTTGCACTCGAACATATCGGTCGTTTAAGGAGCTTTACCCGACACCCCGTGTCATTTTTCCTTTGCTAGGCATTTTCTTCTGCAGTTCTCATTCATTTTTGCTTTCCTTTGCGAGGCGCGTTGCACTCTAGCATGTCATCGTTTGGTGTCCCTTACGCCATTACGCTCCGCGTTACATTTTGCCTCCGATTACAATGTTTCCTTTCCTAAACATTTGTTTCGCGTTTTTTCTCAGACGCGTTGCACTCGAACATCTCGGTCGTTTAAGGAGCTTTACCCGACACCCCATGTCATTTTTCCTTTGCTAGGCATTTTCTTCCGCAGTTCTCATTCATTTTTGCTTTCCTTTGCGAGGCGCGTTGCACTCGAACATGTCATCTTTTGGTGTCCTTTACGCCATACCGCTTCGCGTTACATTTTGTCTCCGATTACAATGTTTCCTTTCCTAAACATTTGTTTCGCGTTTTTTCTCAGACGCGTTGCACTCGAACATCTCGGTCGTTTAAGGAGCTTTACCCGACACCCCGTGTCATTTTTCCTTTGCTAGGCATTTTCTTCCGCAGTTCTCATTCATTTTTGCTTTCCTTTGCGAGGCGCGTTACACTCGAACATGTCATCTTTTGGTGTCCTTTACGCCATACCGCTTCGCGTTACATTTTACCTCCGATTACAATGTTTCCTTTCCTAAACATTTGTTTCGCGTTTTTTCTCAGACGCGTTGCACTCGAACATCTCGGTCGTTTAAGGAGCTTTACCCAAAACCCCATGTCATTTTTCCTTTGCTAGGCATTTTCATCTGCAGTTCTCAATAATTTTTGCTTTGCTTTGCGAGGCGCGTTGCACTCGAACATGTCATTTTTTTGGTGTCCTTTACGCCATACCGCTCCGCGTTACATTTTGCCTCCGATTACAATGTTTCCTTTCCTAAACATTTGTTTCGCGTTTTTTCTCAGACGCGTTGCACTCGAACATCTCGGTCGTTTAAGGAGCTTTACCCGACACCACGTGTCATTTTTCCTTTGCTAGGCATTTTCTTCTGCAGTTCTCTTTCTTTTTTTCCTTCCTTTTCGAGGCGCGTAGCACTCGAACATGTCAGCTGTCGTGTACTTTATGCCATACCGCTTCGCGTTACATTTTGCCTCCGATTACAATGTTTCCGTTCCTAAACATTTGTTTCGCGTTTTTTCTCATACGCGTTGCACTCGAACATCTCGGTCGTTTAAGAAGCTTTACCCGACACCCCATGTCATTTTCCCTTTGCTAGGCATTATCTTCTGCAGTTCTCATTCATTCTTTCTTTCCTTCTCGAGGCGCCTAGCACTCGAACATGTCAGCTGTTGTGTACTTTATGCCATACCGCTTCGCGTTACAATTTGCCTCCGAATACAATGTTTCCTTTACTAAACATTTGTTTCGCGTTTTTTCTCAGACGCGTTGCACTCGCACATCTCGGACGTGTAAGGAGCTTTACCCGACAACCAATGTCATTTTGCCCTTTGTTAGGCATTTTCTTCTGCAGTTCTCATTCATTTTTTCTTTCCTTTTCGAGAAGCGTTGCACTCGAATATGTCATCTGTTGATGTCCTTTATGCCATTACGCTTCGCGGTACAGTTTGCCTCCGATTACAATGTTTCCTTTCCTAAACATTTGTTTCGCGTTTTTTCTCAGACGAGTTGCACTCGAACTACTCGGTCTTTTAAGGAGCTTTACCCGACACCCCATGTCACTTTCCCTTTGCAAGGCATTTTCTTCTGCAGTTCTCATTCATTTTTTCTTTCCTTTTTGAGGCGCGTTGCACACGAACATGTCATCTGTTGGTGTCCTTTATTCCATACCGCTTCCCGTTACATTTTGCCTCCGATTACAATGCTTCCTTTCCGAAACATTTGTTTCGCGTTTTTTCTCAGACGCGTTGCACTCGGACATCTCGGTCGTTTGAGGACCTTTATCCGACACACCATGTCATTTTTCCTTTGCTAGGCATTTTCTTCTGCACTTCTCATTCATTTTTTCCTTCCTTTTCTAGGCGCATTGCAATCGAACATGTCATCTGTTGATGTCCTTTATGCCATACCGCTTCCCGTTACATTTTGCCTCCGATTACAATGTTTCCTTTTCTAAACATTTGTTTCGTGTTTTTTCTCAGACGCGTTGCACTCGCACATCTTGACGTTTAAGGAGCTTTACCCGACACCCCATGTCGTTTTCCCCTATCCTAGGCATTTCCTTCTGCAGTTCTCATTCATTTTTTCTTTCCTTTTCGAGGCGCGTTGCACTCGAAGATGTCATCTGTTGATGTCCTTTATGCCATATCGCTTCGCGTTACATTTTGCCTCCGAATACAGTGCTTCCTTTCCTAAACATTTGATTCGCGTTTTTTCTCAGACGCGTTCCACTCGAACATCTCGGTCGTTTAAGGAGCTTTACCCGACACCCCATGTCATTTTTCCTTTGCTAGGCATTTTCTTCTGCAGTTCTCATTCATTTTTGCTTTCCTTTGCGAGGCGCGTTGCACTCGAACATGTCATCTGTTGATGTCCTTCATGCCATGCCACTTCCCGTTACATTTTGCCTCCGATTACAATGTTTCATTTCCTAAACATCTGTTTCGCGTTTTTTCTCATACGCGTTGCACTCGAACATCTCGGTTGTTTAAGAAGCTTTACCCGACACCCCATGTCATTTTCCCTTTGCTAGGCATTATCTTCTGCAGATCTCATTCATTTCTTCTTTCCTTCTCGAGGCGCGTTGCACTCGAACATTTCAGCTGTTGTTTACTTTATGCCATACCGCTTCGCGTTACATTTTGCCTCCGAATACAATGTTTCCTTTCCTAAACATTTGTTTCGCGTTTTTTCTCAGACGCGTTGCACTCGCACATCTCGGACGTGTAAGGAGCTTTACCCGACAACCAATGTCATTTTCCCCTTTGTTAGGCATTTTCTTCTGCAGTTCTCATTCATTTTTTCTTTCCTTTTCGAGGCGCGTTGCACTCGAATATGTCATCTGTTGGTGTCCTTTATTCCATACCGCTTCCCGTTACATTTTGCCTCCGATTACAATGCTTCCTTTCCGAAACATTTGTTTCGCGTTTTTTCTCAGACGCGTTGCACTCGAACATCTCGGTCGTTTAAGGAGCTTTATCCGACACACCATGTCATTTTTCCTTTGCTAGGCATTTTCTTCTGCAGTTCTCATTCTTTTTTTCCTTCCTTATCGAGGCGCGTTGCACTCGAACATGTCATCTGTTGATGTCCTTTATGCCATATCGCTTCGCGTGACATTTTGCCTCCGAATACAGTGCTTCCTTTCCTAAACATTTTATTCGCGTTTTTTGTCAGACGCGTTGCACTCGAACATCTCGGTCGTTTAAGGAGCTTTACCCGACACCTCATGTCATTTTTCCTTTGCTAGGCTTTTTCTTCTGCAGTTGTCAATAATTTTTGCTTTCCTTTGCAAGGCGCGTTGCACTCGAACATGTCATTTTTTTGGTGTCCTTTACGCCATACCGCTTCGCGTTACATTTTGCCTCCGATTACAATGTTTCCTTTCCTAAACATTTGTTTCGCGTTTTTTCTCAGACGCGTTGCACTCGAACATCTCGGTCGTTTAAGGAGCTTTACCCGACACCCCATGTCATTTTTCCTTTGCTAGGCATTTTCTTCTGCAGTTCTCATTCTTTTTTTCCTTCCTTATCGAGGCGCGTTGCACTCGAACATGTCATCTGTTGATGTCCTTTATGCCATATCGCTCCGCGTGACATTTTGCCTCCGAATACAGTGCTTCCTTTCCTAAACATTTTATTCGCATTTTTTCTCAGACGCGTTGCACTCGAACATCTCGGTCGTTTAAGGAGCTTTACCCGACACCCCATGTCATTTTCCCTTTGCTAGGTATTATCTTCTGCAGTTCTCATTCGTTTTTTCTTTCCTTCTCGAGGCGCGTTGCACACGAACATGTCAGCTGTTGGTGTACTTTATGCTTCGCGTTACATTTTGCCTCCGAATACAATGTTTCCTTTCCTAAACATTTGTTTCGCGTTTTTTCTCAGACGCGTTGCACTCGCACATCTCGGACGTGTAAGGAGCTTTACCCGACACCCCATGTCATTTTTCCTTGTCTAAGCATTTTCTTCTGCAGTTCTCATTCATTTTTGCTTTCCTTTGCGAGGCGCGTTGCACTCTAACATGTCATCTTTTGGTGTCCCTTACGCCATTACGCTTCGCGTTACATTTTGCCTCCGATTACAATGTTTCCTTTCCTAAACATTTGTTTCGCGTTTTTTCTCAGACGCGTTGCACTCGAACATCTCGGTCGTTTAAGGAGCTTTACCCGACACCCCATGTCATTTTTCCTTTGCTAGGCATTTTCTTCCGCAGTTCTCATTCATTTTTGCTTTCCTTTGCGAGGCGCGTTGCACTCGAAAATGTCATCTTTTGGTGTCCTTTACGCCATACCGCTTCGCGTTACATTTTGTCTCCGATTACAATGTTTCCTTTCCTAAACATTTGTTTCGCGTTTTTTCTCAGACGCGTTGCACTCGAACATCTCGGTCGTTTAAGGAGCTTTACCCGACACCCCGTGTCATTTTTCGTTTGCTAGGCATTTTCTTCCGCATTTCTCATTCATTTTTGCTTTCCTTTGCGAGGCGCGTTGCACTCGAACATGTCATCTTTTGGTGTCCTTTACGCCATACCGCTTCGGGTTACATTTTACCTCCGATGACAATGTTTCCTTTCCTAAACATTTGTTTCGCGTTTTTTCTCAGACGCGTTGCACTCGAACATCTCGGTCGTTTAAGGAGCTTTACCCGAAACCCCATGTCATTTTTCCTTTGCTAGGCATTTTCTTCTGCAGTTCTCAATAATTTTTGCTTTCCTTTGCGAGGCGCTTTGCACTCGAATATGTCATTTTTTTGGTGTCCTTTACGCCATACCGCTTCGCGTTACATTTTGCCTCCGATTACAATGTTTCCTTTCCTAAACATTTGTTTCGCGTTTTTTCTCAGACGCGTTGCACTCGAACATCTCGGTCGTTTAAGGAGCTTTACCCGACACCCCGTGTCATGTTTCCTTTGCTAGGCATTTTCTTCTGCAGTTCTCATTCTTTTTTTCCTTCCTTTTCGAGGCGCATTGCATTCGAACATGTCATCTGTTGATGTCCTTTATGCCATGCCGCTTCCCGTTACATTTTGCCTCCGATTACAATGTTTCCTTTCCTAAACATTTGTTTCGCGTTTTTTCTCATACGCGTTGCACTCGAACATCTCGGTCGTTTAAGAAGCTTTACCCGACACCCCATGTCATTTTCCCTTTGCTAGGCATTATCTTCTGCAGATCTCATTCATTTTTTCTTTCCTTCTCGAGGCGCGTTGCACTCGAACATTTCAGCTGTTGTTTACTTTATGCCATACCGCTTCGCGTTACATTTTGCCTCCGATTACAATGTTTCCTTTCCTAAACATTTGTTTCGCGTTTTTTCTCAGACGAGTTGCACTCGAACTACTCGGTCTTTTAAGGAGCCTTACCCGACACCCCATGTCACTTTCCCTTTGCTAGGCATTTTCTTCTGCAGTTCTCATTCATTTTTTCTTTCCATTTTGAGGCGCGTTGCACACGAACATGTCATCTGTTGGTGTCCTTTATTCCATACCGCTTCCCGTTACATTTTGCCTCCGATTACAATGCTTCCTTTCCGAAACATTTGTTTCGCGTTTTTTCTCAGACGCGTTGCACTCGGACATCTCGGTCGTTTGAGGACCTTTATCCGACACACCATGTCATTTTTCCTTTGCTAGGCATTTTCTTCTGCACTTCTCATTCATTTTTTCCTTCCTTTTCTAGGCGCATTGCACTCGAACATGTCATCTGTTGATGTCCTTTATGCCATACCGCTTCCCGTTACATTTTGCCTCCGATTACAATGCTTCCTTTTCTAAACATTTGTTTCGCGTTTTTTCTCAGACGCGTTGCACTCGAACATCTCGGTCGTTTAAGGAGCTTTACCCGACACCTCATGTCATTTTTCCTTTGCTAGGCTTTTTCTTCTGCAGTTGTCAATAATTTTTGCTTTCCTTTGCAAGGCGCGTTGCACTCGAACATGTCATTTTTTTTTGGTGTCCTTTACGCCATACCGCTTCACGTTACATTTTGCCTCCGATTACAATGTTTCCTTTCCTAAACATTTGTTTCGCGTTTTTTCTCAAACGCGTTGCACTCGAACATCTCGGTCGTTTAAGGAGCTTTACCCGACACCCCATGTCATTTTTCCTTTGCTAGGCATTTTCTTCTGCAGTTCTCAATCTTTTTTTCCTTCCTTATCGAGGCGCGTTGCACTCGAACATGTCATCTGTTGATGTCCTTTATGCCATATCGCTTCGCGTTACATTTTGCCTCCGAATACAGTGCTTCCTTTCCTAAACATTTGATTCGCGTTTTTTCTCAGACGCGTTGCACTCGAACATCTCGGTCGTTTAAGGAGCTTTACCCGACACCCCATGTCATTTTCCCTTTGCTAGGCATTTTCTTCTGCAGTTCTCATTCACTTTTTCTTTCATTTTCGAGGCGCGTTGCATTCGAACATGTCATCTGTTGGTGTCCTTTATGCCATACCGCTTCTCGTTACATTTTGCCTTCGATTACAATCTTTCCTTGCCTAAACATTAGTTTCGCGTTTTTTCTCACACGCGTTGCACTCGCACATCTCGGACGTTTAAGGAGCTTTACCCGACACCCCATGTCATTTTCCCCTTTGCTAGGCATTTTCTTTTGCAGTTCTCATTCATTTTTTTCTTTTCCTTTTCGAGGCGCGTTGCACTCGAACCTGCCATCTGTTGAAATCCTTTATGTCATACCGCTTCCCATTACATTTTGCCTCCGATTACAATGCTTCCTTTCCTAAACATTTGTTTCGCGTTTTTTCTTAAACGCGTTGCACTCGAACATCTCGGTCGTTTAAGGAGCTTTACGCGACACCCCATGTCATTTTCCCTTTGCTAGGCATTTTTTTCGGCAGTTCTCATTCATTTTTTCTTTCCTTTTCGAGGTGCGATGCACTCGAACATGTCATCTGTTTGTTTCCTTTATGCCATACCGCTTCTCGTTACATTTTGCTTCCGATTACAATGTTTCCTTTCCTAAACATTTGTTTCGTGTTTTTTCTCAGACGCGTTGCACTCGCACATCTCTGACGTTTAAGGAGCTTTACCCGACACCCTATGTCATTTTCCCCTATGCTAGGCATTTTCTTCTGCAGTTTTCATTCATTTTTTCTTTCCTTTTCGAGGCGCGTTGCACTCGAACATGTCATCTGTTGGTGTCCTTTATGCCATACCGCTTCTCGTTACATTTTGCCTTCGATTACAATGTTTCCTTGCCTAAACATTTGTTTCGCGTTTTTTCTCAGACGCGTTGCACTCGCACATCTCGGACGTTTAAGGAGCTTTACCCGACACCCCATGTCATTTTCCCCTTTGCTAGGCATTTTCTTTTGCAGTTCTCATTCTTTTTTTCCTTCCTTATCGAGGCGCGTTGCACTCGAACATGTCATCTGTTGATGTCCTTTATGCCATATCGCTTCGCGTGACATTTTGCCTCCGAATACAGTGCTTCCTTTCCTAAACATTTTATTCGCGTTTTTTGTCAGACGCGTTGCACTCGAACATCTCGGTCGTTTAAGGAGCTTTACCCGACACCTCATGTCATTTTTCCTTTGCTAGGCTTTTTCTTCTGCAGTTGTCAATAATTTTTGCTTTCCTTTGCAAGGCGCGTTGCACTCGAACATGTCATTTTTTTGGTGTCCTTTACGCCATACCGCTTCGCGTTACATTTTGCCTCCGATTACAATGTTTCCTTTCCTAAACATTTGTTTCGCGTTTTTTCTCAGACGCGTTGCACTCGAACATCTCGGTCGTTTAAGGAGCTTTACCCGACACCCCATGTCATTTTTCCTTTGCTAGGCATTTTCTTCTGCAGTTCTCATTCTTTTTTTCCTTCCTTATCGAGGCGCGTTGCACTCGAACATGTCATCTGTTGATGTCCTTTATGCCATATCGCTCCGCGTGACATTTTGCCTCCGAATACAGTGCTTCCTTTCCTAAACATTTTATTCGCATTTTTTCTCAGACGCGTTGCACTCGAACATCTCGGTCGTTTAAGGAGCTTTACCCGACACCCCATGTCATTTTCCCTTTGCTAGGCATTATCTTCTGCAGTTCTCATTCGTTTTTTCTTTCCTTCTCGAGGCGCGTTGCACACGAACATGTCAGCTGTTGGTGTACTTTATGCTTCGCGTTACATTTTGCCTCCGAATACAATGTTTCCTTTCCTAAACATTTGTTTCGCGTTTTTTCTCAGACGCGTTGCACTCGCACATCTCGGACGTGTAAGGAGCTTTACCCGACACCCCATGTCATTTTTCCTTGTCTAAGCATTTTCTTCTGCAGTTCTCATTCATTTTTGCTTTCCTTTGCGAGGCGCGTTGCACTCTAACATGTCATCTTTTGGTGTCACTTACGCCATTACGCTTCGCGTTACATTTTGCCTCCGATTACAATGTTTCCTTTCCTAAACATTTGTTTCGCGTTTTTTCTCAGACGCGTTGCACTCGAACATCTCGGTCGTTTAAGGAGCTTTACCCGACACCCCATGTCATTTTTCCTTTGCTAGGCATTTTCTTCCGCAGTTCTCATTCATTTTTGCTTTCCTTTGCGAGGCGCGTTGCACTCGAAAATGTCATCTTTTGGTGTCCTTTACGCCATACCGCTTCGCGTTACATTTTGTCTCCGATTACAATGTTTCCTTTCCTAAACATTTGTTTCGCGTTTTTTCTCAGACGCGTTGCACTCGAACATCTCGGTCGTTTAAGGAGCTTTACCCGACACCCCGTGTCATTTTTCCTTTGCTAGGCATTTTCTTCCGCATTTCTCATTCATTTTTGCTTTCCTTTGCGAGGCGCGTTGCACTCGAACATGTCATCTTTTGGTGTCCTTTACGCCATACCGCTTCGGGTTACATTTTACCTCCGATGACAATGTTTCCTTTCCTAAACATTTGTTTCGCGTTTTTTCTCAGACGCGTTGCACTCGAACATCTCGGTCGTTTAAGGAGCTTTACCCGAAACCCCATGTCATTTTTCCTTTGCTAGGCATTTTCTTCTGCAGTTCTCAATAATTTTTGCTTTCCTTTGCGAGGCGCTTTGCACTCGAATATGTCATTTTTTTGGTGTCCTTTACGCCATACCGCTTCGCGTTACATTTTGCCTCCGATTACAATGTTTCCTTTCCTAAACATTTGTTTCGCGTTTTTTCTCAGACGCGTTGCACTCGAACATCTCGGTCGTTTAAGGAGCTTTACCCGACACCCCGTGTCATGTTTCCTTTGCTAGGCATTTTCTTCTGCAGTTCTCATTCTTTTTTTCCTTCCTTTTCGAGGCGCATTGCATTCGAACATGTCATCTGTTGATGTCCTTTATGCCATGCCGCTTCCCGTTACATTTTGCCTCCGATTACAATGTTTCCTTTCCTAAACATTTGTTTCGCGTTTTTTCTCATACGCGTTGCACTCGAACATCTCGGTCGTTTAAGAAGCTTTACCCGACACCCCATGTCATTTTCCCTTTGCTAGGCATTATCTTCTGCAGATCTCATTCATTTTTTCTTTCCTTCTCGAGGCGCGTTGCACTCGAACATTTCAGCTGTTGTTTACTTTATGCCATACCGCTTCGCGTTACATTTTGCCTCCGATTACAATGTTTCCTTTCCTAAACATTTGTTTCGCGTTTTTTCTCAGACGAGTTGCACTCGAACTACTCGGTCTTTTAAGGAGCCTTACCCGACACCCCATGTCACTTTCCCTTTGCTAGGCATTTTCTTCTGCAGTTCTCATTCATTTTTTCTTTCCATTTTGAGGCGCGTTGCACACGAACATGTCATCTGTTGGTGTCCTTTATTCCATACCGCTTCCCGTTACATTTTGCCTCCGATTACAATGCTTCCTTTCCGAAACATTTGTTTCGCGTTTTTTCTCAGACGCGTTGCACTCGGACATCTCGGTCGTTTGAGGACCTTTATCCGACACACCATGTCATTTTTCCTTTGCTAGGCATTTTCTTCTGCACTTCTCATTCATTTTTTCCTTCCTTTTCTAGGCGCATTGCACTCGAACATGTCATCTGTTGATGTCCTTTATGCCATACCGCTTCCCGTTACATTTTGCCTCCGATTACAATGCTTCCTTTTCTAAACATTTGTTTCGCGTTTTTTCTCAGACGCGTTGCACTCGAACATCTCGGTCGTTTAAGGAGCTTTACCCGACACCTCATGTCATTTTTCCTTTGCTAGGCTTTTTCTTCTGCAGTTGTCAATAATTTTTGCTTTCCTTTGCAAGGCGCGTTGCACTCGAACATGTCATTTTTTTTTGGTGTCCTTTACGCCATACCGCTTCACGTTACATTTTGCCTCCGATTACAATGTTTCCTTTCCTAAACATTTGTTTCGCGTTTTTTCTCAAACGCGTTGCACTCGAACATCTCGGTCGTTTAAGGAGCTTTACCCGACACCCCATGTCATTTTTCCTTTGCTAGGCATTTTCTTCTGCAGTTCTCAATCTTTTTTTCCTTCCTTATCGAGGCGCGTTGCACTCGAACATGTCATCTGTTGATGTCCTTTATGCCATATCGCTTCGCGTTACATTTTGCCTCCGAATACAGTGCTTCCTTTCCTAAACATTTGATTCGCGTTTTTTCTCAGACGCGTTGCACTCGAACATCTCGGTCGTTTAAGGAGCTTTACCCGACACCCCATGTCATTTTCCCTTTGCTAGGCATTTTCTTCTGCAGTTCTCATTCACTTTTTCTTTCATTTTCGAGGCGCGTTGCATTCGAACATGTCATCTGTTGGTGTCCTTTATGCCATACCGCTTCTCGTTACATTTTGCCTTCGATTACAATCTTTCCTTGCCTAAACATTAGTTTCGCGTTTTTTCTCACACGCGTTGCACTCGCACATCTCGGACGTTTAAGGAGCTTTACCCGACACCCCATGTCATTTTCCCCTTTGCTAGGCATTTTCTTTTGCAGTTCTCATTCATTTTTTTCTTTTCCTTTTCGAGGCGCGTTGCACTCGAACCTGCCATCTGTTGAAATCCTTTATGTCATACCGCTTCCCATTACATTTTGCCTCCGATTACAATGCTTCCTTTCCTAAACATTTGTTTCGCGTTTTTTCTTAAACGCGTTGCACTCGAACATCTCGGTCGTTTAAGGAGCTTTACGCGACACCCCATGTCATTTTCCCTTTGCTAGGCATTTTTTTCGGCAGTTCTCATTCATTTTTTCTTTCCTTTTCGAGGTGCGATGCACTCGAACATGTCATCTGTTTGTTTCCTTTATGCCATACCGCTTCTCGTTACATTTTGCTTCCGATTACAATGTTTCCTTTCCTAAACATTTGTTTCGTGTTTTTTCTCAGACGCGTTGCACTCGCACATCTCTGACGTTTAAGGAGCTTTACCCGACACCCTATGTCATTTTCCCCTATGCTAGGCATTTTCTTCTGCAGTTTTCATTCATTTTTTCTTTCCTTTTCGAGGCGCGTTGCACTCGAACATGTCATCTGTTGGTGTCCTTTATGCCATACCGCTTCTCGTTACATTTTGCCTTCGATTACAATGTTTCCTTGCCTAAACATTTGTTTCGCGTTTTTTCTCAGACGCGTTGCACTCGCACATCTCGGACGTTTAAGGAGCTTTACCCGACACCCCATGTCATTTTCCCCTTTGCTAGGCATTTTCTTTTGCAGTTCTCATTCATTTTTTCTTTCCTTTTCCAGGCGTGTTGCACTCGAACCTGCCATCTGTTGATGTCCTTTATGTCATACCGCTTCCCGTTACATTTTGCCTCCGAATAAAATGTTTCCTTTCCTAAACATTTGTTTCGCGTTTTTTCTCAGACGCGTTGCACTCGAACATCTCGGTCGTTTAAGGAGCTTTACCTGACACCCCATGTCATTTTCCCTTTGCTAGGCATTATCTTCTGCAGTTCTCATTCATTTTTTCTTTCCTTCTCGAGGCGCGTTGCACTCGAACATGTCGGCTGTTGGTGTACTTTATGCTTCGCGTTACATTTTGCCTCCGAATACAATGTTTCCTTTCCTAAACATTTGTTTCGCGTTTTTTCTCAGACGCGTTGCACTCGCACATCTGGGAGGTTTAAGGTGCTTTACCCAACAACCAATGTCATTTTCCCCTTTGCTAGCATTTTCTTCTGCAGTTCTCATTCATTTTTTCTTTCCTTTTCGAGGCGCGTTGCACTCGAATATGTCATCTGTTGATGTCCTTTATGCCATACCGCTTCGCGGTACAGTTTGCCTCCGATTACAATGCTTCCTTTCCTAAACATTTGTTTCGCGTTTTTTCTCAGACGCGTTGCACTCGAACATCTCGGTCGTTTAAGGAGCTTTACCCGACACCCCATGTCATTTTTCCTTTGCTAGGCATTTTCTTCCGCAGTTCTCATTCATTTTTGCTTTCCTTTGCGAGGCGCGTTGCACTCGAACATGTCATCTTTTGGTGTCCTTTACGCCATGCCGCTTCGCGTTACATTTTGTCTCCGATTACAATGTTTCCTTTCCTAAACATTTGTTTCGCGTTTTTTCTCAGACGCTTTGCACTCGAACATCTCGGTCGTTTAAGGAGCTTTACCCGACACCCCGTGTCATTTTTCCTTTGCTAGGCATTTTCTTCCGCAGTTCTCATTCATTTTTGCTTTCCTTTACGAGGCACGTTGCACTCGAACATGTCATCTTTTGGTGTCCTTGACGCCAAACCGCTTCGCGTTACATTTTACCTCCGATTACAATGTTTCCTTTCCTAAACATTTGTTTCGCGTTTTTTCTCAGACGCGTTGCACTCGAACATCTCGGTCGTTTAAGGAGCTTTACCCGACACCCCGTGTCATTTTTCCTTTGCTAGGCATTTTCTTCCGCAGTTCTCATTCATTTTTGCTTTCCTTTGCGAGGCGCGTTGCACTCGAACATGTCATCTTTTGGTGTCCTTTACGCCAAACCGCTTCGCGTTACATTTTACCTCCGATTACAATGTTTCCTTTCCTAAACATTTGTTTCGCGTTTTTTCTCAGACGCGTTGCACTCGAACATCTCGGTCGTTTAAGGAGCTTTACCCGACACCCCATTTCATTTTTCCTTTGCTAGGCATTTTCTTCTGCAGTTCTCAATAATTTTTGCTTTCCTTTGCGAGTCGCGTTGCACTCGAACATGTCATTTTTTTGGTGTCCTTTACGCCATACCGCTTCGCGTTACATTTTGCCTCCGATTACAATGTTTCCATTCCTAAACATTTGTTTCGCGTTTTTTCTCAGACGCGTTGCACTCGAACATCTCGGTCGTTTAAGGAGCTTTACCCGACACCCCGTGTCATTTTTCCTTTGCTAGGCATTTTCTTCGGCAGTTCTCATTCTTTTTTTCCTTCCTTTTCGAGGCGCGTTGCATTCGAACATGTCATCTGTTGATGTCCTTTATGCCATGCCGCTTCCCGTTACATTTTGCCTCCGATTACAATGTTTCCTTTCCTAAACATTTGTTTCGCGTTTTTTCTCATACGCGTTGCACTCGAATATCTCGGTCGTTTAAGAAGCTTTACCCGACACCCCATGTCATTTTCCCTTTGCTAGGCATTATCTTCTGCAGTTCTCATTCATTTTTTCTTTCCTTCTCGAGGCGCGTTGCACTCGAACATGTCAGCTGTTGTGTACTTTGCCATACCGCTTCGCGTTACAATTTGCACCGAATACAATGTTTCCTTTACTAAACATTTGTTTCGCGTTTTTTCTCAGACGCGTTGCACTCGCACATCTCGGACGTGTAAGGAGCTTTACCCGACAACCAATGTAATTTTCCCCTTTGTTAGGCATTTTCTTCTGCAGTTCTCATTCATTTTTTCTTTCCTTTTCGAGGCGCGTTGCACTCGAATATGTCATCTGTTGATGTCCTTTATGCCATTTCGCTTCGCGGTACAGTTTGCCTCCGATTACAATGTTTCCTTTCCTAAACATTTGTTTCGCGTTTTTTCTCAGACGAGTTGCACTCGAACTACTCGGTCTTTTAAGGAGCTTTACCCGACACCCCATGTCACTTTCCCTTTGCTAGGCATTTTCTTCTGCAGTTCTCATTCACTTTTTCTTTCCTTTTTGAGGCGCGTTGCACACGAACATGTCATCTGTTGGTGTCCTTTATTCCATACCGCTTCCCGTTACATTTTGCCTCCGATTACGATGCTTCCTTTCCGAAACATTTGTTTCGCGTTTTTTCTCAGACGCGTTGCACTCGCACATCTCGGTCGTTTGAGGACCTTTATCCGACACACCATGTCATTTTTCCTTTGCTAGGCATTTTCTTCTGCACTTCTCATTCATTTTTTCCTTCCTTTTCTAGGCGCATTGCACTCGAACATGTCATCTGTTGATGTCCTTTATGCCATACCGCTTCCCGTTACATTTTGCCTCCGATTACAATGTTTCCTTTTCTAAACATTTGTTTCGTGTTTTTTCTCAGACGCGTTGCACTCGCACATCTCTGACGTTTAAGGAGCTTTACCCGACACCCCATGTCGTTTTCCCCTATGCTAGGCATTTCCTTCTGCAGTTCTCATTCATTTTTTCTTTCCTTTTCGAGGCGCGTTGCACTCGAACATGTCATCTGTTGATGTCCTTTATGCCATACCGCTTCCCGTTACATTTTGCCTCCGATTCAATGTTTCCTTTCCTAAACATTTGTTTCGCGTTTTTTCTCAGACGCGTTCCACTCGAACATCTCGGTCGTTTAAGGAGCTTTACCCGACATCCCATGTCATTTTTCCTTTGCTAGGCATTTTCTTCTGCAGTTCTCATTCTTTTTTTCCTTCCTTATCGAGGCGCGTTGCACTCGATGATGTCATCTGTTGATGTCCTTTATGCCATATCGCTTCGCGTTACATTTTGCCTCCGAATACAGTGCTTCCTTTCCTAAACATTTGATTCGCGTTTTTTCTCAGACGCGTTGCACTCGAACATCTCGGTCGTTTAAGGAGCTTTACCCGACACCCCATGTCATTTTCCCTTTGCTAGGCATTTTCTTCTGCAGTTCTCATTCATTTTGTCTTTCCTTTTCGAGGCGCGTTGCATTCGAACATTGCATCTGTTGGTGTCCTTTCTGCCATACCGCTTCTCGTTAAATTTTGCCTTCGATTACAATCTTTCCTTGCCTAAACATTAGTTTCGCGTTTTTTCTCACACGCGTTGCACTCGCACATCTCTAACGTTTAAGGAGCTTTACGCGACACCCCATGTCATTTTCCCGTATGCTAGGCATTTTCTTCTGCAGTTCTCATTCATTTTTTCTTTCCTTTTCGAGGCGCGTTGCACTCGAACATGTCATCTGTTGGTGTCCTTTATGCCATACCGCTTCTCGTTACATTTTGCTTCCGATTACAATGCTTCCTTTCCTAAACATTTGTTTCGTGTTTTTTCTCAAACGCGTTGCACTCGCACATCTTTGACGTTTAATGAGCTTTACCCGACACCCTATGTCATTTTCCCCTATGATAGGCATTTTCTTCTGCAGTTCTCAATCTTTTTTTCCTTCCTTATCGAGGCGCGTTGCACTCGAACATGTCATCTGTTGATGTCCTTTATGCCATATCGCTTCGCGTTATATTTTGCCTCCGAATACAGTGCTTCCTTTCCTAAACATTTGATTCGCGTTTTTTTTCAGACGCGTTGCACTCGAACATCTCGGTCGTTTAAGGAGCTTTACCCGACACCCCATGTCATTTTCCCTTTGCTAGGCATTTTCTTCTGCAGTTCTGATTCACTTTTTCTTTCCGTTTCGAGGCGCGTTGCATTCGAACATGTCATCTGTTGGTGTCCTTTATGCCATACCGCTTCTCGTTACATTTTGCCTCCGATTACAATGCATCCTTTCCTAAACATTTGTTTCGCGTTTTTTCTTAAACGCGTTGCACTCGAACATCTGGGTCCTTTAAGGAGCTTTACGCGACACCCCATGTCATTTTCCCTTTGCTAGGCATTTTCTTCTGCAGTTCTCATTCATTTTTTCTTTCCTTCTCGAGGCGCGTTGCACTCGAACATGTTAGCTGTTGGTGTACTTTATGCTTCGCGTTACATTTTGCCTCCGAATACAATGTTTCCTTTCCTAAACATTTGTTTCGCGTTTTTTCTCAGACGCGTTCCACTCGCACATCTCGGACGTTTAAGGAGCTTTACCCGACAACCAATGTCATTTTCCCCTGTGCTAGGCATTTTCTTCTGCAATTCTCATTCATTTTTTCTTTCTTTTTCGAGGCGCGTTGCACTCGAATATGTCATCTGTTGATGTCCTTTATGCCATACCGCTTCGCGGTACAGTTTGCCTCCGATTACAATGCTTCCTTTCCTAAACATTTGTTTCGCGTTTTTTCTCAGACGCGTTGCACTCGAACATCTCGGTCGTTTAAGGAGCTTTACCCGACACCCCATTTCATTTTTCCTTTGCTAGGCATTTTCTTCTGCAGTTCTCATTCATTTTTGCTTTCCTTTGCGAGGCGCGTTGCACTCTAACATGTCATCTTTTGGTGTCCTTTACGCCATTACGCTTGGCGTTACATTTTGCCTCCGATTACAATGTTTCCTTTCCTAAACATTTGTTTCGGGTTTTTTCTCAGACGCGTTGCACTCGAACATCTCGGTCGTATAAGGAGCTTTACCCGACACCCCATGTCATTTTTCCTTTGCTAGGCATTTTCTTCTGCAGTTCTCATTGATTTTTGCTTTCCTTTGCGAGGCGCGTTGCACTCGAACATGTCATCTTTTGGTGTCCTTTACGCCATACCGCATCGCGTTACATTTTGCCTCCGATTACAATGTTTCCTTTCCTAAACATTTGTTTCGCGTTTTTTCTCAGATGCGTTGCACTCGAACATCTCGGTAGTTTAAGGAGCTTTACCCGACACGCCATGTCATTTTTCCTTTGCTAGGCATTTTCTTCTGCAGTTCTCAATAATTTTTGCTTTCCTTTGCGAGGCGCGTTGCACTCGAAAATGTCATTTTTTTGGTGTCCTTTACGCCATACCGCTTCGCGTTACATTTTGCCTCCGATTACAATGTTTCCTTTCCTTAACATTTCTTTCGCGTTTTTTCTCAGACGAGTTGCACGCGAACATCTCGGTCGTTTAAGGAGCTTTACCCGACACCCCATGTCATTTTCCCTTTGCTAGGCATTTTCTTCTGCAGTTCTCATTCATTTTTTCTTTCCTTTTCGAGGCGCGTTGCACTCGAACATGTCATCTGTTGGTGTCCTTTATGCCATACCGCTTCTCGTTACATTTTGCTTCCGATTACAATGTTTCCTTTCCTAAACATTTGTTTCGTGTTTTTTCTCAGACGCGTTGCACTCGCATATCTCTGACGTTTAAGGAGCTTTACCCGACACCCTATGTCATTTTACCCTATGCTAGGCATTTTCTTCTGCAGTTCTCATTCATTTTTTCTTTCCTTCTCGAGGCGCGTTGCACTCGAACATGTTAGCTGTTGGTGTACTTTATGCTTCGAGTTACATTTTGCCTCCGAATACAATGTTTCCTTTCCTAAACATTTGTTTCGCGTTTTTTCTCAGACGCGTTCCACTCGCACATCTCGGACGTTTAAGGAGCTTTACCCGACAACCAATGTCATTTTCCCCTGTGCTAGGCATTTTCTTCTGCAATTCTCATTCATTTTTTCTTTCCTTTTCGAGGCGCGTTGCACTCGAATATGTCATCTGTTGATGTCCTTTATGCCATACCGCTTCGCGGTACAGTTTGCCTCCGATTACAATGCTTCCTTTCCTAAACATTTGTTTCGCGTTTTTTCTCAGACGCGTTGCACTCGAACATCTCGGTCGTTTAAGGAGCTTTACCCGACACCCCATTTCATTTTTCCTTTGCTAGGCATTTTCTTCTGCAGTTCTCATTCATTTTTGCTTTCCTTTGCGAGGCGCGTTGCACTCTAACATGTCATCTTTTAGTGTCCTTTACGCCATTACGCTTGGCGTTACATTTTGCCTCCGATTACAATGTTTCCTTTCCTAAACATTGGTTTCGGGTTTTTTCTCAGACGCGTTGCACTCGAACATCTCGGTCGTATAAGGAGCTTTACCCGACACCCCATGTCATTTTTCCTTTGCTAGGCATTTTCTTCTGCAGTTCTCATTGATTTTTGCTTTCCTTTGCGAGGCGCTTTGCACTCGAACATGTCATCTTTTGGTGTCCTTTACGCCATACCGCTTCGCGTTACATTTTGCCTCCGATTACAATGTTTCCTTTCCTAAACATTTGTTTCGCGTTTTTTCTCAGATGCGTTGCACTCGAACATCTCGGTAGTTTAAGGAGCTTTACCCGACACGCCATGTCATTTTTCCTTTGCTTGGCATTTTCTTCTGCAGTTCTCAATAATTTTTGCTTTCCTTTGTGAGGCGCGTTGCACTCGAAAATGTCATTTTTTTGGTGTCCTTTACGCCATACCGCTTCGCGTTACATTTTGCCTCCGATTACAATGTTTCCTTTCCTTAACATTTCTTTCGCGTTTTTTCTCAGACGAGTTGCACGCGAACATCTCGGTCGTTTAAGGAGCTTTACCCGACACCCCGTGTCATTTTTCCTTTGCTAGACATTTTCTTCTGCAGTTCTCATTCTTTTTTTCCTTCCTTTTCGAGGCGCGTTGCATTCGAATATGTCATCTGTTGATGTCCTTTATGCCATGCCGCTTCCCGTTACATTTTGCCTCCGATTACAATGTTTCCTTTCCTAAACATTTGTTTCGCGTTTTTTCTCGTACGCGTTGCACTCGAACATCTCGGTCGTTTAAGAAGCTTAACCCGACACCCCATGTCATTTTCCCTTTGCTAGGCATTATCTTCTGCAGTTCTCATTCATTTTTTCTTTCCTTGTCGAGGCGCGTTGCCCTCGAACATGTCAGCTGTTGTGTACTTCATGCCATACCGCTTTGCGTTACATTTTGCCTCCGAATACAATGTTTCCTTTCCTAAACATTTGTTTCGCGTTTTTTCTCAGACGCGTTGCACTCGCACATCTCGGACGTGTAAGGAGCTTTACCCGACAACCAATGTCATGTTCCCCTTTGTTAGGCATTTTCTTCTGCAGTTCTCATTCATTTTTTCTTTCCTTTTCGAGGCGCGTTGCACTCGAATATGTCATCTGTTGATGTCCTTTATGCCATTACGCTTCGCGGTACAGTTTGCCTCCGATTACAATGTTTCCTTTCCTAAAACTTTTTTTCGCGTTTTTTCTCAGACGAGTTGCACTCGAACTACTCGGTCTTTTAAGGAGCTTTACCCGACACCCCATGTCACTTTACCTTTGCTAGGCATTTTCTTCTGCAGTTCTCATTCATTTTTTCTTTCCTTTTTGAGGCGCGTTGCACACGAACATGTCATCTGTTGGTGTCCTTTATTCCATACCGCTTCCCGTTACATTTTGCCTCCGATTACAATGCTTCCTTTCCTAAACATTTGTATCGCGTTTTTTCTCAGACGCGTTGCAATCGAACATCTCGGTCGTTTGAGGAGCTTTATCCGACACACCATGTCATTTTTCCTTTGCTAGGCATTTTCTTCTGCAGTTCTCATTCATTTTTTCCTTCCTTTTCTAGGCGCATTGCACTCGAACATGTCATCTTTTTGGTGTCCTTTACGCCATACCGCTTCGCGTTACATTTTGCCTCCGATTACAATGTTTCCTTTCCTAAACATTTGTTTCGCGTTTTTTCTCAGACGCGTTGCACTCGAACATCTCGGTCGTTTAAAGAGCTTTTCCCGACACCCCATGTCATTTTTCCTTTGCTAGGCATTTTCTTCTGCAGTTCTCATTCTTTTTTTCCTTCCTTATCGAGGCGCGTTGCACTCGAACATGTCATCTGTTGATGTCCTTTATGCCATATCGCTTCGCGTTACATTTTGCCTCCGAATACAGTGCTTCCTTTCCTAAACATTTGATTCGCGTTTTTTCTCAGACGCGTTGCACTCGAACATCTCGGTCGTTTAAGGAGCTTTACCCGACACCCCATGTCATTTTCCCCTTTGCTAGGCATTTTCTTTTGCAGTTCTCATTAATTTCTTCTTTTCCTTTTCGAGGCGCGTTGCACTCGAACCTGCCATCTGTTGATGTCCTTTATGTCATACCGCTTCCCGTTACATTTTGCCTCCGATTACAATGCTTCCTTTCCTAAACATTTGTTTCGCGTTTTTTTTGTTAAACGCGATGCACTCGAACATCTCGGTCGTTTAAGGAGCTTTACGCGACACCCCATGTAATTTTCCCTTTGCTAGGCATTTACTTCTGCATTTCTCATTCATTTTTTCTTTCCTTTTCGAGGCGCGTTGCACTCGAACATGTCATCTGTTGGTGTCCTTTATGCCATACCGCTTCTCGTTACATTTTGCTTCCGATTACAATGTTTCGTTTCCTAAACATTTGTTTCGTGTTTTTTCTCAGACGCGTTGCACTCGCACATCTCTGACGTTTAAGGAGCTTTACCCGACACCCTATGTCATTTTGCCCTATGCTAGGCATTTCCTTCTGCAGTTCTCATACATTTTTTCTTTCCTTTTCGAGGCGCGTTGCACTCGAACATGTCATCTGTTGATGTCCTATATGTCATACCGCTTCCCATTACATTTTGCCTCCGATTACAGTGCTTCCTGTCCTAAACATTTATTTCGCGTTTTTTCTCAGACGCGTTGCACTCGAACATCTCGGTCGTTTAAGGAGCTTTACCCGACACCCCATGTCATTTTCTTTTTGCTGGGCATTATCTTCTGCAGTTCTCATTCATTATTTCTTTCCTTCTCGAGGCGCGTTGCACTCGAACATGTCAGCTGTTGGTGTACTTTATGCTTCGCGTTACATTTTGCCTCCGAATACAATGTTTCCTTTCCTAAACATTTGTTTCGCGTTTTTTCTCAGACGCGTTCCACTCGCACATCTCGGACGTTTAAGGAGCTTTACCCCAACCCCAATGTCATTTTCCCCTTTGCTAGGCATTTTCTTCTGCAGTTCTCATTCATTTTTTCTTTCCTTTTCGAGGTGCGTTGCACTCGAATATGTCATCTGTTGATGTCCTTTATGCCACACCGCTTCGCGAAACAGTTTGCCTCCGATTACAATGCTTCCTTTCCTAAACATTTGTTTCGCGTTTTTTCTCAGACGCGTTGCACTCGAACATCTCGGTCGTTTAAGGAGCTTTACCCGACACCCCATGTCATTTTTCCTTTGCTAGGCATTTTCTTCTGCAGTTCTCATTCATTTTTGCTTTCCTTTGCGAGGCGCGTTTCACTCTAACATGTCATCGTTTGGTGTCCTTTACGCCATACCGCTTCGCGTTACATTTTGCCTCCGATTACAATGTTTCCTTTCCTAAACATTTGTTTCGCGTTTTTTCTCAGACGCGTTGCACTCGAACATCTCGGTCGTTTAAGGAGCTTTACCCGACACCTCATGTCATTTTTCCTTTGCTAGGCATTTTCTTCTGCAGTTCTCAAAAATTTTTGCTTTCCTTTGCAAGGCGCGTTGCACTCGAAAATGTCATTTTTTGGTGTCCTTTACGCCATACCGCTTCGCGTTGCATTTTGCCTCCGATTACAATGTTTCCTTTCCTAAACATTTGTTTCGCATTTTTTCTCAGACGCGTTGCACTCGAACATCTCGGTCGTTTAAGGAGCTTTATCCGACACCCCATGTCATTTTTCCTTTGCTAGGCATTTTCTTCTGCAGTTCTCATTCTTTTTTTCCTTCCTTATCGAGGCGCGTTGCACTCGAACATGTCATCTGTTGATGTCCTTTATGCCATATCGCTTCCGGTTACATTTTGCCTCCGAATACAGTGCTTCCTTTCCTAAACATTTGATACGCGTTTTTTCTCAGACGCGTTGCACTCGAACATCTCGGTCGTTTAAGGAGCTTTACCCGACACCCCATGTCATTTTCCCTTTGCTAGGCATTTTCTTCTGCAGTTCTAATTCATTTTTTCTTTCCTTTTCGAGGCGCGTTGCATTCGAACATGTCATCTGTTGGTGTCCTTTATGCCATACCGCTTCTTGTTTAATTTTGCCTTCGATTACAATGTTTCCTTGCCTAAACATTTGTTTCGCGCTTTATCTCAGACGCGTTACACTCGCACATCTCGGTCGTTTAAGGAGCTTTACCCGACACCCCATGTCATTTTCCCTTTGCTAGGCATTATGTTCTGCAGCTGTCATTCATTTTTTCTTTCCTTCTCGAGGCGCGTTTCACTCGAACATGTCAGCTGTTGGTGTACTTTATGCTTCGCGTTACATTTTGCCTCCGAATACAATGTTTCCTTTCCTAAATATTTGTTTCGCGTTTTTTCTCAGACGCGTTGCACTCGCACATCTCGGACGTTTAAGGAGCTTTACCCGACAACCAATGTCATTTTCCCCTTTGCTAGGCATTTTCTTCTGCAGTTCTCATTCATTTTTGCTTTCCTTTGCGAGGCGCGTTGCACGGTAACATGTCATCTTTTGGTGTCCTTTAGGCCATTACGCTTCGCGTTACATTTTGCCTCCGATTACAATGTTTCCTTTCCTAAACATTTGTTTCGCGTTTTTTCTCAGACGCGTTGCACTCGAACATCTCGGTCGTTTAAGGAGCTTTACCCGACACCCCATGTCATTTTTCCTTTGCTAGGCATTTTCTTCCGCAGTTCTCATTCATTTATGCTTTCCTTTGCGATGCGCGTTGCACTCGAACATGTCATCTTTTGGTGTCCTTTACGCCATACCGCTTCGCGTTACATTTTGCCTCCGATTACAATGTTTCCTTTCCTAAACATTTGTTTCGCGTTTTTTCTCAGACGCGTTGCACTCGAACATCTCGGTCGTTTAAGGAGCTTTACCCGACACCCCATGTCATTTTTCCTTTGCTAGGTATTTTCTTCTGCAGTTATCATTCTTTTTTTCCTTCCTTATCGAGGCGCGTTGCACTCGAACATGTCATCTGTTGATGTCCTTTATGCCATATCGCTTCCCGTTACATTTTGCCTCCGAATACAGTGCTTCCTTTCCTAAACATTTGATTCGAGTTTTTTCTCAGACGCGTTGCACTCGAACATCTCGGTCGTTTAAGGAGCTTTACACGACACCCCATGTCATTTTCCCTTTGCTAGGCATTTTCTTCTGCAGTTCTAATTCATTTTTTCTTTCCTTTTCGAGGCGCGTTGCATTCGAACATGTCATCTGTTGGTGTCCTTTATGCCATACCGCTTCTCGTTTAATTTTGCCTTCGATTACAATGTTTCCTTGCCTAAACATTTGTTTCGCGTTTTTTCTCAGACGCGTTTCACTCGAACATCTCGGTCGTTTAAGGAACTTTACCCGAAACCCCATGTCATTTTTCCTTTGCTGGGCATTTTCTTCTGCAGTTCTCAATAATTTTTGCTTTCCTTTGCGAGGCGCGTTGCATTCGAACATGTCATTTTTTTGGTGTCCTTTACGCCATACCGCTTCGCGTTACATTTTGCCTCCGATTACAATGTTTCCTTTCCTAAACATTTGTTTCGCGTTTTTTCTCAGACGCGTTGCACTCGAACATCTCGGTCGTTTAAGGAGCTTTACCCGAAACCCCGTGTCATTTTTCCTTTGCCAGGCATTTTCTTCTGCAGTTCTCATTCATTTTTTCTTTCCTTTTCGAGGCGCGTTGCATTCGAACATGTCATCTGTTGGTGTCCTTTATGCCATACCGCTTCTCGTTACATTTTGTCTTCGATTACAATGTTTCCTTGCCTAAACATTTGTTTCGCGTTTTTTCTCAGATGCGTTGCACTCGAACATCTCGGTCGTTTAAGGAGTTTACCCGACACCCCATGTCATTTTCCCGTTGCTAGGCATTTTCTTCTGCAGTTCTCATTCATTTTTTCTTTTCTTTTCGAGGCGCGTTGCACTCGAACATGTCATCTGTTGGTGTTCTTTATGCCATACCGCTTCTCGTTACATTTTGCCTCCGATTACAAAGCTTCCTTTTATAAACATTTGTTTCGTGTTTTTTCTCAGACGTGTTGCACTCGCACATTTCTGACGTTTAAGGAGCTTTACCCGACAACCAATGTCATTTTCCCCTTTGCTAGGCATTTTCTTCTGCAGTTCTCATTCATTTTTTCTTTCCTTTTCGAGGCGCGCTGCACTCGAATATGTCATCTGTTGATGTCCTTTATGCCATACCGCTTCGCGGTACAGTTTGCCTCCGATTACAATGCTTCCTTTCCTAAACATATGTTTCGCGTTTTTCTCAGGCGCGTTGTACTCGAACATCTCGGTCGTTTAAGGAGCTTTACCCGACACCCCATGTCATTTTTCCTTTGCTAGGCATTTTCTTCTGCAGTTCTCATTCATTTTTTCTTTCCTTCTCGAGGCGCGTTGCACTCGAACATGTCAGCTGTTGGTGTACTTTATGCTTCGCGTTACATTTTGCCTCCGAATACAATGTTTCCTTTCCTAAACATTTGTTTCGCGTTTTTTCTCAGACGCGTTGCACTCGCACATCTGGGAGGTTTAAGGAGCTTTACCCGACAACCAATGTCATTTTTCCCTTTGATAGGCATTTTCTTCTGCAGTTCTCATTCATTTTTTCTTTCCTTTTCGAGGCGCGTTGCACTCGAACATGTCATCTTTTGGTGTCCTTTACGCCATAACGCTTCGCGTTTCATTTTGCCTCCGATTACAATGTTTCCTTTCCTAAACATTTGTTTCGCGTTTTTTCTCAGACGCGTTGCACTCGAACATCTCGGTCCTTTAAGGAGCTTTACCCGACACCCCATGTCATTTTTCCTTTGCTAGGCAATTTCTTCTGCAGTTCTCACTCATTTTTGCTTTCCTTTGCGAGGCGCGTTGCACTCGAACATGTCATCTTTTGGTGTCCTTTACGCCATACCGCTTCGCGTTACATTTTGCCTCCGATTTCAATGCTTCCTTTTCTAAACATTTGTTTCGCGTTTTTTCTCAGACGCGTTGCACTCGAACATCTCAGTCGTTTAAGGAGCTTTACCCGACACCCCATGTCATTTTTCTTTGCTAGGCATTTTCTTCTGCAGTTCTCATTAATTTTTGCTTTCCTTTGCGAGGCGCGTTGCACTCGAACATGTCATCTGTTGATGTCCTATATGTCATACCCCTTCCCATTACTTTTTGCCTCCGAATACAATGCTTCCTGTCCTAAACATTTGTTTCGCGTTTTTTCTCAGACGCGTTGCACTCGAACATCTCGGTCGTTTAAGGAGCTTTACCCGACACCCCATGTCATTTTCCCTTTGCTAGGCATTATCTTCTGCAGTTCTCATTCATTTTTTCTTTCCTTCTCGAGGCGCGTTGCACTCGAACATGTCAGCTGTTGGTGTAATTTATGCTTCGCGTTACATTTTGCCTCCGAATACAATGTTTCCTTTCCTAAACATTTGTTTCGCGTTTTTTCTCAGACGCGTTGCACTCGCACGTCTCGGACGTTTAAGGAGCTTTACCCGACAACCAATGTCATTTTCCCCTTTGCTAGGCATTTTCTTCTGCAGTTCTCATTCATTTTTTCTTTCCTTTTCGAGGCGCGCTGCACTCGAATATGTCATCTGTTGATGTCCTTTATGCCATACCGCTCCGCGGTACAGTTTGCCTCCGATTACAATGCTTCCTTTCCTAAACATATGTTTCGCGTTTTTTCTCAGACGCGTTGCACTCGAACATCTCGGTCGTTTAAGGAGCTTTACCCGACACCCCATGTCATTTTTCCTTTGTTAGGCATTTTCTTCTGCAGTTCTCATTCATTTTTGCTTTCCTTTGCGAGGCGCGTTGCACTCTAACATGTCATCTTTTGGTGTCCTTTACGTCATAACGCTTCGCGTTTCATTTTGCCTCCGGTTACAATGTTTCCTTTCCTAAACATTTGTTTCGCGTTTTTTCTCAGACGCGTTGCACTCGAACATCTCGGTCGTTTAAGGAGCTTTACCCGACACCCCATGTCATTTTTCCTTTGCTAGGCATTTTCTTCTGCAGTTCTCATTCATTTTTGCTTTCCTTTGCGAGGCGCGTTGCACTCGAACATGTCATCTTTTGATGTCCTTTACGCCATACCGCTTCGCGTTACATTTTGCCTCCGATTTCAATGCTTCCTTTTCTAAACATTTGTTTCGCGTTTTTTCTCAGACGCGTTGTACTCGAACATCTCGGTCGTTTAAGGAGCTTTACCCGACACCCCATGTCATTTTTCTTTGCTAGGCATTTTCTTCTGCAGTTCTCAATAATTTTTGCTTTCCTTTGCGAGGCGCGTTGCACTCGAACATGTCATTTTTTTGGTGTCGTTTACGCCATACCGCTTCGCGTTACATTTTGCCTCCGATTACAATGTTTCCTTTCCTAAACATTTGTTTCGCGTTTTTTCTCAGACGCGTTGCACTCGAACATCTCGGTCGTTTAAGGAGCTTTACCTGACACCCGATGTCATTTTTCCTTTGCTAGGCATTTTCTTCTGCAGTTCTCATTCTTTTTTTCCTTCCTTTTCGAAGCGCGTTGCACTCGAACATGTCATCTGTTGATGTCCTATATGCCATACCGCTTCCCGTTACATTTTGCCTCCGATTACAATGTTTCCTTTCCTAAACATTTGTTTCGCGTATTTTCTCAGACGCGTTGCACTCGAAAATTTCGGTCGTTTAAGGAGCTTTACCCGACACCCCATGTCATTTTCCCTTTGCTAGGCATTTTCTTCTGCAGATCTCATTCATTTTTTCTTTCCTTTTCGAGGCGCATTGCACTCGAACATGTCATCTGTTGGTGTCCTTTATGCCATAACGCTTCTCGTTACATTTTGTCTTCGATTACAATGTTTCCTTGCCTAAACATTTGTTTCGCGTTTTTTCTCAGACGGGTTGCACTCGCACATCTCGGACGTTTAAGGAGCTTTACCCGACACCCCATGTCCTTTTCCCCTTTGCTAGACATTTTCTTTTGCAGTTCTCATTCATTTTTTCTTTCCTTTTCGAGGCGCGTTGCACTCGAAGCTGCCATCTGTTTATGTCCTTTATGGCATACCGCTTCCCGTTACATTTTGCCTCCGTATACAATGCTTCCTTTCCTAAACATTTGTTTCGCGTTTTTTCTCAAACGCGTTGCACTCGAACATCTCGGTCGTTTAAGGAGCTTTACCCGACACCCCATGTCATTTTCCCTTTGCTAGGCATTTTCTTCTGCAGTTCTCATTCATTTTTTCTTTCCTTTTCGAGGCGCGTTGCACTCGAACATGTCATCTGTTGGTGTTCATTATGCCATACCGCTTCTCGTTACATTTTGCCTCCGATTACAAAGTTTCCTTTTATAAACATTTGTTTCGTGTTTTTTCTCAGACGTGTTGCACTCGCACATCTCTGACGTTTAAGGAGCTTTACCCCACACCCTATGTCATTTTCCCGTATGCTAGGCATTTTCTTCTGCAGTTCTCATTCATTTTTTCTTTCCTTCTCGAGGCGCGTTGCACTCGAACATGTCAGCTGTTGGTGTAATTTATGCTTCGCGTTACATTTTGCCTCCGAATACAATGTTTCCTTTCCTAAACATTTGTTTCGCGTTTTTTCTCAGACGCGTTGCACTCGCACATCTCGGACGTTTAAGGAGCTTTAGCGGACAACCAATGTCATTTTCCCCTTCGCTAGGCATTTTCTTCAGCAGTTCTCATTCATTTTTTCTTTCCTTTTCGAGGCGCGCTGCACTCGAATATGTCATCTGTTGATGTCCTTTATGCCATACCGCTTCGCGGTACAGTTTGCCTCCGATTACAATGCTTCCTTTCCTAAACATATGTTCCGCGTTTTTTCTCAGACGCGTTGCACTCGAACATCTCGGTCGTTTAAGGAGCTTTACCCGACACCCCATGTCATTTTTCCTTTGCTAGGCATTTTCTTCTGCAGTTCTCATTCGTTTTTGCTTTCCTTTGCGAGGCGCGTTGCACTCGAACATGTCATCTTTTGGTGTCCTTTACGCCATACCGCTTCGCGTTACATTTTGCCTCCGATTTCAATGCTTCCTTTTCTAAACATTTGTTTCGCGTTTTTTCTCAGACGCGTTGCACTCGAACATCTCGGTCGTTTAAGGAGCTTTAGCCGACACCCCATGTCATTTTTCTTTGCTAGGCATTTTCTTCTGCAGTTCTCAATAATTTTTGCTTTCCTTTGCGAGGCGCGTTGCACTCGAACATGTCATTTTTTTGGTGTCCTTTACGCCATACCGCTTCGCGTTACATTTTGCCTCCGATTACAATGTTTTCTTTCCTAAACATTTGTTTCGCGTTTTTTCTCAGACGCGTTGCACTCGAACATCTCGGTCGTTTAAGGAGCTCTACCTGACACCGAATGTCATTTTTCCTTTGCTAGGCATTTTGTTCTGCAGTTCTCATTCTTTTTTTCCTTCCTTTTCGAAGCGCGTTGCACTCGAACATGTCATCTGTTGATGTCCTTTATGCCATACCGCTTCCCGTTACATTTTGCCTCCGATTACAATGTTTCCTTTCCTAAACATTTGTTTCGCGTATTTTCTCAGACGCGTTGCACTCGAAAATTTCGGTCGTTTAAGGAGCTTTACCCGACACCCCATGTCATTTTCCCTTTGCTAGGTATTTTCTTATGCAGATCTCATTCATTTTTTCTTTCCTTTTCGAGGCGCATTGCACTCGAACATGTCATCTGTTGGTGTCCTTTATGCCATAACGCTTCTCGTTACATTTTGCCTTCGATTACAATGTTTCCTTGCCTAAACATTTGTTTCGCGTTTTTTCTCAGACGCGTTGCACTCGCACATCTCGGACGTTTAAGGAGCTTTACCCGATACCCCATTTCATTTTCCCCTTTGCTAGGCATTTTCTTTTGCAGTTCTCATTCAATTTTTCTTTCCTTTTCGAGGCGCGTTGCACTCGAACCTGCCATCTGTTGATGTCCTTTATGTCATACCGCTTCCCGTTACATTTTGCCTCCGATTACAATGCTTCCTTTCCTAAACATTTGTTTCGCGTTTTTTCTCAGACGCGTGGCACTCGAACATCTCGGTCGTTTAAGGAGCTTTACCCGACACCCCATGTCATTTTCCCTTTGCTAGGCATTTTCTTCTGCAGTTCTCATTCATTTTTTCTTTCCTTTTCGAGGCGCGTTGCACTCGAACATGTCATCTGTTGGTGTTCATTATGCCATACCGCTTCTAGTTACATTTTGCCTCCGATTACAAAGTTTCCTTTTATAAACATTTGTTTCGTGTTTTTTCTCAGACGTGTTGCACTCGCACATCTCTGACGTTTAAGGAGCTTTACCCGACACCCTATGTCATTTTCCCGTATGCTAGGCATTTTCTTCTGCAGTTCTCATTCATTTTTTCTTTAATTTTCGAGGCGCGTTGCACTCGAACATGTCATCTGTAGATGTCCTATATGTCATTCCGTTTCCCATTACATTTTGCCTCCGATTACAATGCTTCCTGTCCTAAACATTTGTTTCGCGTTTTTTCTCAGACGCGTTGCACTCGAACATCTCGGTCGTTTAAGGAGCTTTACCCGACACCCCATATCATTTTCCCTTTGCTAGGCATTATCTTCTGCAGTTCTCATTCATTTTTTCTTTCCTTCTCGAGGCGCGTTGCACTCGAACATGTCAGCTGTTGGTGTAATTTATGCTTCGCGTTACATTTTGCCTCCGAATACAATGTTTCCTTTCCTAAACATTTGTTTCGCGTTTTTTCTCAGACGCGTTGCACTCGCACATCTCGGACGTTTAAGGAGCTTTAGCCGACAACCAATGTCATTTTCCCCTTTGCTAG
Organism: Hymenopus coronatus; assembly: GCA_030762935.1. Taxonomy (NCBI): domain Eukaryota; kingdom Metazoa; phylum Arthropoda; class Insecta; order Mantodea; family Hymenopodidae; genus Hymenopus; species Hymenopus coronatus. The sequence continues at coordinate 104,426,402 of CM060891.1, forward strand.
GCATTTTCTTCAGCAGTTCTCATTCATTTTTTCTTTCCTTTTCGAGGCGCGCTGCACTCGAATATGTCATCTGTTGATGTCCTTTATGCCATACCGCTTCGCGGTACAGTTTGCCTCCGATTACAATGCTTCCTTTCCTAAACATATGTTTCGCGTTTTTTCTCAGACGCGTTGCACTCGAACATCTCGGTCGTTTAAGGAGCTTTACCCGACACCCCATGTCATTTTTTATTTGCTAGGCATTTTCTTCTGCAGTTCTCATTCGTCTTTGCTTTCCTTTGCGAGGCGCGTTGCACTCGAACATGTCATCTTTTGGTGTCCTTTACGCCATACTGCTTCGCGTTATATTTTGCCTCCGATTTCAATGCTTCCTTTTCTAAACATTTGTTTCGCGTTTTTTCTCAGACGCGTTGCACTCGAACATCTCGGTCGTTTAAGGAGCTTTACCCGACACCCCATGTCATTTTTCTTTGCTAGGCATTTTCTTCTGCAGTTCTCAATAATTTTTGCTTTCCTTTGCGAGGCGTGTTGCACTCGAACATGTCATTTTTTTGGTGTCCTTTACGCCATACCGCTTCGCGTTACATTTTGCCTCCGATTACAATGTTTTCTTTCCTAAACATTTGTTTCGCGTCTTTTCTCAGACGCGTTGCACTCGAACATCTCGGTCGTTTAAGGAGCTTTACCTGACACCCGATGTCATTTTTCCTTTGCTCGGCATTTTGTTCTGCAGTTCTCATTCTTTTTTTCCTTCCTTTTCGAAGCGCGTTGCACTCGAACATGTCATCTGTTGATGTCCTTTATGCCATACCGCTTCCCGTTACATTTTGCCTCCGATTACAATGTTTCCTTTCCTAAACATTTGTTTCGCGTATTTTCTCAGACGCGTTGCACTCGAAAATTTCGGTCGTTTAAGGAGCTTTACCCGACACCCCATGTCATTTTCCCTTTGCTAGGCATGTTCTTCTGCAGATCTCATTCATTTTTTCTTTCCTTTTCGAGGCGCATTGCACTCGAACATGTCATCTGTTGGTGTCCTTTATGCCATTAGGCTTCTCGTTACATTTTGCCTTCGATTACAATGTTTCCTTGCCTAAACATTTGTTTCGCGTTTTTTCTCAGACGCGTTGCACTCGCACATCTCGGACGTTTAAGGAGCTTTACCCGACACCCCATTTCATTTTCCCCTTTGCTAGGCATTTTCTTTTGCAGTTCTCATTCATTTTTTCTTTCCTTTTCGAGGCGCGTTGCACTCGAACCTGCCATCTGTTGATGTCCTTTATGTCATACCGCTTCCCGTTACATTTTGCCTCCGATTACAATGCTTCCTTTCCTAAACATTCGTTTCGCGTTTTTTCTCAGACGCGTGGCACTCGAACATCTCGGTCGTTTAAGGAGCTTTACCCGACACCCCATGTCATTTTTCCTTTGCTAGACATTTTCTTCTGCAGTTCTCATTCATTTTTGCTTTCCTTTGCGAGTCGTGTTGCACTCTAACATGTCATCTTTTGGTTTCCCCCCCCAGGGGCCTACTACGGTAGGTACGGGTTAGGCGCACCCGGGGTCCCGAGCCACCTTGACTCCCTCTGTGGGCAACCTCAGAGTGGTGAGGGAGTCAGTAGGTGAAAATGCCCACCCACGTGTAGGCCGTGCGTGGAGACCCGTGTCGGTGAAGAGGAATATCCTGGTTGGTTGAGGGTTGCGTACCTGAGCCTGGGCTTCTGTCTTTCAGTAACTGGGGAGGGTGCGCAGCCTAATACACCGCTTTGGTTTCTGATTTGCCTAAACGGGAGGCTAGGGACTAACCCACCCCTAGTCAATCGGCCAGGACTAGGTATTACACCGAACTCCAGGGTGAGTGGGACGGCGAGCCCGCTATATCCCCTGTGTAGCCCTGTCACCCCAGTGGGGTGACCCCTCGTTGGGCTCCGTGGTGGGTGGGGAGCACTGGGGGATGAATTTATACCATTTTTTCTATGGCACCAAAACTCAAACCCCTTAATAAAGACGTTGGAAAGGAAGTAGTCGAGTCATGTGGTCCTCGCTACTTGGTTATTCATAGGACAGAGGAAGGTAAGAAGTTCCTTACGGTGAGCCCTTTTACTATCCAAAAGGGTCTCGATGCCATTGCTGGTCCTGTTAAATCCTGCGTTCGAGCTCGCAATGGCACACTTCTTGTCGAAGCCAACTCCGCCTCGCAAGCTGCAAGGATACTCAAAGCCACCATGTTAGCCAGCTATCCAGTGAAGGTCGAGGTGCACAAGTCGCTGAACTCCTCCCGCGGTGTAGTAACAACCCGCGCGTTGGACGGTTTGTCTATTGAGGAGATCCAAGAAAATCTAGCGACTCAGGGTGTCTCAGCTGTTTATCGGGTACAACGTAAGATCAACGGTGAATTCCTGCCTACTCGTACCCTGTTTCTTACTTTTGATCGGGTTGATCTGCCTCAAAGGATTAGAGCAGGGTATGAAGCCATCGAAGTTAGGCCTTATATACCCAATCCGCTGAGGTGCTTTAAATGCCAACGTTTTGGTCACACTAGTGAGTTGTGTACCGGCAAGTCCATCTGCGTCCACTGCGGTGACATCTCCCACGATGGGGCCTGTGCTTCAGCTCCATCGTGTGTGAACTGTAACGGGGAACACCCATCTAGTTCCCGAGACTGCCCCCGTTTTGCAGAGGAACGAGCGATCCAGGAGATACGGGTGAAAGAGAAGGTGTCCTTCTTGGAAGCCCGGAAGCTCCTGCGACTCCGCCAACCCTCTGCCCCGAGGTCCGGTACCTATAGCTCAGTTGCAGCTAAACCGGTACCGCGTCGGGAAATCGCAACACAGACCGGCGATATGAACGGGGCTACAATTGCGGAAAAGGTTATTTTAGCCCAAGCGCTGCCAAAGCCTTCGGCACCTACACCCAAGTTGGTATCAACATCTGCCAAATCCGCTAGCTTACAGAATAGTCCTGCACAGTTGTCACCGAAAGCCTCGACCTCTGGAACTAAAGTTGGTAAATTCACGACGTCTTCTGCCCCGGAAAAACAGTTTAAGACCAAGTATGTACGACAAGACTTCTTGAAAGAGAATGTGCAATCTATTACCAAGTCATCTAAAGGTAAGAAAAGTTCACGCAACTCCACACGTGTATCCTCCTCTGAAGGGTCATCTGGGGAGGAGGGCGTGAATCGGCGACGGCCGTCTTCGCCGATCAGCACATCCAATCGGTTCGAACTACTTGGACCTAAAACTGCTCTTGAAAAAGGGACCTCCCTTGTGGAGGAGATGGACCAGGAGGATTCTGCCGCCACTGCCAGAGGGACAGTGCGGAAACGGCAGGATCGTGCTCCTGAAAATAGTACTAGCCCAACGCCTAAGAAGAACAAATTGAACCGACCAGCTAATCCCAATCTGCAGAAGCGTCTTTCGATTTGAAACTTATCCCATAATATACTCAATGGCTATCCTCCATTGGAACATACGCGGAATTCGACCACATCGACCAGAGCTTGACTTGTTGCTGCGCCAGCATGAACCCTTGGCTGTATGTTTACAAGAGACGAAGCTCCGTCCACAGGACACCGTTACCATCAGGCAGTACTCCTCCGTACGATGTGATTTATCCCCGGAGGACGGTGTCCCGGCACATGGGGGCACTATGATGCTTATTCGAGATGATATTTTTGCCAACTCCGTACCCATACAATCTGCAATCCAGTCCGTTGCTGTCAGCATTAAGCTACCCTCCGCTTCATTCACCATTTGCAGTATCTATTTGCCTCCATCTGCGGACCTCTCGCACAGCGACTTAGAACACCTCATTTCGCAGTTGCCACCACCCTTTTTATTGGTAGGCGACGTCAATGCCCATCACCCTCTTTGGGGCTCTCCTCGGGCTTGTGCGAGAGGTACGCTACTTAAAGACTTCTTGGATAGTCAGAATCTTGCTCTCTTGAACACCGGAGAGCCCACCTTTCTATCTGACGCATTTCATAGTTTTTCACACATTGACATTGCAATTTGTTCCCCTCAGCTGGCAGTCACCTTATGCTGGAATATCATCTCGGATTTGCATTCTAGTGACCACTTTCCTTGTCGTATTAGTGTCTTGACACCCGTTGTATGTTCCACCCGTTTACCTAGTTGGCGCCTAGACCACGCCAGCTGGGAACTGTACTCCCACTTGGCTGAATTTAGCTACGAAGAGCACGACTCTGTGAACCACTTGGTCGAACATCTTACAGGGACCATTCTTTCTGCTGCTGAGCAATCCATTCCGCGTTCGACTTGCTACAGCCGTCGATTTCCGGTACCTTGGTGGACCGCTGACTGTCGGGATGCTATTCGCGCTCGCAGACGAGCTCTACGGGTTTTCCAGCGTTTTCCTACACTGGATAACCTGATACACTATAAACGGATGCGTGCACATTCTAGGCGGGTTATTAAGGATAGCAAAAAGATGTCATGGAATAAATTCGTGGGTTCCTTTAATCGACATACACCTTCCTCTGTCGTATGGGATAAGTTAAGACGTGTGGCTGGGAAACCGAACCATATGCCCATCGCCGGTCTCAAAACACCTACCGGAGCTGTTGTTGATACATTTGACGTGGCGAATACTTTAGGCAGTGCTTTCGCTGAGGTGTCTAGCTCAGGCAACTATTCCCCTGAGTTTCTTACAGTTAAGAACCAGGTGGAATCTCAAGAATTCTCGTTTCTTTCTGGCAACCTTGAGGATTATAATCGCCTTTTCACCCTGGCAGAGCTAGACAATGCACTCTCCTCTTCACGACACTCAGCACCAGGTCCAGATGGTATCCACGTCCAAATGTTGCAACATCTCTCTCCTGATGGCAAAGATTTCCTACTCGAGGTCTATAATCGTGTCTGGGTTGATGGCATTTTTCCAGACAAGTGGCGGGAGGCCACCATCATACCCATTCTTAAACCTGGAAAGGACCGCCATCTTCCTTCCAGTTACCGTCCTATTTCCCTCACCAGTTGCGTTTGCAAGGTGATGGAACGCATGATCAATGGACGGTTGGTGTGGTGGCTGGAATCCCACAATCTTCTGACGAACATCCAGTGTGGCTTTCGACGACGACGTTCAACTGCTGACCACCTTGTCTCTCTGTCAACTCAGATTATGGACGGGTTTCTTAAGAACAGCCCCACAGTTGGGATATTTTTTGACCTCGAGAAGGCCTACGACACGTGTTGGCGGGCGGGAATATTGCGTTCTCTGCACAACTGGAACATACGTGGACGCCTACCGTTGGTCATTCAGGAGTTTATGCGGGACCGCGTTTTTCGAGTGAGGGTGGGTTCGGTTTTTTCTAACCATTTTATTCAAGAGAACGGAGTGCCGCAGGGCTCGGTACTCAGCGTGACTCTATTTGCTATTGCGATAAATTCCATATCACTATGTGTGCCTCAAGGTGTCTCTTCCTGTTTATTCGTGGACGACTTTGCCATCTTCTGTACTTCTCAGCGTACACCGTTTTTGGAACGCCGTCTCCAGCGGTGTTTGGACAATCTCTATGCATGGAGCTCGAAACACGGTTTTCGTTTCTCCGCTGAGAAGACAGTCTGCGTTAACTTCTGGCGCCGTAAGTGGCATATGCCGCCGTCTCTTCGACTCGGGCCAGATTTACTTCCTTTCGCAGACGAGGCGAGATTCCTTGGTTTGATCTTCGATCGGAAACTTTGTTGGGCACCACAAATAGCACAGCTTAGAGCACGATGTGACCGTTCTCTAAATCTTTTACGGATACTAAGTGGCAAGTCTTGGGGTGCGGATCGGACGACATTGCTCCGTCTTTATCGTGCTGTTATTCGTTCGAAGTTGGACTATGGCAGCATTGTGTATTCTTCAGCTCGACCTTCAGTGCTCAGAAGGTTAGACACAGTCCATAACCAGGGCATCCGTGTGGCCGTTGGAGCTTTTCCAACGAGCCCAGTTGTTAGCCTCTACGCCGAATCGGGAGAACCTCCTCTGCGTTGTCGGCGTGATGTCCTGCTTGCTAATTATGGCTGTGGGCTGAAGTGTATGCCTGGGCATCCAACTTATCACGCGTTTTTCTCCCCTGAGCTGCACGAGCGATACTGCCTCCGCTCTCTGAGCCCCAGGCCAGCAGGTTTTCGTTTCCGTGAGCTTCTACGCCAGCACCATGTTGACATTCCTCGGCTGTTATCCAAGGGAGAGAGTATACACCCCCCTTGGTTACGCGCTACCTCCCATGTCGATCTCGGGATGACGCTCTACGGGAAATCTGTTACGCCTCTTGATAGTATTCGTCGTTGCTTTTTAGAATTTTTATCCAAATACAGTGGCCGTATTTGTATTTACACCGATGGTAGTAAGAGCCCCGACGGTGTTGGATGTGCCTTTGTAACTGGCACCGCAACTTCTACTTACGGTTTGCCTAGTTGCACATCTATATATTCTGCCGAGCTATATGCTATTTATCAAGCCCTTCTGTATATTCGACGTCGAAAATTAGGTGACTGCCTTATTCTTAGTGATTCCCTTAGTGCCCTTCAGAGCATTCGTGAGCTGTACAATTACCATCCTTTGGTGCAGCGCATCCAGGACGTTCTCCACATTTTGCACGCTTCTGGCTTTAATGTGGAGTGCGCATGGATTCCTGGACACGTTGGCTTGCCAGGGAATGACACGGCGGATTTGGCAGCGAAATCGGCAGTCACAGCGCCCAGTGTTACGATTACCCATTCAACAGCAGAAGATTTTAGAGTGGCTGTACGGAGAGCCGTTTTTTCGACTTGGCATGCGGAGTGGTCGGCTCTCCGTGGTAATAAGCTGCGAGAGGTGAAGGACCTCCCTGTCAACTGGGTAACCTCCTCTCGTTTATTCCGCCGGGAGGAGGTAGTACTAGCTCGGCTAAGAATTGGCCACTGTATTTTTACTCACAGTTACCTTTTTAAACGTGAACCTGCTCCTGTCTGTGCGCTCTGTGGGGAGGCACAGACAGTTCGTCATGTGTTGCTGGAGTGTGGTCACCTGGCACACATTCGGTCATCTATGGGCATGCCGGCCTCTCTTGCCGAGGTCCTGGCAGATGACCCAAGAGCAGTGGACAGGGTTTTTAAATTTTTAGCAAAACTTTCTTTTACCTTGAGGTTTTAGTGTGATAGCGGTTTTTTTAAACTCTTTTGGTTTTAATGTGTTGATTTTAGATGGAGTTTTATATCCAGCTCTGGTTAGAGGGCTGGACGTTTCTGTTACTTCCGTTTCAACTGTGTTAGCTCTTTTATTTGTGTTTACTTTTTTGTTTGGTATTTTCTTACTGGCTATTGCCAAGTTTTAATCGTAAGGGCGCTTATGACCTCGGCAGTTGAGCGCCCTTAAACACCATCATCATCTCATCATCTTTTGGTTTCCTTTACGCCATACCGCTTCGCGTTACATTTTGCCTCCGATTACAATGTTTCCTTTCCTAAACGTTTGTTTCGCGTTTGTTCTCAGACGCGTTGCACTCGAACATCTCGGTCGTTTAAGGACCTTTACCCGACACCCCAAGTCATTTTTCCTTTGCTAGGCATTTTCTTCTGCAGTTCTCAATCATTTTTGCTTTCCTTTGCGAGGCGCGTTGCACTCGAACATGTCATCTTTTGGTGTCCTTTACGCCATACCGCTTCGCGTTACATTTTGCCTCCGATTACAATGTTTGCTTTCCTAAACATTTGTTTCGCGTTTTTTCTCAGACGCGTTGCACTCGAACATCTCGGTCGTTTAAGGAGCTTTACCCGACACCCCATGTCATTTTTCCTTTGCTAGGCATTTTCTTCTGCAGTTCTCAATAATTTTTGCTTTCCTTTGCGAGGCGCGTTGCACTCGAACATGTCATTTTTTTGGTGTCCTTTACGCCATACCGCTTCGCGTTACATTTTGCCTCCGATTACAATGTTTCCTTTCCTAAACATTTGTTTCGCGTTTTTTCTCAGACGCGTTGCACTCGAACATCTCGGTCGTTTAAGGAGTTTTACCCGACACCCCATGTCATTTTTCCTTTGCTAGGCATTTTCTTCTGAAGTTCTCATTCTTTTTTTCCTTCCTTTTCGAGGCGCGTTGCATTCGAACATGTCATCTGTTGGTGTCCTTTATGCCATACCGCTTCTCGTTACATTTTGCCTTCGATTACAATGTTTCCTTGCCTAAACGTTTGTTTCGCGTTTTTTCTCAGACGCGTTGCACTCGCACATCTCGGACGTTTAAGGAGCTTTACCCGACACCCCATTTCATTTTCCCCTTTGCTAGGCATTTTCTTTTGCAGTTCTCATTCATTTTTTCTTTCCTTTTCGAAGCGCGTTGCAATCGAACCTGCCATCTGTTGATGTCCTTTATGTCATACCGCTTCCCGTTACATTTTGCCTCCGATTACAATGTTTCCTTTCCTAAACATTTGTTTCGCGTTTTTTCTCAGACGCGTTGCACTCGAACATCTCGGTCGTTTAAGGAGCTTTACCCGACACCCTATGTCATTTTCCCTTTGCTAGGCATTATCTTCTGCAGTTCTCATTCATTTTTTCTTTCCCTTTCGAGGCGCGTTGCACTCGAACATGTCATCTGTTGGTGTTCTTTATGCCATACCGCTTCGCGTTACATTTTGCCTCCGAATACAATGTTTCCTTTCCTAAACATTTGTTTCGCGTTTTTTCTCAGACGCGTTGCACTCGCACACCCCTTGTCATTTTCCCTTTGCTAGGCATTTTCCTCTGCGGTACTCATTCATTTATTTCGAGAGGCGTTGCACTCGAACATCTCACCTGTAGGTGTGCTTTGCGCAATACCGCTTTTGGTTTCGTTTGGCTTCCGTTTACCGGTTTTCCTTGGCTGAACACTTTTTTCACGATTTTTTTTTTTTTGGCGCGTTGCACTCGCACCTCTCACACCTTTCTGTGCCTTTTGTAATACCCCTTGCCATTCCGGTTTCTTTCCGTTGATATGTTCCCTTTGTTAGAGATTTACTTTCTTTTTTCTTCCCGAGGCGCGTTGCACTCGTAACATCCCTCGTTCCGGGTTTTCTTTCAGGTGATCACGTATTCTCGTTTTCTTTATTTTTCTTTGAGAAGGCATTTTATTTCTTTCTCTTCGACTTTTCTTCGCAGGCGCGTTGCAGCTGCTCTATCTCGCGTAGGTGTACTTTACGTAATTCGCAACGTCTCATCATTTTCACATCAACAGTCGGGCCACCCGACAAACGGCACGTCGCTGGCCGGTAGTTCCGCCAAGCTCCGCCTCGCTCCACCAGCTCCAAGCTCAGTCGACAGCAGACGGCACAGCGCTGCCCGGCAGCCGACCTCGCTCCGCCCGCCCTTCGTCACCCGCCAGCTGGCCCGAGCTCGAGACGCTTCAGTATCGTTCCTACCACCGTCGAATCTATGGTTGTGAGCGCTTGAAGTTGACGGTAAGATCAGTGCGCAGCCCTCTCCTAGTAGCACTGACTACATCAGGAGTGAATTAACGGATCCTAGTTGGAACCCTCCGTGTGGCGCCATAAATTGCATTACAGCATCGTCGCGGCCCTCTGTCCAATGACACTGTTCATATGCGACAACACTGTCAATGCACAGCGCTGAAATCTCAAATCTCCGAGAGATTGGTGTGTTCTCGAAACGCTCCGTTTCGCGCTTCTTGCGCGCATTGCGAGATTGTCGAGTGTAGAGATGTGTTCATGTAAAACGTGAACACAGCAGCAGTACGCGGTTCCTTCGCCAGGAGGAACCGCATTCGTGCTGCGCCAACGAGGCCCTTGGTCCGGTAGTTACGAGATCTAGGCAGCGCCATGCCGCGCTCCGGTCCCGTAAGGTTTACTCAGCGTTCGGGGGAATAAACGGCCATGGTCTTAGCTGACGGCTTCAACCGTACCGACCGCCTACGAGCATGAGGCTGTATGAACCCTGTGGTCGAGGACCTTACTGGTTAGGAAGGCTATACCTTCGGACCTCGTGTCTGTCTCTTGGCTTTAATGGAGAATTTTCCGGGACGACGATCGTCCCGGGATAGGAGAAATCCAGCTCCTTGGTTGATCCTGCCAGTAGTCATATGCTTGTCTCAAACATTAAGCCATGCATATCTCAGTGCAAGCCGAATTAAGGTGAAACCGCGAATGGCTCATTAAATCAGTTATGGTTCCTTAGATGATGCACAGTTACTTGGATAACTGTGGTAATTCTAGAGCTAATACATGCAACTCGGTCCCGACCGGCGACGGAAGGGACGCTTTTATTAGATCAAAACCAATCGGTTCTTCGGGCCGTTTGCCTTGGTGACTCTGAATAAATTATGGCAGATCGCACGGCCCCCGAGCCGGCGACGCATCTTTCAAATGTCTGCCTTATCAACTGTCGATGGTAGGTTCTGCGCCAACCATGGTTGTAACGGGTAACGGGGAATCAGGGTTCGATTCCGGAGAGGGAGCCTGAGAAACGGCTACCACATCCAAGGAAGGCAGCAGGCGCGCAAATTACCCACTCCCGTCGAAAAATAAGGATACGGGACTCATCCGAGGCCCCGTAATCGGAATGAGTACACTTTAAATCCTTTAACGAGTATCCACTGGAGGGCAAGTCTGGTGCCAGCAGCCGCGGTAATTCCAGCTCCAACAGCGTGTATTAAAGTTGTTGCGGTTAAAAAGCTCGTTGTCGGACTTGTGTCCCACGCTGCCGGGTCACCGCCCGTCGTGTTTAACTGGCATGCACGTGCGGACGTCCTGCTGGTGGCCCGAGCCGGCGCGGGTCTCGTACCCGTCGTCCGGGGAAGGCCTATCATACCCGTTGCGGTGCTCTTAACCGAGTGTCTCGATGGGCCGACACGTTTACTTTGAACAAATTAGAGTGCTTAAAGCAGGCAGCATCCGCCTGAATACCGAGTGCATGGAATAATGGAATAGGACCTCGGTTCTATTTTGTTGGTTTTCGGAATCCCCGAGGTAATGATCAATAGGGACAGACGGGGGCATTCGTATTGCGACGTTAGAGGTGAAATTCTTGGATAGTCGCAAGAGGGACCGAAGCGAGAGCATTTGCCAAGAATGTTTTCTCTGATCAAGAACGAAAGTTAGAGGTTCGAACGCGATCAGATACCGCCCTAGTTCTAACCATAAACGATGCCAGCCAGCAATCCGCCGAAGTTAGTCCGATGACTCGGCGGGCGGCTTCCGGGAAACCAAAGCTTTTGGGTTCCGGGGGAAGTATGGTTGCAAAGCTGAAACTTAAAGGAATTGACGGAACGGCACCACCAGGAGTGGAGCCTGCGGCTTAATTTGACTCAACACAGGAAGCCTCACCAGGCCCGGACACCGGGAGGATTGACAGATTGAGAGCTCTATCTTGATTCGGTGGGTGGTGGTGCATGGCCGTTCTTAGTTGGTGGAGCGATTTGTCTGGTTAATTCCGATAACGAACGAGACTCTAGCCTGCTAACTAGTCGCTTCCGGTATCCCCTGTGCTGCCGGCGACTTCTGATCTTCTTAGAGGGACAGGCGGCTTCTAGCCGCACGAGATTGAGCAATAACAGGTCTGTGATGCCCTTAGATGTTCTGGGCCGCACGCGCGCTACACTGAAGGAATCAGCGTGTCCTCCCTGGCCGAAAGGTCCGGGTTACCCGCTGAACCTCCTTCGTGCTAGCGATTGGGGCTTGCAATTGTTCCCCATGAACGAGGAATTCCCAGTAAGCGCGAGTCATAAGCTCGCGTTGATTACGTCCCTGATCTTTGTACACACCGCCCGTCGCTACTACCGATTGAATGATTTAGTGAGGTCTTCGGGCCAGTGGGCGAGGGGGTTCTCCTCCGCGATTCCACCGGGAAGATGCCCAAACTTGATCATTTAGAGGAAGTAAAAGTCGTAACAAGGTTTCCGTAGGTGAACCTACGGAAGGATCATTAACGGTATCTCCTCCGGAGAACCTTTGCAAACAAAACTGGAACGAACCCGTGGGGCAGTGCCCTCCGGTGCGTCGGGGTCGGGCACAGGGTAGGGACCCGGTCGAACCGACCGGTCATCCCGGGCCCGCCAAGGCGTTATCAGTTCCGAACAGTTTCCGGACGTTTCCAAACCGGTACCCGTGCCATGGTGTGTAAAGGCACCCTCCGCTCGCCGAGCGGAGGTAGGCTTCGCGCTTTGGCGGGAATTGTGCTCCCAGGGTTTAAAGCACTTTGCGCCAACCTCTTTTTATGCCAGTGCGCTCTCCAGCCCGGAGACGCTTTGCACGACAGGTTTTTTTTTGTGCGAGGATTTCCTTGCCAACATTTGGCCCGATCTCATGCACGCCCCGTCTGCAGCAAGCGTCCTCTCGCGAGGACGTGCAGCAAGGTGCGCAAATATCGATACAACCCTGAGCGGTGGATCACTCGGCTCGTGGGGCGATGAAGAACGCAGCAAATTGCGCGTCGACATGTGCACTGCAGGACACATGAACATCGACATTTCGAACGCACATTGCGGTCCTTGGATTTTAAATCACGGACCACGCCCGACTGAGGGTCGGATAGTCTTACTGGACCAAGCCGCTGTCGCACCCCGAATCCCTTGGCTCCGACTCTGGAGGCACGCTTCTTGGAGGCGACGCCTTTGAAACCTATCGGGGCGAGAGAGGCCCACATGGTATCGGAGCTCGGGTCTTGTGGACAAAAAACAAAAACCGCACCACTCTAGTCCAACCGAGAACCGCGGCAATTCTCTCGTTCCGCCCCGTGAGGGGCTCGAATTACCGACCTCAGATCGGGCGAGACTTCCCGCTGAATTTAAGCATATTAATAGGCGGAGGAAAAGAAACTAACAAGGATTCCCTTAGTAGCGGCGAGCGAACAGGGAGGAGCCCAGCACGGAATCCCGCGTGTGAAATAGAAAGCAGGGAAATGTCGTGTGAGGGACGCTCCGCAACCCGATGTTTGGCGGCGAGTTCAAGTCTCCCTTGAACGGGGCCACAGCCCGCAGAGGGTGCCAGGCCCGTAGAGACCGCTGCCGTTCGCGGGGGGAGCCGTTCTCAGAGTCGTGTTCCTTGAGAGTGGAGCACTAAGTGGGTGGTAAACTCCATCTAAGGCTAAATATGACCACGAGACCGATAGCCAACAAGTACCGTGAGGGAAAGTTAAAAAGAACTTTGAAGAGAGAGTTCAATAGTACGTGAAACCGTTCAGGGGTAAACGGGAGGGATCCGGAAGGTCGAACGGGGAGATTCAATCCCGTCCGCTCGTCGGCACCCGGTCCGCGTTTCCGGATGTTGTCGGTCGCCGGCCACACCGCAATGTGCGCGCCGCGTTAGGTCGTCGGCACCAGCCGGTCGGGTCGTTTGGCGGCGGCGGGCTGCACTTCTCTCCTGGTAGGACCTCGCGACCCGTTGGATGAGGGGTCTAAGGCCCGGGATGGAGACCGCGGGGATCGCCGAGGAATCTCGGGTTCACGTTCCCCCGGACCCCGGTTGCCGGGCCCCGGTTCGACGGTAGGAAGCGAGGAGATGGCCCGCTCTGGCGAGCGTCCGGCCTGGTGGGCAAGCTCCACGGGTTTTATGCGTGGTCCCGCGGCTAACGCCGCGTCCCCGCCGCCCGCGGGCTGCTGGTCTCCGGAGTCCTCGGACAGCTTCGGCCGTTCTCCGGTCCGCGGCGCTATTGCTTCGGATGCCTTCCCGACCCGTCTTGAAACACGGACCAAGGAGTCTAACATGTGCGCGAGTCACTGGGAACCACTAAACCCAGAGGCACAATGAAAGTGGGGCAGCCTCGTGCCGCCGAGGGAGGATGGCTCCCCTCTGGGGAGCCCGCACTCCCGGGGCGCCCCGGCTTCTGCCGTGGGAGCACTCGGAGCGTACACGTTGGGACTCGAAAGATGGTGAACTATGCCTGGTCAGGACGAAGTCAGGGGAAACCCTGATGGAGGTCCGCAGCGATTCTGACGTGCAAATCGATCGTCAGAGCTGGGAATAGGGGCGAAAGACTAATCGAACCATCTAGTAGCTGGTTCCCTCCGAAGTTTCCCTCAGGATAGCTGGCGCCCGTTTGGAAGTAGGCTAGTCTCATCCGGTAAAGCGAATGATTAGAGGCCTTGGGGCCGAAATGACCTCAACCTATTCTCAAACTTTAAATGGGTGAGAACTCCGGCTTGCTCGAGTGAAGCCGCGAGGCGGATCAGGGTGCCAAGTGGGCCATTTTTGGTAAGCAGAACTGGCGCTGTGGGATGAACCAAACGCCGGGTTAAGGCGCCAAAACCGGAGCTCATGGGAGACCATGAAAGGCGTTGGTTGCTTAAGACAGCAGGACGGTGGCCATGGAAGTCGGAAGCCGCTAAGGAGTGTGTAACAACTCACCTGCCGAAGCAACTAGCCCTGAAAATGGATGGCGCTAAAGCTCCGTGCCTATACCCGGCCGCCGGAAGGCATAGGCGTGAGCCGCTCTTCTGGGGTGGCGAGCGCGCGAAGCCCCGGTGAGTAGGAGGGCGCGGCGGTGTGCGCGGAAGGGTCTGGGCGTGAGCCTGCCTGGAGCCGCCGCCGGTGCAGATCTTGGTGGTAGTAGCAAATACTCAAGCGAGGGCCTTGAGGGCTGATGTGGAGAAGGGTTTCGTGTGAACAGCCGTTGCACACGAGTCA
>CM060891.1:105773500-105778500 GCA_030762935.1 Hymenopus coronatus
GGTTAGGTTAGGTTAGGTTAGGTTAGGTTAGGTTAGGTTAGGTTAGGTTAGGTTAGGTTAGGTTAGGTTAGGTTAGGTTAGGTTAGGTTAGGTTAGGTTAGGTTAGGTTAGGTTAGGTTAGGTTAGGTTAGGTTAGGTTAGGTTAGGTTAGGTTAGGTTAGGTTAGGTTAGGTTAGGTTAGGTTAGGTTAGGTTAGGTTAGGTTAGGTTAGGTTAGGTTAGGTTAGGTTAGGTTAGGTTAGGTTAGGTTAGGTTAGGTTAGGTTAGGTTAGGTTAGGTTAGGTTAGGTTAGGTTAGGTTAGGTTAGGTTAGGTTAGGTTAGGTTAGGTTAGGTTAGGTTAGGTTAGGTTAGGTTAGGTTAGGTTAGGTTAGGTTAGGTTAGGTTAGGTTAGGTTAGGTTAGGTTAGGTTAGGTTAGGTTAGGTTAGGTTAGGTTAGGTTAGGTTAGGTTAGGTTAGGTTAGGTTAGGTTAGGTTAGGTTAGGTTAGGTTAGGTTAGGTTAGGTTAGGTTAGGTTAGGTTAGGTTAGGTTAGGTTAGGTTAGGTTAGGTTAGGTTAGGTTAGGTTAGGTTAGGTTAGGTTAGGTTAGGTTAGGTTAGGTTAGGTTAGGTTAGGTTAGGTTAGGTTAGGTTAGGTTAGGTTAGGTTAGGTTAGGTTAGGTTAGGTTAGGTTAGGTTAGGTTAGGTTAGGTTAGGTTAGGTTAGGTTAGGTTAGGTTAGGTTAGGTTAGGTTAGGTTAGGTTAGGTTAGGTTAGGTTAGGTTAGGTTAGGTTAGGTTAGGTTAGGTTAGGTTAGGTTAGGTTAGGTTAGGTTAGGTTAGGTTAGGTTAGGTTAGGTTAGGTTAGGTTAGGTTAGGTTAGGTTAGGTTAGGTTAGGTTAGGTTAGGTTAGGTTAGGTTAGGTTAGGTTAGGTTAGGTTAGGTTAGGTTAGGTTAGGTTAGGTTAGGTTAGGTTAGGTTAGGTTAGGTTAGGTTAGGTTAGGTTAGGTTAGGTTAGGTTAGGTTAGGTTAGGTTAGGTTAGGTTAGGTTAGGTTAGGTTAGGTTAGGTTAGGTTAGGTTAGGTTAGGTTAGGTTAGGTTAGGTTAGGTTAGGTTAGGTTAGGTTAGGTTAGGTTAGGTTAGGTTAGGTTAGGTTAGGTTAGGTTAGGTTAGGTTAGGTTAGGTTAGGTTAGGTTAGGTTAGGTTAGGTTAGGTTAGGTTAGGTTAGGTTAGGTTAGGTTAGGTTAGGTTAGGTTAGGTTAGGTTAGGTTAGGTTAGGTTAGGTTAGGTTAGGTTAGGTTAGGTTAGGTTAGGTTAGGTTAGGTTAGGTTAGGTTAGGTTAGGTTAGGTTAGGTTAGGTTAGGTTAGGTTAGGTTAGGTTAGGTTAGGTTAGGTTAGGTTAGGTTAGGTTAGGTTAGGTTAGGTTAGGTTAGGTTAGGTTAGGTTAGGTTAGGTTAGGTTAGGTTAGGTTAGGTTAGGTTAGGTTAGGTTAGGTTAGGTTAGGTTAGGTTAGGTTAGGTTAGGTTAGGTTAGGTTAGGTTAGGTTAGGTTAGGTTAGGTTAGGTTAGGTTAGGTTAGGTTAGGTTAGGTTAGGTTAGGTTAGGTTAGGTTAGGTTAGGTTAGGTTAGGTTAGGTTAGGTTAGGTTAGGTTAGGTTAGGTTAGGTTAGGTTAGGTTAGGTTAGGTTAGGTTAGGTTAGGTTAGGTTAGGTTAGGTTAGGTTAGGTTAGGTTAGGTTAGGTTAGGTTAGGTTAGGTTAGGTTAGGTTAGGTTAGGTTAGGTTAGGTTAGGTTAGGTTAGGTTAGGTTAGGTTAGGTTAGGTTAGGTTAGGTTAGGTTAGGTTAGGTTAGGTTAGGTTAGGTTAGGTTAGGTTAGGTTAGGTTAGGTTAGGTTAGGTTAGGTTAGGTTAGGTTAGGTTAGGTTAGGTTAGGTTAGGTTAGGTTAGGTTAGGTTAGGTTAGGTTAGGTTAGGTTAGGTTAGGTTAGGTTAGGTTAGGTTAGGTTAGGTTAGGTTAGGTTAGGTTAGGTTAGGTTAGGTTAGGTTAGGTTAGGTTAGGTTAGGTTAGGTTAGGTTAGGTTAGGTTAGGTTAGGTTAGGTTAGGTTAGGTTAGGTTAGGTTAGGTTAGGTTAGGTTAGGTTAGGTTAGGTTAGGTTAGGTTAGGTTAGGTTAGGTTAGGTTAGGTTAGGTTAGGTTAGGTTAGGTTAGGTTAGGTTAGGTTAGGTTAGGTTAGGTTAGGTTAGGTTAGGTTAGGTTAGGTTAGGTTAGGTTAGGTTAGGTTAGGTTAGGTTAGGTTAGGTTAGGTTAGGTTAGGTTAGGTTAGGTTAGGTTAGGTTAGGTTAGGTTAGGTTAGGTTAGGTTAGGTTAGGTTAGGTTAGGTTAGGTTAGGTTAGGTTAGGTTAGGTTAGGTTAGGTTAGGTTAGGTTAGGTTAGGTTAGGTTAGGTTAGGTTAGGTTAGGTTAGGTTAGGTTAGGTTAGGTTAGGTTAGGTTAGGTTAGGTTAGGTTAGGTTAGGTTAGGTTAGGTTAGGTTAGGTTAGGTTAGGTTAGGTTAGGTTAGGTTAGGTTAGGTTAGGTTAGGTTAGGTTAGGTTAGGTTAGGTTAGGTTAGGTTAGGTTAGGTTAGGTTAGGTTAGGTTAGGTTAGGTTAGGTTAGGTTAGGTTAGGTTAGGTTAGGTTAGGTTAGGTTAGGTTAGGTTAGGTTAGGTTAGGTTAGGTTAGGTTAGGTTAGGTTAGGTTAGGTTAGGTTAGGTTAGGTTAGGTTAGGTTAGGTTAGGTTAGGTTAGGTTAGGTTAGGTTAGGTTAGGTTAGGTTAGGTTAGGTTAGGTTAGGTTAGGTTAGGTTAGGTTAGGTTAGGTTAGGTTAGGTTAGGTTAGGTTAGGTTAGGTTAGGTTAGGTTAGGTTAGGTTAGGTTAGGTTAGGTTAGGTTAGGTTAGGTTAGGTTAGGTTAGGTTAGGTTAGGTTAGGTTAGGTTAGGTTAGGTTAGGTTAGGTTAGGTTAGGTTAGGTTAGGTTAGGTTAGGTTAGGTTAGGTTAGGTTAGGTTAGGTTAGGTTAGGTTAGGTTAGGTTAGGTTAGGTTAGGTTAGGTTAGGTTAGGTTAGGTTAGGTTAGGTTAGGTTAGGTTAGGTTAGGTTAGGTTAGGTTAGGTTAGGTTAGGTTAGGTTAGGTTAGGTTAGGTTAGGTTAGGTTAGGTTAGGTTAGGTTAGGTTAGGTTAGGTTAGGTTAGGTTAGGTTAGGTTAGGTTAGGTTAGGTTAGGTTAGGTTAGGTTAGGTTAGGTTAGGTTAGGTTAGGTTAGGTTAGGTTAGGTTAGGTTAGGTTAGGTTAGGTTAGGTTAGGTTAGGTTAGGTTAGGTTAGGTTAGGTTAGGTTAGGTTAGGTTAGGTTAGGTTAGGTTAGGTTAGGTTAGGTTAGGTTAGGTTAGGTTAGGTTAGGTTAGGTTAGGTTAGGTTAGGTTAGGTTAGGTTAGGTTAGGTTAGGTTAGGTTAGGTTAGGTTAGGTTAGGTTAGGTTAGGTTAGGTTAGGTTAGGTTAGGTTAGGTTAGGTTAGGTTAGGTTAGGTTAGGTTAGGTTAGGTTAGGTTAGGTTAGGTTAGGTTAGGTTAGGTTAGGTTAGGTTAGGTTAGGTTAGGTTAGGTTAGGTTAGGTTAGGTTAGGTTAGGTTAGGTTAGGTTAGGTTAGGTTAGGTTAGGTTAGGTTAGGTTAGGTTAGGTTAGGTTAGGTTAGGTTAGGTTAGGTTAGGTTAGGTTAGGTTAGGTTAGGTTAGGTTAGGTTAGGTTAGGTTAGGTTAGGTTAGGTTAGGTTAGGTTAGGTTAGGTTAGGTTAGGTTAGGTTAGGTTAGGTTAGGTTAGGTTAGGTTAGGTTAGGTTAGGTTAGGTTAGGTTAGGTTAGGTTAGGTTAGGTTAGGTTAGGTTAGGTTAGGTTAGGTTAGGTTAGGTTAGGTTAGGTTAGGTTAGGTTAGGTTAGGTTAGGTTAGGTTAGGTTAGGTTAGGTTAGGTTAGGTTAGGTTAGGTTAGGTTAGGTTAGGTTAGGTTAGGTTAGGTTAGGTTAGGTTAGGTTAGGTTAGGTTAGGTTAGGTTAGGTTAGGTTAGGTTAGGTTAGGTTAGGTTAGGTTAGGTTAGGTTAGGTTAGGTTAGGTTAGGTTAGGTTAGGTTAGGTTAGGTTAGGTTAGGTTAGGTTAGGTTAGGTTAGGTTAGGTTAGGTTAGGTTAGGTTAGGTTAGGTTAGGTTAGGTTAGGTTAGGTTAGGTTAGGTTAGGTTAGGTTAGGTTAGGTTAGGTTAGGTTAGGTTAGGTTAGGTTAGGTTAGGTTAGGTTAGGTTAGGTTAGGTTAGGTTAGGTTAGGTTAGGTTAGGTTAGGTTAGGTTAGGTTAGGTTAGGTTAGGTTAGGTTAGGTTAGGTTAGGTTAGGTTAGGTTAGGTTAGGTTAGGTTAGGTTAGGTTAGGTTAGGTTAGGTTAGGTTAGGTTAGGTTAGGTTAGGTTAGGTTAGGTTAGGTTAGGTTAGGTTAGGTTAGGTTAGGTTAGGTTAGGTTAGGTTAGGTTAGGTTAGGTTAGGTTAGGTTAGGTTAGGTTAGGTTAGGTTAGGTTAGGTTAGGTTAGGTTAGGTTAGGTTAGGTTAGGTTAGGTTAGGTTAGGTTAGGTTAGGTTAGGTTAGGTTAGGTTAGGTTAGGTTAGGTTAGGTTAGGTTAGGTTAGGTTAGGTTAGGTTAGGTTAGGTTAGGTTAGGTTAGGTATGGTTAGGTTAGGTTAGGTTAGGTTAGGTTAGGTTAGGTTAGGTTAGAGTTAGGTTAGGTTAGGTTAGGTTAGGTTAGGTAGGTTAGGTTAGGTTAGGTTAGGTTAGGTTAGGTTAGGTTAGGTTAGGTTAGGTTAGGTTAGGTTAGGTTAGGTTAGGTTAGGTTAGGTTAGGTTAGGTTAGGTTAGGTTAGGTTAGGTTAGGTTAGGTTAGGTTAGGTTAGGTTAGGTTAGGTTAGGTAGGTTAGGTTAGGTTAGGTTAGGTTAGGTTAGGTTAGGTTAGGTTAGGTTAGGTTAGGTTAGGTTAGGTTAG
>CM060892.1:7500-172500 GCA_030762935.1 Hymenopus coronatus
ACCTAACCTAACCTAACCTAACCTAACCTAACCTAACCTAACCTAACCTAACCTAACCTAACCTAACCTAACCTAACCTAACCTAACCTAACCTAACCTAACCTAACCTAACCTAACCTAACCTAACCTAACCTAACCTAACCTAACCTAACCTAACCTAACCTAACCTAACCTAACCTAACCTAACCTAACCTAACCTAACCTAACCTAACCTAACCTAACCTAACCTAACCTAACCTAACCTAACCTAACCTAACCTAACCTAACCTAACCTAACCTAACCTAACCTAACCTAACCTAACCTAACCTAACCTAACCTAACCTAACCTAACCTAACCTAACCTAACCTAACCTAACCTAACCTAACCTAACCTAACCTAACCTAACCTAACCTAACCTAACCTAACCTAACCTAACCTAACCTAACCTAACCTAACCTAACCTAACCTAACCTAACCTAACCTAACCTAACCTAACCTAACCTAACCTAACCTAACCTAACCTAACCTAACCTAACCTAACCTAACCTAACCTAACCTAACCTAACCTAACCTAACCTAACCTAACCTAACCTAACCTAACCTAACCTAACCTAACCTAACCTAACCTAACCTAACCTAACCTAACCTAACCTAACCTAACCTAACCTAACCTAACCTAACCTAACCTAACCTAACCTAACCTAACCTAACCTAACCTAACCTAACCTAACCTAACCTAACCTAACCTAACCTAACCTAACCTAACCTAACCTAACCTAACCTAACCTAACCTAACCTAACCTAACCTAACCTAACCTAACCTAACCTAACCTAACCTAACCTAACCTAACCTAACCTAACCTAACCTAACCTAACCTAACCTAACCTAACCTAACCTAACCTAACCTAACCTAACCTAACCTAACCTAACCTAACCTAACCTAACCTAACCTAACCTAACCTAACCTAACCTAACCTAACCTAACCTAACCTAACCTAACCTAACCTAACCTAACCTAACCTAACCTAACCTAACCTAACCTAACCTAACCTAACCTAACCTAACCTAACCTAACCTAACCTAACCTAACCTAACCTAACCTAACCTAACCTAACCTAACCTAACCTAACCTAACCTAACCTAACCTAACCTAACCTAACCTAACCTAACCTAACCTAACCTAACCTAACCTAACCTAACCTAACCTAACCTAACCTAACCTAACCTAACCTAACCTAACCTAACCTAACCTAACCTAACCTAACCTAACCTAACCTAACCTAACCTAACCTAACCTAACCTAACCTAACCTAACCTAACCTAACCTAACCTAACCTAACCTAACCTAACCTAACCTAACCTAACCTAACCTAACCTAACCTAACCTAACCTAACCTAACCTAACCTAACCTAACCTAACCTAACCTAACCTAACCTAACCTAACCTAACCTAACCTAACCTAACCTAACCTAACCTAACCTAACCTAACCTAACCTAACCTAACCTAACCTAACCTAACCTAACCTAACCTAACCTAACCTAACCTAACCTAACCTAACCTAACCTAACCTAACCTAACCTAACCTAACCTAACCTAACCTAACCTAACCTAACCTAACCTAACCTAACCTAACCTAACCTAACCTAACCTAACCTAACCTAACCTAACCTAACCTAACCTAACCTAACCTAACCTAACCTAACCTAACCTAACCTAACCTAACCTAACCTAACCTAACCTAACCTAACCTAACCTAACCTAACCTAACCTAACCTAACCTAACCTAACCTAACCTAACCTAACCTAACCTAACCTAACCTAACCTAACCTAACCTAACCTAACCTAACCTAACCTAACCTAACCTAACCTAACCTAACCTAACCTAACCTAACCTAACCTAACCTAACCTAACCTAACCTAACCTAACCTAACCTAACCTAACCTAACCTAACCTAACCTAACCTAACCTAACCTAACCTAACCTAACCTAACCTAACCTAACCTAACCTAACCTAACCTAACCTAACCTAACCTAACCTAACCTAACCTAACCTAACCTAACCTAACCTAACCTAACCTAACCTAACCTAACCTAACCTAACCTAACCTAACCTAACCTAACCTAACCTAACCTAACCTAACCTAACCTAACCTAACCTAACCTAACCTAACCTAACCTAACCTAACCTAACCTAACCTAACCTAACCTAACCTAACCTAACCTAACCTAACCTAACCTAACCTAACCTAACCTAACCTAACCTAACCTAACCTAACCTAACCTAACCTAACCTAACCTAACCTAACCTAACCTAACCTAACCTAACCTAACCTAACCTAACCTAACCTAACCTAACCTAACCTAACCTAACCTAACCTAACCTAACCTAACCTAACCTAACCTAACCTAACCTAACCTAACCTAACCTAACCTAACCTAACCTAACCTAACCTAACCTAACCTAACCTAACCTAACCTAACCTAACCTAACCTAACCTAACCTAACCTAACCTAACCTAACCTAACCTAACCTAACCTAACCTAACCTAACCTAACCTAACCTAACCTAACCTAACCTAACCTAACCTAACCTAACCTAACCTAACCTAACCTAACCTAACCTAACCTAACCTAACCTAACCTAACCTAACCTAACCTAACCTAACCTAACCTAACCTAACCTAACCTAACCTAACCTAACCTAACCTAACCTAACCTAACCTAACCTAACCTAACCTAACCTAACCTAACCTAACCTAACCTAACCTAACCTAACCTAACCTAACCTAACCTAACCTAACCTAACCTAACCTAACCTAACCTAACCTAACCTAACCTAACCTAACCTAACCTAACCTAACCTAACCTAACCTAACCTAACCTAACCTAACCTAACCTAACCTAACCTAACCTAACCTAACCTAACCTAACCTAACCTAACCTAACCTAACCTAACCTAACCTAACCTAACCTAACCTAACCTAACCTAACCTAACCTAACCTAACCTAACCTAACCTAACCTAACCTAACCTAACCTAACCTAACCTAACCTAACCTAACCTAACCTAACCTAACCTAACCTAACCTAACCTAACCTAACCTAACCTAACCTAACCTAACCTAACCTAACCTAACCTAACCTAACCTAACCTAACCTAACCTAACCTAACCTAACCTAACCTAACCTAACCTAACCTAACCTAACCTAACCTAACCTAACCTAACCTAACCTAACCTAACCTAACCTAACCTAACCTAACCTAACCTAACCTAACCTAACCTAACCTAACCTAACCTAACCTAACCTAACCTAACCTAACCTAACCTAACCTAACCTAACCTAACCTAACCTAACCTAACCTAACCTAACCTAACCTAACCTAACCTAACCTAACCTAACCTAACCTAACCTAACCTAACCTAACCTAACCTAACCTAACCTAACCTAACCTAACCTAACCTAACCTAACCTAACCTAACCTAACCTAACCTAACCTAACCTAACCTAACCTAACCTAACCTAACCTAACCTAACCTAACCTAACCTAACCTAACCTAACCTAACCTAACCTAACCTAACCTAACCTAACCTAACCTAACCTAACCTAACCTAACCTAACCTAACCTAACCTAACCTAACCTAACCTAACCTAACCTAACCTAACCTAACCTAACCTAACCTAACCTAACCTAACCTAACCTAACCTAACCTAACCTAACCTAACCTAACCTAACCTAACCTAACCTAACCTAACCTAACCTAACCTAACCTAACCTAACCTAACCTAACCTAACCTAACCTAACCTAACCTAACCTAACCTAACCTAACCTAACCTAACCTAACCTAACCTAACCTAACCTAACCTAACCTAACCTAACCTAACCTAACCTAACCTAACCTAACCTAACCTAACCTAACCTAACCTAACCTAACCTAACCTAACCTAACCTAACCTAACCTAACCTAACCTAACCTAACCTAACCTAACCTAACCTAACCTAACCTAACCTAACCTAACCTAACCTAACCTAACCTAACCTAACCTAACCTAACC
The DNA here is from genome assembly GCA_030762935.1 of Hymenopus coronatus. NCBI lineage: Eukaryota > Metazoa > Arthropoda > Insecta > Mantodea > Hymenopodidae > Hymenopus > Hymenopus coronatus. Next base: position 11,544 of record CM060892.1, read on the forward strand.
TAACCTAACCTAACCTAACCTAACCTAACCTAACCTAACCTAACCTAACCTAACCTAACCTAACCTAACCTAACCTAACCTAACCTAACCTAACCTAACCTAACCTAACCTAACCTAACCTAACCTAACCTAACCTAACCTAACCTAACCTAACCTAACCTAACCTAACCTAACCTAACCTAACCTAACCTAACCTAACCTAACCTAACCTAACCTAACCTAACCTAACCTAACCTAACCTAACCTAACCTAACCTAACCTAACCTAACCTAACCTAACCTAACCTAACCTAACCTAACCTAACCTAACCTAACCTAACCTAACCTAACCTAACCTAACCTAACCTAACCTAACCTAACCTAACCTAACCTAACCTAACCTAACCTAACCTAACCTAACCTAACCTAACCTAACCTAACCTAACCTAACCTAACCTAACCTAACCTAACCTAACCTAACCTAACCTAACCTAACCTAACCTAACCTAACCTAACCTAACCTAACCTAACCTAACCTAACCTAACCTAACCTAACCTAACCTAACCTAACCTAACCTAACCTAACCTAACCTAACCTAACCTAACCTAACCTAACCTAACCTAACCTAACCTAACCTAACCTAACCTAACCTAACCTAACCTAACCTAACCTAACCTAACCTAACCTAACCTAACCTAACCTAACCTAACCTAACCTAACCTAACCTAACCTAACCTAACCTAACCTAACCTAACCTAACCTAACCTAACCTAACCTAACCTAACCTAACCTAACCTAACCTAACCTAACCTAACCTAACCTAACCTAACCTAACCTAACCTAACCTAACCTAACCTAACCTAACCTAACCTAACCTAACCTAACCTAACCTAACCTAACCTAACCTAACCTAACCTAACCTAACCTAACCTAACCTAACCTAACCTAACCTAACCTAACCTAACCTAACCTAACCTAACCTAACCTAACCTAACCTAACCTAACCTAACCTAACCTAACCTAACCTAACCTAACCTAACCTAACCTAACCTAACCTAACCTAACCTAACCTAACCTAACCTAACCTAACCTAACCTAACCTAACCTAACCTAACCTAACCTAACCTAACCTAACCTAACCTAACCTAACCTAACCTAACCTAACCTAACCTAACCTAACCTAACCTAACCTAACCTAACCTAACCTAACCTAACCTAACCTAACCTAACCTAACCTAACCTAACCTAACCTAACCTAACCTAACCTAACCTAACCTAACCTAACCTAACCTAACCTAACCTAACCTAACCTAACCTAACCTAACCTAACCTAACCTAACCTAACCTAACCTAACCTAACCTAACCTAACCTAACCTAACCTAACCTAACCTAACCTAACCTAACCTAACCTAACCTAACCTAACCTAACCTAACCTAACCTAACCTAACCTAACCTAACCTAACCTAACCTAACCTAACCTAACCTAACCTAACCTAACCTAACCTAACCTAACCTAACCTAACCTAACCTAACCTAACCTAACCTAACCTAACCTAACCTAACCTAACCTAACCTAACCTAACCTAACCTAACCTAACCTAACCTAACCTAACCTAACCTAACCTAACCTAACCTAACCTAACCTAACCTAACCTAACCTAACCTAACCTAACCTAACCTAACCTAACCTAACCTAACCTAACCTAACCTAACCTAACCTAACCTAACCTAACCTAACCTAACCTAACCTAACCTAACCTAACCTAACCTAACCTAACCTAACCTAACCTAACCTAACCTAACCTAACCTAACCTAACCTAACCTAACCTAACCTAACCTAACCTAACCTAACCTAACCTAACCTAACCTAACCTAACCTAACCTAACCTAACCTAACCTAACCTAACCTAACCTAACCTAACCTAACCTAACGTTTCCTACCTGATAGATCCTACATCTTATGGTTCCTGTTTGGAACCAGTTACCACCATTTTCAGGAAGGGGGGTATCCAAAGGGCCTTTTCTATTTCCTAATGATTGAGGTGTCAGGGAACGACTAGGAAGCATCCACCAAAATCAATGGTTGGGAAATGAAAACTTGGTAGTGCATGCTACTACTATTCCTCCAAAGCAGAGGTTTCCAACAGGTTAAATGTTTAACACTAGTTGCAGTAGTATTCTCCCAGCGCTACCAAAGTAACTCGGCTTCTGCTAAATGCCTCTCCAATTATTTTTTGCACTACATGCCTATCTCGGCGAACGCAACACCATTCACAGCATAGACCCTGATCTCAGTTTTATATGAATAGTAGAGAGATTCTACATGGGGAAACACTCAAATATCCAGATGTAGTAAAGGCACATCGATGTTTGTGTATATTGGCAATTTGGGATACCTTTGTGGCAGTCCAGTTGTTGTAAGCTGGCCCTTTTTCTTTTGAATTTTTTTGTTCATGATATCTCTGTAATGTGGTGAATCTTCTATAGAATATAGAGGATATAAATATAATACTGCAGGTAATTTGAAATATCAATATTTTTTTCTTTTTTGTTCTGGATATCTTAATTATTGTACCATTAGGAATATGATAAACACATTTTAATGAAGAATTGGAAACAGATTATACTGGCTACTGTGCAGAGCACTTAAAACATTAAATGAACTCAATGCAGGCTACCTTCCTTGGGCACAGTACGTTTTAGGAAAGATAGTCCAATGGAACCTTTCTAGACACAGTAGAGTAACAATAAAACTGAAAAGTCTTGGTTAGAACCACAAATTTCAAACATTTTGATTAAAGCATCCTGGTGTATTTTATGCACAAAGTTGCTTCATTCAAAAGTCCTTCGTAGTGCAATGAAAAATTTTTTCAATAAATTTGAATTGCCTGCATATGACATACCCAATCTGTGCATCATTGCACTTTGCTGTTGGATCATTCCCAGAATCTCCACAGCCCTTTTAAGTTGCATATTGAAGCAGCATTGATCTTTTAAATAGCAATAAACGCCCAATCATAGGCATCTATAGTTACATTTAGAACATACAGTTGGAATCTCGTCAGAAATGTCACCTGGAGGCCTATGGGTGTAATGGGGAAAGAATGGACAGCTGTTTTATTGCCATTTAAATATGAAATGGTGTGTGAAGATACAAGTTGTAAGAGGTGGGGAACTCGTAATGAGCTAATAGCAAAGCTCAAGGACCCACTAAGCTAAACCACAAAGATGTATTTGCGTATGTAGTTTGCCCCCCAATAGAGAGAACTTTTCTGGATACTTAGTAGATTTTAGTTTTTAAAAGCTTGTTCAAATGATTTATAAGCTTTTTAAGCACTAAAATCAATGAAGTGTGCAGAAAAGCTGTTGGGAGGAAGTGTATACGGAAATCTTTGTTGTTTAACTGAGTGGGTCCTTGAGGTTTGCTATTAGCTCATTACGAGTTCCCCACCTCTTACAACTTGTATCTTCACACACCATTTCATATTTAAATGGCAATAAAACAGCTGTCCATTCTTTCCCCATTACACCCATAGGCCTCCAGGTGACATTTCTGACGAGATTCCAACTGTATGTTCTAAATGTAACTATAGATGCCTATGATTGGGCGTTTATTGCTATTTAGAAGATCAATGCTGCTTCAATATGCAACTTAAAAGGGGCTGGGGATATTCTGGGAGTGATCCAATGGGAAAGTTCAAAGATCCACTGATTCCATATGTCAGTATGTAATTAATCCCAATCTCCTGAAATTATTTTGTATTTCTCTACGAAATGGTTTTACAGTTTTATTGTTGTTGCAATGGAACACAGTAGATTTTGGTTTTTAAAAAGCTTAGAAATCCATTAATATACATTTCCTAAAATGTGTTCTGCCCAAAGAAGGTAACCTGCATTTTGTTTATTTCATGTTTCAAGTGCTGTGCATAGTAACCAGTGTTTCCAATTCTTCTTCCAAATGTGTTGATCATATTCCTAACTGTACAGTAATTAACAAGATATGCAGCACAAAACAAGAAGAAAGAAAACAATTCTGCAGGTAATTTCAAATATCAATATCCTCTTTATGTAATGTGATGCATTTTCTCTAGAATAGATATCATGAAGTGAGAATTCAAAAGAAAAAGGGCCTGTTTAGAAAAACTGAACTGCCACAAAGGTATCCCAATAATTGCCAATATACAAACATTGATGTGCGTTTACTGCATCTGGATATTTGAGTGTTTCCCCATGTAGAATCTCTCTACTATTCATATAAAACTGAGATCAGGGTCTATGCTGTGAATGGTGTTGCATTTGCCGAGATAGGCATGTAGTGCAAAAAATAATTGGAGAGGCATTTAGCAGAAGCCGAGTTACTTTGGTAGCGCTGGGAGATTACTCCCGCAACTAGTGTTAAATGTTTAACATGTTGGAAACCTCTGTTTTGGAGGAATAGTAGTAGCACGCACTACCAAGTTTTCATTTCCCAACCATTGATTTCAGCTGATGCTTCCTAGCCAGGTCCCTTTCATCTCAATCATTCAGAAATCGAAAGGGGGTTGGATATCTCCCTTCTTGAAAATGATGGTAATTGTTTCTACATAGGAACAGCAGATGCTGGGTATTTACAGGTATAAAAGGCATGCAATTAATTATTTCTGCTATAACCTGTCATATAATTGCCAAGATTCTCAATTGAATTTATGCTTGCAGTTGCCCTGCTCTATAGAAAATTAGCATGGTAAATCCAAACTTGTATATTTTCCACCTTGAATTACACTGTACAACACACATTTTGCCCTCTGCGTGAAAATCTGTGCTTAAGGCTAATATGCATATGGGGAATTCAGATATGATTTTAGTTTTTCTCCATCACATACGGTTTCAACATATTGCAACACAGTTTATTCAAAATATTAAACGTCAGGATATGTCACAAAGTGTGTACAAAATATCTGGACAGTCTGAAAATAGCCTCAATATGTGTTGTTACATATGTGGTGTATATACAATGAAAATGCAAGAGATGTTACTCCTCTAATTAGGAATGTTTTAAATGTTAGTAATACTAAAATATATGGAATGTATGGTAATATGTCAAAATGGAGAGAAATGACAGACTGACGCTACTTGAGATTACTGTTTATCAAATTATTAAGAGCCCCACTATCTAACAAAGTATTCAAGATAACAAATGGAAATAAAACCTGACAAAATCCCATGTGTACAAAAACTTACAAAGACGCTAGCTTATTGCCTGTATGGCATGCAGATTATATTCAAAACATCAAAAGAACTTTACGCTGTATAAAAGCTACTCAACTGTCTCTTGTAGAGTTTTCTAAAAGAGAACAATCAGAAACTCAACACCTTGAACTAATGGCACAATGAGATGCAGATTATGTTAGATATAAAGAAACTATGACTAGCTATGTAATGTGTGCAGGAGGGCCAGTTTATGGGAGCTCAAAACAAAAACAAAGCAGTGCAACATGAACAACTGAAGAAGAGTACAACACCACAGCAGAATGCTGTACAGAATTTGCATATCCTTGAACTGTTGACAGGAAAATCTGTCAAAGTAATTTTGCATGTGGACAATCAAATTTCTATAAATTTGATAAAAATATCAGGCCAACTAAGCTTGAAAAGGCAACACATGGAAGTGAAATTCCATTATTTGAATGCAAACTACCACAATAAAGACTGAAATAAGATAATGCCCCCTCAAAACAGTCAACTGACTGATATTTACAAAACCATTGTTACCTCTGAACTTTAGTACATTTCAAGACATATTAACAGTGTGAAAGCATTGCAAGACTTTTGCAACATTTTACCATTAAGGGAGTGTGTTGTAAATGTTGGTAATAGCAAAATAATGTATTACAAAAGTAACAAAGGACAGATGACTGAGTGACACCACTTGAGAAAACCGTATATCAATTATTAAGACTCCAGTAAAATAAAGTAGTAGTACAGGCTAGAACAACAAAGAAGGTATAAGACTTGTATTTTGGCTGTGAAGTTAGTGACCAAAATAAACCTTTCGTTCCCAATTTGTTGTGGCACATGTGCAACTAACTTGCGTAAGTGGCTACGTTCTCGTTCATCAACGATGCCATCATATCCCTGACTTATTTTTGTTTGACCGAGCTTTCTTTTCATTTTCTAATTCCCCATATTCATAATCATATAATCATTGAATTGTATTCAGAGGGCAGAAAAAGTTCAAAGTAGTTGTACTGTGTTATCATCCAAGGCAGAGTTTACTTCATTCCCAATATCGCATCTTGCAAAACACACAAATCTATCTGAGGGGAACAGTGGCGTAAAATGTCAACATTACAAGATACGCAATACACCACCCAGTAAATGCACATATCAACCATGAACTCAACTGTTAAACCAGTTCAACTCAAACTTACAGCCACAAAACCTCAGCAAGTAACCACTAACTTCTACTGAGTGTTAATGCACTTCACACTTCACTTCAACACTACACACAGCTCTAAATCTACACTATTACTTTTTTTTTTACTTACTTTCAGCAAACAGCCTACATTTTCTTTCTGGACATTCACATTACTGATCACTACAGTTCCCAACATGCATCAGTTTCTTTTTTGGTTTACAAGTGCAAGGGTGCAAGGTGCACTAGCACATCCTTTGTTTCCTAACTTTATTTTTCAGATCTGTTTTCTCATACAATCAGTTAACCTCATTCTTTGCAACATCTTAAATTCTACAGGAATGCTCTTTCAAGTGTATTTCATAGTCTATGGATTTTCTCCTAGAGGTACAAATCGTGCTCTATGTCATCACACATGTAAGGAACATTGCTGATGATCTCATGGAATATGGAAATTTGCAAATGGGAATCTCAACCCCATGCCACAAATTTGTGCAGTTACTTTGTGTAGACATAAAATTATTACTTCTTAACCACTATCTATTTTCTCCTACCATTCTATAGACCTCGGGGACAGGTTACAGGATGCAGGATAACTTTGAATCAAACTACAGAATACTCTTTCCATTTTATTCTACTTTCTCCTATACTTACAACAGTTTTTAATCACACAAATTCACAATACATGTGCGTACACTATATTTTCCCTTCATTTTACACACAATTCCCTTTCAGTCATTTACTATCAGCCATCTTATTTCAACACATTCATCTTGCATATTCATCAACTTCTTCAACCACATCCTCTATTCCTCTGCAGATATAGATTCCCCAAGAGCCTCCGGAGATGTGAATACATGAAACATACAATCACATGATTCAGCACATATTCTAACGAGATAAATTATTCATTCTCTCTTCCAATGACTAAATTTCTTTCTAAGAAATACTTCCACTTTATACATTCAGCTAATTTTCTATTCAACCTTTCCATCTCTCTCTTACTCCTTTTCTGTCTATACACCTTACAATGCAAATTACTCTATAACCATACTTTCTTTTTATGCTAACAAGAGTTTCAGTACTGTGCACCTATGTGCAGTATGCAGTGGAAATATTACGTCATGAATAGACTACTTATCTAATAAGTCTAGGACCATTATTACCAATTTCCACAATCGTTATTTTTCCTCTATCATTTATAATCTGATTGTCTGCACTATACCTTCCAATACTTGGAGTATTGTTGAATAAACTGGAACTAAAGTTATCTCATATTTACACTATGCTATAACTCCAGCATACATCCATTTTTTTTACACACTTCAACACTATACTTTTTCATCACTACTTCCTAAGAATATCTTTAACCATTTTTTGCTCCTTCAATGCTTAAAAGCATTAAACATCGTCTACTCAACTCCCTTCATCTGCATTACATCGATCCAATCTTCTATAGAAATTGCAGATATCTTGAAGGAGTCTTATCAAGACCGGAGGAATGCAACCTTTCTGTATGATCAGTTTTATTGATTCTAGAATATCTTTTCATCTCTTTTTATGAATCCATCATTAGGTTGTAAAACGCGGCCACAAAAGAATTATTTTAGCGTCTGATACTGCAAATGCCCATTTATGATACAAACCTCGCAAAACTGTTTCAGCCGAGATGGACAGAGTTTACACCCAATAATAAAACTTGAAAGTCTTAACTGTCAATATGGCTGCAGAAATTTGTGTTATAGCTTTACTCTACATTCTAAATTATTTTCTACAATGTTGTTCATTTTTTTAGTAACAAACGGGCCTTTATATGGAATTTAAGTTTAATATTCTACTTTAACTCGTGTAGTGTATGGAAAGCTGGTTTCTATTTAATGAAAACTTCTACAGCGCAACTTCGAGGTTTCCAAAACCTCCAAGAAACAAAATACTTTCTCTAAGCATGAACCAATAATTACCAAAAACTTCATTTGCTTGCACTATCATTAGAAGCTCTAACTTTTGAAAGCCAAAGCAACACCTTGATTTGTTTCACGTTTGTTTTGAAGCTTTGCGCACAAGGTCTGCCTTCGCTCATAAAAAACGTACCCATCCCAAAAGTACCCTGCCCAAAAAAAAAAAGTTGGAATTCATTTAATTACGGTTAAATTTACCAACCTCTACGACAAATAAATTCATGTTTATTCATTATAGTTTATTACTTTTTATTAATATTTATATCTTTACCAAGATTTGTTCTTAGTATATATTGCATTGCCAAAGATATCCTAGAAAACTTGTCCTAGCCCCTTTAGCTAGCATTCTGTTTTTTAAAAATTCTGTATATAGGAGTAAATACTAGAAACAAAAGAAAATCTTCGCCCAATATCTGACTACATAACTAAACATGTCCCGAAAGAAAACTGCATTTGTAATGCAACTATTCTCTATATTGTAGACTTTACGCTGTCCTACTCAAGTTCCTTGTCTAAAAATAGAATATTTCTCATACTGCATGCAGTGTTTAATATTCATTTTCGATGTCCTTCCTCCGCATGGTTAAAGTTAAAATGATTGAATATTGCGTTAAAATTTAATATGTAGCACAACCAAATAAAGAAGGTCACTACTATAGTGGTTACTTGAGCACACTTTTTCAAAACTATGCTAAAATAGTGTGATAATATCCAAAATATGCGAGGTAAGGGAAAATCCGCATTTTTAGGAGAAATCTATCAAATTATACATCGAAAAATAGGGGGAAAATATACCAAAATAGAGTAAAATCGTCAGTTTTATGCTATAATTTTGGTGTTTTTTTTTTCTTTTTTGTTATCGTGTAAAAATATTGAAACTGCCCATTTTATGAGAAAATTATTTAAAAATGTTGAAATTGTGAAACTACACAATTATATTACATCTTTTCCCGAAAGCATTGTAATAGAATAGCAATGAGTATCTGTATAGAAATAAAATGTATCAAAACCACTATTACCTTCATATTTAATTGAATACTTTTCAGCTTCTGCAATGATATCTGTTAATGGAACTGTAGGAACATCAATAATTTCACTACGCACCTTTTTTAGATTTTCTTCATCGATCCACTTGTCGCATTTTTTAATAAGCTTGTACAGAATATTGTGCTTCTTTAATACTGATTCAACAATGGTATTAATTATGGTGTCTGATCGTAATAGCATAGTTTATTTATAATGAAATAAATTTGTGCAAACTCTATATCATGCTTCCTCTGGTTTCCAAATATTTATTTTTTCCCTTTATGTATCTTTTACAAGTGTTTGGATATCTAGATTATTTAAAATTTTACTATAACGATCCGGTAAATGAAATTTATATTTATTATCTAATGTAACAGACTTTTTGACCATGCATTATATTTAAAATTTCGCCATCTCTTTACCTATTTCTAAATCATTCATCTTGATATACTCCAATGACATTTACCATACATTTTACTGCTTTAGTGTCTGTAATTGTGTGATGATCGATTCATTTATAAGCAAAATATTTTATGGTAAGTGTTATAATATAGGAATGGTATAATTCTACTGTTAGATTTAAAAACTAATAACCATAAGGAATAGTGTCTATAATATCTTGTTCTTGTAAAATAATGCATTTCTCGTATTCTTATTTAAATTTTTTTTGAATTTTTGTTAACCAATGCGAGTGGTTTTTCTGCTTTTTGTAATTTGATTATTATCTAAAGTAATGTCGTCAATATCCTTTCTTAATATTTGTATCATTTCTAACATATTTAGTTTTTGAGAGTTTGCTTTGTTTAAAGTAAACCCTTTTATCTTGCATACGACTTTACCTTTGGCTGCTATATATATGCGTAACTTTTAGGCCCTGTAGATATGAATTCTGTTATATGATATCCATTTAACTCATCTGTACTTTCTCCAAGCATACATCCAGTTTTTACAGTATTTGTATCATTATTAACGTATATAATACTATCTGTGTCGTAATACACTACTTTATCTCTTAGTTTATCAAGCTTATCGTGTAATCTTAATCTAGCATACGACGTTGTAAATAACGCTATTAATATACTTGTTTTAGTGGGATCTTCCAACCACTTATCTTTTGTATGAAATCTACCTTCTATTACGTTTTTGTCGATTAATGAAGTGTGAATACATTCTAGCTTAGGATTTAATAATATATCGTATACATTGATATAATATGTTTCCATTTTTCTACGTTGACCAAATTTAACATAAAATGCATTTAATAATAGTTGAGCCATTGTACGTAAAACTGGATTAGGTTTAATGTTATCAATGTCTAATTCGATACCTAATCAACGTTTTACATCTTCCACGTACACTTCTTTAGTGCTGTAATCATTTTCCCATTCACTTATATTTTTAAATTTTTAAAAATAAAATTAGAAATAACTTTTAAACATGTTGGTGCTAGCTTTTTCAAAATACCAAACTTAATTTATTTTTGAATTCTTGTATCCCATTTCAAGCCCTTTTTAATGTCAGGTGTACTTCATGTTCCATTCAATCTACGGTCAATATCTGTGTGATTACACTTATGACTTTTAGAATAAACGCTTTTACCACATAATGGAAATATTAGCTTCTTTTTTCTTTAATTGGTAATACAGGATGATATAAGTTTCTTGGTGGTTCTACTTGGCATTTAATTACTCCAATCCAGTTATAGTCGTAATTTTGAGGATGTAATATTTTTATTGGATGTCCAACAGGACATTTATCATAAAACTTAACAGTTGGATACAAACTGCAAACATCAATATATTTCATATTCTTACCTATAAAGTGTAATTTGGTTGCATTTGCTCTTCCTCCATAATAAGCATCTCTAGGTGTGTGTGTGTGTGTGTGTGTTTTTTCCCAATCACATTCCCCACATTTTTATTACATTATATCCCTGATCTCTTAATATTTTAGAGAACAGTTTTGTTCTTTCATACAGATCTCCCATGCTTTCTTGCCTTTGTTGTTAATTACATCATCCTTATAACAGTTTGGACATCCATGCCAGAAAGCTCCGTGAAATTGATATACAGTATTAGTTGTTTTATCATATCCATCAACTTTACGATCTAGTATATATTCTTCTCCGCCGTTTACTGCGAGTTTTACATCTCCAAGTGTTCTGAGCCAAGATATAGATTTTTTACTATATGTTTCAGATTGCCATTTTTTTATCACTGCTATTTAATTGGATTTTATAGATCTCTAAATTCTGCCATTGCTACAGCTCATGTATATTGAAAAGGATCAATATTACATGTATCTACAAATGTTTGCCCAAGATTTATAACACACTGAATGAGAATGTCTACATCTGACTCACAATTCTCACTCATTTCTGTTTGAAAGTCAAATAAACAATTTACCTTAACTCGGTCACCATGCCACTGTAAAAGGTGATGTCTTGTATACCACCGTGTACATATATTATCTGGTTTACATTTAGTGCATTCTTTCATAGTGTTTTCTCCATAATATTTTATATCCGGTATTGGTCCTACATAATTTTCGTTTTCTGTTGTGTTGAAGATGTGTGGAAAGTATCCTTTTTTTCATTCTTAACTCTAATGTTTCTGGGAATGTATACAATGCTTGTGGAACAAAGTTGCAACTATCTATGAATCGTATATTTGCATTTTTGAGACACGTTGACATGATTTGACTACCTCTGTAAATTGCGAAGGGCATATATCCATTTCGCATACAATAATTCATTACGAAATACCAATCATATGATCTAGCGTTGTGTGCTATGAGTTCTTTAGATATTAACCACTTACAAAATTTATCACTATTTTTGAAATGTAACTTCTCTCCATTTCCAAAAGCATATTCAACAACTACATAATTTGTAGTGTGTTTTCCAGTTTCTTGGTTAGCTTCGAAATAAATTATGTATTTTTCTGTGTATGTGCATACAGTTTTTCGTATGTATCCATTTAACAAACATCACATGTCTTTTTATTAGACAATGAAAGAGTTGCGTAGTTTTTACATTTGTACACATGCCCATCTTTCTTTTTCTTTAAAGATTCAACATATCTATTCACATCTTCTTCATCGTAAACAAAATCTCGATAATTGTCATGTATATATTCACTTGCAAATTCATTAATTTCTTCTTCGGTATATTTAGTTACTATGTATACGTTATCTGGTGATCAATATTCACATCCTTGTATGTAACTTTTCTAATTTTCTTATGCATTTTCCCACCCTTACCCCTTTTTCCACTGCATATAACACAGATGAGCTTTTGTTTCTACCTCTTTCTTACAACTTACGCATATTTCGTATCCACACTTATGATCTTCGTTTGTTTTGCATATATATTTTTTTTTACAATGTAAACATTTGTAAACAGTTACATACACTTCTTTTTTTTATGTTCGAAACATTCTTCGTTGAAGCAATATCTGTTACAATCTTCACAATACTTGAGGTTTTCCTATTCCTTTGTATATAATCTTATTAAAGTTTTCAGGACATACGATTTTTGTGATTATGTTTTTAAAATATTGTTCAACTTTTCTAAATGATGCAAGATCAAAGGGTTCACCAGGATCATGTATAATTTTATTACATAGTTCTATTGCTAATTCTTTTTGTGCATTTCGACCATCTAATATTTTGTATATCGTTTTTATTTAGTTCTGTATTAAGTATAATGTTTGTTTTATAGGTTAATGCTGCAATTATAGCACGTGTACCACGTAATTCATCATCTGGATTTTTTATTTGTAAAATACTTTTTGTTCTAATATCTTCAGCAAGGTTTTGTTATTTTTGCAAGTTTTCCTCCACTTGGCATTTTAACTATTTCAATGTAGAATATAGTATCTCCCAGAGAAATTTCTACCTATTGTTCCATTAATTGGTTAAATTGGTTTATTATCTCACCATGATTGTTAAACGAAAATCTGTTAAGAAATACCTACCATAACTTTTCAGACTGTTAAGAACAACGTTAATTCTATCACTACCTTCTCTAAATTCGACAGCTGCTTTTCTTTTTACAATTATTTGATTAATGATATGAAACGCAAAGAAATCTATATTACTTTCGTTACTTATAAATTCTGCTTTATAACGAACATCCGTAAAAGTGCTAAGACTTTCAGCATTTCCTTGTCTAACACTTTCTTCTATAGCTACAAAATTATCTTTTGTTACATAATAATCATCCGCGGGATTTATATTAAATATATCATTAATATGAATATTACTCTTAAAATGCGTATTTGTATTATCTGTCTCAAGTTAGTTCAGTGTTGATGTCAACACATGGGAGGGAAGGGAAGAGAGAGAGAGAGAGAGAGAGAGAGAGAGAGAGAGAGAGAGAGAGAGAGAGAGAGAGAGAGATACTGAAGCAAAAGAGCGTTAGGCTGTTCATTGGTTCAGGGAATGGGTGTTAACTTTTACGCGGATGCATATTGTAACAGCCTCCTAAAAGTACAGTACTGTAATAGTTTTCAGATCACTGCTCTGTGCGAGTTAGTTTCGGAGAGAAAAGTATGCAATGCTTCGATTCTTATAAAAGGTAATAGTCCGACATTTTATCCATATCCGACACATACCAAGCAGATGGCTCTGGGTTCGTGAATTCTGAAAGGAATATTTACAACAGAACGTACACATTCTATAAAAACATATAGATTAGATAGAAGACCGGCGAAATTATATATTGACTTTAGTAATATAAGTTGGCTGCATTTTATTTAGCAGTAATAAGTTAATAAAGAACATTGGTATTATATACACGATAAGTTACCAGCCTGTGCCAGACAGCTCTCTTAAACAACCGGCAATTCTCCTGTTGAATGCTGATTAAGCTGTTATTGTTTATAGTGCAGGTCGCCTCTGATAATGTGTTGTTTAAGACTGTATTTCCTGTACATCTCGCATGCCTCATAAGCCCAGGGGACTTGCTATATGCAGTTTAAAAGCAGCAAGCTTTTGATCATGGATGATTAGCCGTAATCAAATACAACCGAGGCAAACCTTTAAAAAGTGTCGAGAGGCCAATGGTCGCGCATTGTTTCGCGGTGCTTAAAGAAAGAAACGCCGAATCGGCCATGAATATCGAAAAAGAAATGGGTGATCTCCTTGGCGTTTCTGCATTTAGTGTGCATAGTGTTAGAATGGAACAGCAAGCATCCGGAAGCCTAAGAACACCGGGAAAATCGCGTAAATATAAAAAACGTTCGGAGAAACGATGATTTTGCGAAAAGTGCTATTCGCGGTAAAGTTTATGATTGTTTTTTCAGAAATGAACCATCGACTCTAAATACAATTTTGCATGCAGTACATTCTGACACAGAATTGCCACATTTCTCAAAGTACTCTCCACAGGTTGCTGATATATATCGCTAGTGTTGCAAAACTTATGTGCGCACATGTACCGTTAACACGCGGCGAGTTGAGCCAGCTCCGCCTTGTTGACATCAGGACTGAACTAACTTGACACAGATTATAGCTACTTGTTCTATTGGACGTGAAACATGAAATATATTATCATGGTCAACTTCATTCCGAGGGCTTTCAGTAAATATCTCATCGTTACTTTCAATTTTACTAAAACGTAAGTATTGGTAAAGGTGGTTCGATGGCTTAAAAACCATCATCGCTATTTTGCACTTTACTAAAAGGCATATTAAAATGTTGTGTTCGTTCAAAAACATCGTTTGAATTTAAATCTGTAAATGGTAAATTTTACTTTCTCTATAGGCACTATGTACATAGTGTATAGAGAATGTATTGCACTCCACCAAAAAATTCGATACCAAGATTTCACCGGAAATATATGTTTTAGGGTCCCCTGTATCCAAAAAAAGTATTTTCAGCAAAAGGTCTGTGTGTCTGTGAACACGATAACTCAAAAACGAAAAGTCGGTAAAATACCAAACTTTGTATTTAAGTTTAGTATCTTCCAGGGATGCGACACGAAGATTTTGAGAAAAATCCCCCACCCCCAACTACCCTTTACATGAAACTTTTTTCGAACATTTTGATTTTCTCAAAAATGGCTCTTATGATTTTCATTAAAATTTCGTATATTAAAAGATATTCACCCGACAAATAAAATGTACATCTTGAATTTTCTGGGAATAGCCTCTGAAGAATACTTTATTATGGATGAATTTTTCATAACTACTAAACCGTAAGAGATGGACAAAAACTTAACCCACAAAAAATGTAGAGCATGTTAAAACACACAATTTATGTTATGTACATTTTTTTCGTGGAGTTGATCGTTTTTGAGATATTCCTTTTTCTTGGTTTCAGCTTTGAAAAACATACTTTTCTCATACAGGAATTTGTCAACTCCTGTCCATACAAACAAAGGAACATCAGTCACATAGCAACCAGTTTTTTGCTTTCGCTTTAACCTGTGGTACTCTCTTATTTCGCTTCTACTTACAATAAAGCAAGAAATAAAACTATTTATGCTATTTTTTCTCGATTAGCATGAAATAAATAAAAGATAAGCTTATTAACAATAATAATTTACAGAGATATAGAGAAAGTCATGTGAATGGAACACATCAGATTTTTCTAATTTGGTTCTTATATAGAACTTAAGGTCACTTCTTTTTTTTTTTTATATTTACTATATTCAGTGACACCATTTTCTTTAGCAAACCTTATTAAATTAGCTCTACCTTTAATAGTATATATCAACCGGCTTTGCAAATTCTAGATTACGTGCTGAAAATTGCTGTAGATATAACATACTTGATAAAATCCGTTAGTGCCCCAGTTGTTCTATATTTACTGTATCCTTTAATGTTATGTTGCTTGGTAATAGTTTTTAAATTGGTTATTTTCATATTATCCAAGTCCGCAACATTCATCGTGTAATTTTTACCAACATTATTGAATTGTGTTGGATTTCTCGTGCTCATTTATTACGACACAAATTTGGCAATAAAAAACTAACTTCAGTTGTATTAAATTGTATATAATTATTATTTACTAATAATTCATGTGTCTGTGCTAGTGTGATTTTCGAAATGCATGTCACCCTCCGTGGTGTAGTTGTTAACATGCTAACTTTATATACCCAAAGTCGCGGGTTCAAACCCGGCGGAGGACGATGGATTTCTATGGGTGTAAAAATCCTTAGCATGGCTTCCTTCGGAAGGGAAGTAAAGCCGTTGGGGACCAACGGGACGTGTCGTAGATTCACGGCACGTAAAAGAACCTCAAGCCTGATAGACCTCTTAGCAAAATTAAGCGGCCCTTCACGCCCAATTTAGAATGGGACGCCGAGAACCACAGCAGTTAAAGAGCGTCCATAAATAACATGACATTTACATTTCGAAATGCATTTTAGTAATATATCTATTACATGGTTCTCAATATACTTTTTCAAGCTTTTTTATTTTAACTAATTTTTGACAGGCATGACATATCCATGACCATATTTCATTTTCCTATTTTTAACAAACTAATAGCTTTAACACTTTTACAGTAGAACACTTTCAAGAAATATCTTTCTGTACTTCCATATATTACCAAACACTTTTTCTTAATGTAAAACTTTAACATACTGTAACTACAAGATATATTTTTTATTCCATATTAAACTAATTAACTTTGGTCTACTATAATGTCATTACTTCTTTTATAAAATATGTTTATTTTATGTTAATCTAAACCAAAACATTGGATCTATTTTAAAACATTGGATCTATTTTATCTTTAAACTCTCAAAGAAAGTCTTTTGATATTTCTTTTTAGATATTATATTATCCCAATACACTTTTATCTTAAAATTCTTGAATAAAATCTTCTGATATTGTTTGAAACCTAGAAATACTATCAAAATACTTTATCTTTGAATTCTGGAATAAAATCTTCTGATAATATTTGATATTTAGACATATTTACCCAGTCCACTTTATCTTGGAATTCACGTATAAAATTCACTGATAACTTTACATTCTTTGATACATATTTCCAGTTAAATGAGTTTTTTCTTCTAATGTTATCAACTGTATAAACGTTTCATTTGTTAAATATCAGTTATGAAGATCTTCAAAATATACATTTTTATAAATCTCATCATATATAATATTGCTATAAAAATATTATCCATTTACTTAGGTTTAAACTTCCTATTCTTTTGAAACTTTAAATTAATTTTTTTCTACATTTTATCATTTTCTAAGATATTAGTCCAGTATACTTTATCTTGAAACTCTTGGATAAACTCCTCGGATAAGTTTTGGTATCTTGAAATGTCATACCAGTTAAGTGTATGCTCAAACACACTAATAAAACCCTCCGATAATTCTCGACGTTCGGAGATATTTTCCCAATCTATTTTTTCTTGGAATTCATGAATAAAAGCGTCATATTTTGATACTTAGGTATTCTACTCCAGTCAACTTTATCCTGAAACTCTCGAATATCATCCTCGGATAAGTTTTGATACCACGAAATCTCATACCAGTCCACTTCATCTTGAAACTCCCTAATAAAATCTTCTGATAATGTTTCATGGTCTGAAATTGATCTCCAATTAACTTTATCCTGGAACTCCCTTATAAATTCTTCTGATAACTTTAGATTATAATCAGATAAAGTGTCCCTCTTCAATGGTTTTATTTCTTCTAATATAATCAATCACTGTAGCTCTTGCCGTTTCATTTATTTAATATAAGTTATAATAAGCATTTAAAAATGGAAGATTTTCATAACACTTATCCATTTATTAAGGAAATATTTTAAACAACATAATTTTTGTTAATCCAACTATTATATCAACTATTAAATCCTAACCATTTAAATTATGCTTCATCTCCTTTTGTACGTATAATTTTTAACTATATATATATATATATATATATACACACGAGTATTTGGTTTTATGCATTTCTTGTTCAGAGAATATGCCTAAAATTTGCTTGATTTGCTTGCCTTTAGAATCTTTAAGAGTCTATGTTGGGCTACCTTTAAATACCTTAACTGTAAATATTTCTGTAGCTGTATAACCTTTTTCGAAAATGCCTTGCATTTTACTGATACGAAATTTATCACCAACTTTGTATTTTAGTTTCTTATACTCAGTTATATTTGGATGATATACATCATAATGGATAATTTCTTGATTTTTTAAGTTAACTTCAATAGGCTTCATTTTAATGGTATGATGATACACATTATTATAGCTATTAACTAATTTTTGTAATATATCAATCCATTTATAATTCCCTTGAATAGAGAACTGTTTCCACATTTTTCCTTCTAATGTTCTACTAAAACGTTGAACAACAGATGCATTGATATTTGTATATGTTGAATAGTGATTGATATGTTCCATCATTAACTCTTTGAGTTCTTTATTGTAAAATTCTTTGCCTTTATCGGTTTGCAAATTTCTAGGAATACGTCCAGTTCTTAAAAATATCTTTAAAAGCATTTTGTAACATATTTACCAGTTTTGTTTTTTAATGCACCAGTCCAACTTTGCTTAGAAAATATATCTATTATAGTTGTTTTTAAAATTAATAAGGGATATAAATTTATAATATCTTTAAGATTACCAGTATCCATTTCTACTAAAGCATCTAATTGATCTCTTTCGGATTTTAGTGTTGGATGGTGAACCACCACTGATTCATGTTTAACACCTTGTCCAATTACGTTTTTTAAACCTACACTTCTTAGATCCACATAGCACATTTGGATAATATATATATGGTTTTCCATTTGATGTTGTCTTATTAACAGAATTTATCTTATTAGTTTTGGTTTTACGCTTTATACAACATGTTTTAGTGATTTATAAGAGATATAATTCCTTAAAAAGTTAAGAAGGAAACGTAAGAACAGAGATTAGGTTACGTACACTTTTGATAATTATTCCTAGTGGTTCATATGTTCCATAGAAGCATGTGGTAATGGTAGTTTTCCAAACCATTTATAAGACAAGTTAAAGTTATTGTTGAATTAACTAACATGAATGCACATAACCGTTAAAGCTTTCTGTTTCAATATGTGAGAAATGCATATGATCACCATTTCAACTTTATGTAATGTATTATCCCCATTTAATGTATCCCAATCTAATGTTATTACATTGTTGTTTCGATTTTTTATAACTAATTTATCGTCCAAGTTTGATTCAATAAAAATATTTAAAAATTGTTTTAGAAGGGGTAGAAGTTAACGGCATGAAAATATTTACCTTTTTTAATACCACTCAAAGTAATGACGTTTATTATGTTGTATTGTAGATAATTAAGGTTCACAGCATTAAATTCTTCAATACGTGAATAAATATTAATAAGTTGCTTTCCTCCAAAATCATAATCTTCTTCATTATTAGGAGTTCTTGTTGTTCTAGAGGAAGACTTAATTTCTTGAATTGCTTTATCCAGTTGACCTTTGGTTGCAGCATCGTATTTATCCACACCATCCTTAATTTTTAAATGAGATGTAATTTCTTGTAATGTGGAACATATCTTTTAATCTTTTAGTCAGTTCATCATGAGTATTTTTTTGTTTTAGCGTCTATTTGGTTTACTACCTCCTGTTTTGTCTTGTTTTCTAATTCTCGTAATTCTTTAAATAATTATTCTTTTGTGTTAGTTTCTACGCTAAATATTTTTGCTTTCATTTCTACAAATTTATCCTGCAAATATTTAATCTTTTCTGCATCCATTTTAAAATTTAACATTCCTTCCACACTTTTCTTTGAGGCAGTTTCTAAAGTACTATCTATTGCTTTAATTTTGTAATAACTTATTCATTATAATATTTTCAGTTTTTGTTTTTTTTATTTTTTATTTATTTATTTTTTGATAAGTATACCCAGAATAACAGCTTTAACTTTATCTTCTGCTATTTTGATGTTTTCATTTCGAAGCTCTGCAAGTAAACCACTTTTAATAATATCTATATCAAGATCAATATTATTCGTAATGGATGTATTTCACTAATATTAATTCCCATTTGTGTAGATTTAAAATAACGTTTCCATAAGTTGGGGTATGATTTTAATATACTTTGAATAACCGGAAAAGAATATCCATCCGAAAATAATTTAAGTACTGTAATACATAGATGACCACAAATTACTTGTGACGTTTGTTGCACAGTGTCTGCTCTAATAAATTTTAGGAAATCCATTCTATTTCCATTTAAATATTTAATCAAAGACATCGGTAATCCAGTACCAAAAGAATTGAAAATATAAGAACTTTCATCTTCTTTCCAATAACATTCCAAGAAGCACGGGTATTGTAAATACAAAACCTCCATATTTTATTTCAATTGAATCTCCAATTTTTGCTTCTTTAAACGTGTTAACTGCTTTCATAAAATAAAATGGTGTGTTATTTATGGACGCTCTTTAACTACTGTGGTTCTCAGCATCCCATTCTAAATTGGGCGTGAAATACCGCTTAATTTTGCTCAGAGGCCTCTCTAACAGGCTTGAGGTTCTTTTACGTGCCGTAAATCTATGACACGGGACCAACGGCTTTACTACCCTTCCGAAGGAAGCCATGCTAAGGATTTTTACACCCGAAAAAAAGGTGTAGGTTTTTTTACCTTCTATGAGTTCTTATTTTAAGAATTGCCCCCAAAATTGTAAATATTTGAAGAAATATGATCCACCATAGTGAATCTCGCTGCCTTTTTTTAAACTTCTAATAAATTTCTCTACAATAAGTAATGATGATATAACATTATATAAAAATGTGATTTTTATAGACAAAGAGGTATTCGCATTTTTCGTTCAATAATTCCAAAACCTAATTTACGGTTTTTTCCAGATTCCAACTAATTAAAACAGCATCAAATGTATCACCCAATGGTGTATTAGGATCGCTTTGAATTTCTTTGGCTGTTAATTGTAATTCTTTATCTGTTAAATGTCTTGATTCTAAATCTTAAATCACGACATAGCCTATACAGATCCTAAACATGCAAAGTCCACCTAGTTGATAAGTTCATCACCTCTTGCTAATCGTTCGTCTAGTTCAGTAAATGGTCCACAGTGATACTTTTTCTTCTTTTGAAGTTATACATATGCATTTCTGGCATTATTCCTGAATTCAAACTTTTATTAAAATTGCCTAAACCATATTTACCACAAAATGCTTTTTGTTGTACATTTAATTAAAGACTAGTATATATGCAGCATTTGGATTATTTTCCATATTCGTATCCATCGTATTAAGCTGTTTAAAATACACATCATAAATACTTGTTATTCATTCTTAATTTTGGGACTATGATTACCTGCTTTCCATGCACCATCAAGAAAACCAATTCTTTTTAAAAGTTGGCCAATATTATCCAATATTACATATTCTTTCTGTTTACCTGTGTACGTTTCTATAACCCCTTTACAAACTCTAGGGGAAGGAAGATAAGAATCAGATCTAGATCCAAGAAGTTAATTTGTCCCACATTGGTTGAATATATGTTTTATACTTTTCACTTGGATTAGATGTTGGTCTTCCTGTTTTTGAGTCATTATTTTGTAAATTGCCTTAGAGTTTATAAGTATTTCTTCATAGTTGAATAAATCTTCAAGTTTAACTATACCCTTTGGAATTATTTTTTTTAGTAATCAAAGTGAGCAAACCATCAGTTCCACTATATGTCATTCCTTCCATAATAATAATAATAATATCTCCATTAGGAATAACTTCAGAGTTTCCAATGTTTAGAAATTGGAGCTGATGGAACAAAGTTAAAGTTCCGGTGTCTTCCTAATTTTGGTCCTATATTAATAGTACCATAGTCTGTAATAACTTGTGGTTGTGGTATAAAAACTTCATTGTCATCAAGACCTTGTAACCCAGGATTCTTATCAAGTGGAACTAACTCAATAATGTTTTTTGTTCAACTAACGTGTATAATTCATTCTTATTTTCTGCAATTGCATCTATAATAGGTTGCTCTTTTTTGTTTACTTAATACATATAGCATTCTAGGTTGCCTCTTCCATTCTTTAAATTATTCTATTAATTGCCATCTTAATTTTAGACGTTCTTCTGCATGTTTTGGCAATTTATTCATTTATAACACAAAAATATGCAACTCATGTTTTTAGTTTCATTTTACGTAAATTTTTAAGTTTTGTTTACGTTAAATTTATAAAATTTCTAATTTTGTCTACTTCCCATCATTGGGTTTATTACTATTGATATGACAAGAAAACCCAAAGTTATTTTTCCAGCACATATTACACTTCTTTAAATGTATCACAATTCATATCCGCTCCAACAAACTCATCGTAAGCATATTTAAGATTTGTGTGCTTATCTAAAAAGATCATAAATTTGAATTATCCCGTATTAGTTTTGGAATTTTAGTAAAAGTTTGAACTAAGCAAAATACACTAATTCTTTTATGTCTACCCCTAAAATACATTTCTCTTACTATATCTTGGTTTTCTAAAATCCAATAATCTATAACAACTAAAGAATTGTCTTTCATTTGGTCTAGTGATACTATATCCTCTTCTTTATCTATAAACGTTGCAAAACAGCTTCCGGTTTCATTTTCAATATCTTTAAATATTTTCTGTAGTCATTTGTATTTATTTTGATATAATCTCTTACATAAAATATAGTAATGAGAGGCGTTTATCCATATTTTTTTTTAAGAAGGAAATTATCATTCGTTACAACTGTTTATCCACATCCTGAGGGTCCCACTATTAATGCTCTTATAGTTGCAGGTGATAGTTTACCAGTTATTCTAAATTCTTCATTTTCATCTTCTGGAATATATGTTGTATCCCAATCAGTTCCCATTTATAAAACACAATTATTCTCTCAATAAATGTATATTGCATTAGAAGGAACTACTTCAGACTTTCTAAACCCATGGCCATAGATAATGAACATATTTCTGTTGTAAGCTTTATGCTACTTTTATAACACCAAACGTTAGGGATTGTGTATTAAAATGCGGTTCTCAGGATATTGTATTCGAAAAAGGACAATATACATTCAATGACTTTCGTCAAATACAGATATTGGAAATTAAGCTATATAAAATTACTGGTAGAATTATTATTATTAATAAAAGAAACCTGGATTTACATTTCACAGATTTTGGAAAAATGTTAGGATTTTCTAAGAATCCTATTATCAAACCTGGCGAAGCAAAAATTGGTGATGATTCACCTAATTTTATACCTATTAATACCATTAACATTGAATGTAATTTAGTTACAAATGCAGGATTCATTCCAAAAAATTAAAATCTCCAGCATAGACATAGTGATATTGCAAAATTAAAACTAACATAGCTTTTAAAGATCATATTTATGAACCAGCAAACCCTTAAGAATTACCAATTCATCATCTGGATTCAGTCAGAGATATTAAAGTTACTATTAATGTTGAAAATGGACATCTAATTCATTTTGGAAGTTCTAAAATTGAAATGGTCCTAAAAATCCATTAATACTTTTTACTATCAAATGGATATCAAAAGCATGGAACAATATCAAGTGAGATCCTTTGAGCTAAATGATTCTACCAGACATAATTTAAGCGAAAATAAAGCACTCAGTAATTTATATATAGCTCTAAATATTGCTCATGAAACTTATCCATGTAGAGGAATATTTTACATGCAGTTTGAACTTTGTGGAAAGGCAGCAAATGGGGTATTTAATATTAATGATATCAAACTTGCAAATAATGTCTTTCCACGAATACTTAATAAAGCATATCTTAAAAGTTTTGCTCAACTAAGAGAAAGGGTAGATCATCCTAGCTCAGTAAGAGATCTACTTATTGACCTATTCGTTCCAAAAACAGAATTACACGTATATAAAATGCTGGTTTTATCACAGAAAATAGACTCCATTATGAACAAAATCGTATTTATGAAGTATCCTATTCACTAACATTTATATTTAGTTTCTTTAAATATAATAAACAACCTTTGTGTAATTTAGGTTTAACTGTTTCTTTCGAAAGAGCAATCAATAACGATGGATGTTTTTATAGATGGGATCTCTGAAGGCAGATAAATCAGTTGATAAAACAGCACCACATGAAGCTAAAATTATTATAAAAACTTAAAATAAAAATTCCAATCATAGGATATCAACCAGAATACGCTTTGTTGCAGAATGAAAAGCTATTAAATAATCCAAAATTTAAATTTAATTTTTGCGTCTGGAGCGTTGAAGAGCTAATTTTACTGGAAAAGTATAAATATCAATGTTACTACACCATTTAATAATTTACAATTCGATAATCCCGCTATTTGTATTACATGATTCCAAATAAATGGACCGGATAATCAGAAAAGGGACTAGCGAATATGATCATTGTCAAATAGAAAATTGGCCATTCAAGAATTCAAAAAACGAAGAACTTCCTGTACAAAAACAAAAATTGAAAATTATGAAACATTGTCAAGTAGCATGCTACTTATGCTTCATTAGCAGAAAGATGAGCAGGAAATAAATACGTAAGATGGGATGTTGACTTTGCTATGAAGCCATTTATGGTAGTAATGGATATGACAATACGTAAAAACAGATAAAAAATCAGTTAATTAGAATTTGGAGCTAATGTTCCAGATAATACAATTATTTATGTTATTATGGGTGGGGAAAAAACTATCGATCCAAGTTTAAAAAATGTTAAAGAAATTTAAATATATTAAATGAGAATTAGTGTAATTACAATTTTATCATATTTAATGCTAGCAAATACTAATCAAACTTTAAATGTTATTAGGCATCTTCACAATTACGGATATCTTAGTACGCAAGAACAGGAACTTAAAAGAATCGACCAAAAAGGTCTTACGGAAGGAGTCTTTTTTATTTCAAGAATATTACAATTTAACAACGGATGGTTCGCTTAGTTCCGAAATATTAACTTTGGTTAATTCAAAAAGATGTGGAAATATGGATAATCCTTCCGGATTTACGTCGTCGTGTTATAAATGGAAAACAAAGCACTTAAGATGGCATTATGCAGGTGCAAATGGAACTATGACAAACATTATCTATTCGGCATTTAAAGTGTGAGAACGCTATAGTGGATTAAATTTTGAACATAATATTTTAAAACCAGATATTCTAATTTCAAATAAATGTTTGTACCATAAATATCAGAAAAAATAGTATTGTACTACTAAATTCGATGGAATGGGCGATACTGTAGCACACGCATTTCACCCACAACACCAATAATTCTTTAGTAGAAATTCACATAGATTCAGACGAAGATTGGTATTTAAATTGTTAAATTAAGCCCAAGCGAAAAAACTAACTTATTTTCAGTTTTAATACATGAAATCGGATATTCTCTAGGATTATCACATGCTAATGGAAAAAGGAGCTGTTAGGCATCCATGTTACACATGCGGTATTATAGAGTTACATAATGACATTTTGGAAATACAAACATTTTACGGACTTCCATCTCCAATAGTTCCAGTAACAAAATCTACAATAACTACTACGGTAGATGAAATAACACCAAATTTATGCAATGTTAAGAATGTTCGCACTTTTCTAATAACCAATGAATAGTTTTTAAAATAATTAGTTTTGGATCCATGATTGACAGGAAGAAACTTATAACAAACCATAGTTAATACGCGATTGGTTACATTTTTTACCTCAAAATTTCAAAAGAATAAACGCCATATATGAAACACCAAATGAGGCGGTAGTTCTAAGCATAGAAAAACAAATATACATGGTAGAATATCCAAGTTTAAATTTATTATCTGACTATCCAAAATCATTTTCTGATTTGGGTATATCCCTTAATGCAAAAATTGATTCTATGTGTAATTCGTATAGTGCTCAAACTTATACGTTCAACGGCGATTATTACATAAAAATTGATGAATGCACTTTTAAACCTAAATATAACGGATTAGTAAATAAACGATTTTCTGGAGTGCCAACTACTATGGAATCAGCCTTTAGATACATAAATGGAATTATGTACTACTTCAAAACAACAAATATTTAGAATATAATGAATTTACATATAATTTAGTTAAAGCGGGTAAAAACAACAACTATATTTGGAATACAGTGCATGAACAGGTATGATGGTTTAATTGAAAAATGCAAAAAGTTTTTTTTATGGAGTTTATGATTTTTTTGTAATAAACACAAAATGCCTAAGGTATTAGAAATTACCGAACAAGTGTGGAAACAAAATAACATTCTTTATAAAGTTACTAGTGGTTTGGAAGTTTCCATTGAAGAAACAAAATTAATATTGGTAACGAAATATTGATAAACCCTTCTGATTTAGCATCACATAAAATTGATATCATCTCAGAAATAGGTAAACACAAGGTATGATAAATGTAAATTTGGATGTAGTAAATATGATATACTCACACTATTTTAATTCCGATAAATATTATTATAGATTAGATTTCATAGATTCAAAAGAATTAAGCGATAGTGAAATTGAAATGGAATAAACATATTTGTAGCATTTTAAATTTATCAAATCAGGTAATAAACACCGGAGATTTTAAGGGTAGCGTTACAGTTTTAATCAGATTCACATTGTGTAACACGATTCACAAGTGTTTCATTACATACTCGTCAAGTCGTTTCGGCGGAATATATAACGTCCTCAAGGATAGATGCACACTGTGAATGACTTCAGAAAGAGGTAGCAATAGCAATATGTGTTGAAGTTCCAGATGCATCAGTTCACAGAAGAGAGTCTGTTGTGACGTTTTAGCTGCATAAAGTTCCGCAGTGCGATTCTTATTAAATAATTTTATATAAATAAATCATGCCATCAACTACTATACCCGAAAATGTTTCAAAATATGAAGATTATGGAGTAATTGAAGAGTTAGCAATACCACCTGGTGAATTAATGCGCAAACTCTTGAAAAATATATCAATAAGAGAGGTGATATATTTCTAATTAGATCACCATTTAGACCATTTCTAAAAGAAGATAGTTTAATTGGAGATGTACTTTGATTTAATAATGTATTAGAGTTGAATGCTATGTAACTATTTTTAGTTTTTTTTTTTTTTTTTTTTTGTAAAATGGGTAGTCTCAATATTTTTACACGGTAAACAAATTATCGCACAAAACTGGTAATTTTACTCTATTTTGGCATATTCCCCCCTATTTGAAGATGTATTATGCGATATACTTTTCCGGAAAATGCGGAGTTTTCCCTACCTCCCATATTTTGGATATTTTTAGTCTATTTTAGTATAGTTTTGAAAAAGTGCGCTCAAGTAACCCCTATAGTAGTAGGGTATATTATTCCTTGTAATGCTGCATATTTGACCTAAGAAGTACCTATTAATGCCAGAAGGTGCAGTATGAAATTAAAAACTCGATGGTGCAAAATAAGCAGGCCTCAATTAACAGAGGTTGCAATGTTCAACTGATACCGTTAATGATCGACATCGATAGGATGTGATTTTGTTTAGTTAAAATATTAAAATGCCTTTGTATCTTCATAAAACAAACTAAATGTTATGGTTATAAACATTTATAAATAATTGTTCTTCACATTTTCACGAGCAACTTTTATAATGAACAAAACAATCCCATTGCAGTTTACGGTTTGCAAACCTAAGCTGTAAAGCAACCTTATCTTTATGTGAAAGTTTAAATTAAAATGTATGTAACTTGACTGTCCCAAACTTTACAAATCTTGCGTCAATTAGGAAAAGGCACGATTTAAATGAACACCACTCTTTGGAAAACCAGTTTTAGCCCCAAATTTTGTTTTTAGTTTTCCATCAGTTTTGTTTACTAATATCAGTGAATAAAGCAAAAATCGTCAATTTCGATGTTTTAGGGTTACTGTATCAAATGCAGAAAGGGCAGGATGCTCAATAATAGAAAATGTTTCCGAAAAGGGCTAAGTAATACAAAAATAAACATTTCTTAATTTGCCAAGTTTGATAAGTATTGCTAAACGTTTAGGCCACTTTTTTTAATGACGTATTTATCAGACCGACATTATTTTTCTGTACCCAAAAGCACTTTCCACACTATAGAGGGGCTAGCTGTCCATTATATATACAACATTTCATTTTCAATGTTTTCAACTATCACCAAAAAAACAAACCTTTCTATTTTAAAATTAATCAGAAAAAGAAGAATAGATAAAAGCTTACGAACTACCTACTGAGGAACTTAAAATTTATTAAAAGAGGAAAATAGTATAGTCAGAGAGAAAGAACAGCTAGAGGGCGCTGAAAAGCCCGAAAAGCAGAGGTCCAACCCGAAGGCGCCGTATGGTTCCAGTCAAAAGACTGTTGGCTGCGGACATACTTCTCTACCCTGTTAGTCTGTTTTGTACTTGCAAGCAAGCATGTCTTTGGCACTAGGCCCCGGCAATGACGAGCCGATCCAGCGGTGGCAGCTTCTTCGACTACTCTCCCAGGATTGTTCGGTTCGGCTGCGGCACTTCGGAGGAACTTCCTATTTGGCTCGCAGACTGCAGTTTTGTCAATGGGTAAAATATTCTTTACGGTATTTATTCCTAAAGGGGTTCCTGCAAATTCAGTCCTGCTGGCCCGTTAAGCAAAAGATGTAGGACCTAGGAATGGAGTAGGTATATAGGGATACAAATTGGAAACAAGCCTATTGTAAACTCCCGCTGTTCACCATCAATACATTATACCAAGCAACAAAACAAGCCCATTACCCAAAATACTTTTGTATTAAATGCCCAAACAATTCCATAATTTCAAAAGCTTACCCTAAAACCTAATCCCCCATTCCTCAAAAATCAAAGTCTTACTCTGGTTTTCAAAATAAATTTCCAAGAATACCCGTTAGTCTACATATATAAAACTCTTGACCACATATTTACTTCAGTTACATGTAACAAAAAAAAAAAAAAAAAAAAAAAACCTTCTTCCCTGTAATGCATCAACTAAAATCCACCCCATCCTTTGCTGCTAATAGAACAAAACCTAAATAATAATCCTGCAATACAAAGTGTCTTTGCTATAAACACTACCATAGAATTGTTGAAACTGTGAAAGGTCAGGAGTCGTCATTTTTATGAAACTGCTAGCTAGTGTGGTTTGGCATATATACCCCTAAACAAGCAGTACACACCAAATTGAAACAGCACATCATTAAACATACAATAAGGTGTAATTACTAAATTAATGAGTAACTCGCCTTTAACGTTACCTAGAAAGAGGGCTTACATTTCCCAATAAAAGTGCATAATATATATAAGTGTATCTCTACGAGGAAACTGTTGGCCAGCAATTAAAGGAAACAGTGGGTGCAAAGGTAAAATAACAAAACTTTTTGCTTGAAACAGCAGAAACCTAGCTGTTAAGACACATCTATGTTAGCAAATTTAATGTTATTCCTACCAAGCAAATCCCACTTTTCTTATAAGGCCTAAATAATATCCTGGATGCTGGTTGATTTCGATAAACTGCATTAAATATTTAAGTACAATAAGGTTATGACAACATTGATTGTTTTAAATATCAATTAAATCGAATGCTCATTTTAGTTTTATTAGCCTAAATAGATATTTTTATATATGTTTTGTATTGAATTTTGTTGTGAAACAGTACTTAACCTGCAAAAAGTAAACAGAGGGAAATAATTTGACTTCTGTAGCTTAAATATGAAATCCGTTTAAAATAAATGCTTTTTTCCCCTAAAAACTATTTAATCCGTTTGATTTAGATACAAAAAGGAAATATTTTCCTTCAGCACTTCGCTTCACCTGCTAAGAATATCTTGAATGACTGATAACCATTCTAAAACAAATATTTCAACTGTATTATTATACTCACCGGTTTTACTTTATAATGCTTTGTGTCACCAGGCGCATTCTCCAGTCCAGAGTATTCGTTTCCCCCATTTTAAATAATGACTTCAATACTTGAAAAAGCCTACAACGCTGAGTAAATAAAATCCGAAAACAAGTAGCTAAATATTACATAGTAATCTCTTTAATGAGTGACGGCATAATTTAAACCCTTATTTTAACTTAAAAGGAGGACCCACGTCTCCTAAAATCGTTACGGAAAGTTTCCACATTTGACTAGACGAGGGGGCATGTATTTCAAGCTAAAATCACTAATATTCATGAGAGGATGTTGAAATATCGTCACTTGTGTGCATATAGAAAGGTTAACCAGAAGCAAAAGTTGACAATTCCAAAAGCATAAATCTGCAAATTTAACATCAATTGTACAAAGCATGGTCTGCCTTTCTAGGGAGTTCCAATTAAAACAGTGTACATCATTTGAATCAGATAAACAGTACGACGGTTTTTAAGACTACGATTTTTAAAAGAAGAAGTTTTACGAATGATCAATTTGGATTTACTTGACTATGCATTTTTTACTACCAGAACTGTTTAAGGGGAAAATAATCGCCTTAATATTATAGTGTCAGTGTAGTTACTGCAGAAGCATAAAGTGACTAAATAATTTTAATAAAATGATTTAAGAAACCAATTCTTTGTTATGTAAATACTACTGAAGACTTTGAATATACCATTAAAAGCAATTCTGTTCTGCGTGCATGACTTCTCCTGCAGAACTTGAATTCTCCAAATGTTTACTTTTCTAACACTAAACAAATAATAGCATTTGAAATGCTCACCTAATCCACCTTAATGGAATATGTCTCCAAGCACATCTTCCAGTCCAGGGTAATCGTTTCTCCCAGAGACGTTTTCGAGTTGCATCCATCGTAGCAAGTCGACGTGGGGTCTTCCAGTGATAGCTCGGATCCTCAGCAGTAAACAGAATTTCGTTTGGTTGTATGAAACAGAAAACAGAAAGCTAAGGCGTCTGATATTGAAAATTCACCATTCAGCACCAATCTAAAGCCATGTAGTGTGTACAAAGATAGTTTCAATTTACAATAAACGATTAGCAGCCTCTAGAGATAAAGTTAGAGGACTGATGCAAACTACTTTTTCTATGCACAAACTAACAACCAGAAAAGCGACATCTGCGTGCACTACCATTAGAATCTCTACAATTTGAGAGCCAAAGCAAAAGCTTTTCTTTTGTACCTTCGCCTAATTCACTATTCCTCTTTCAAAAAATGCCTACATCTCCCAGACTTACCGGCCCAATCGCGCATAAGATTTCAAAGTTCATTACGGTATATATTCCCAAGGATATCCTAGAACATCAATTCTTCTGGCCAGTTAAGCTAGAATTGTATCTTCTAGGGAACCATTATGAGGGAACATTCTCGTAACGAAAATCGAACTTCCCCACAAACCTTACGGACCTAACAAAATGGAGCCCCTAACCAAAGCGCCTAACTAGTCCTTTGGACCACCTATTCTCAACATCAAAAGCTTTTGGCTATCCGATCTATTTTCGAGGTCTAGCTGAGGCTCTCAAATTACGTAAATATCAAAAACCCTTTAATTTACACATACAAAACAACATTTAGATGTTCACACTTACTCTTGTCCGTGACATAACAGATTTCTCTCCTCCAAGTAGTGCAGCTAATTAGGGAACTTCACATTTCTCATAGGTATCTTCTACATCTGTAACAAAAGTAAAATGTCAGTTCCGCATTTCGAATGATGCTCTTAATACATAAAAATCCTATAACAATGAATATCTAAAATTCGTAAAGAAATCATTAAATGTTGCATAGAGTCTCCTAATTCAGTGACGGCAATTTTAAAGTTCTATTTTAACCAAAAAGGAGGACCTACGTTTTCTAAAAGGTTTTGGGGAAGTTACTGCATTTGACTAGTCGATGGGGCATGTATGTCAAGCTAAAATCAGTAATATTCATGAGAGGATGTTGAAATATCACCACTTGTGTTAATATGGAGAGGTTAACTAGAAGCAAAAGTTGACAATTCAAAAAGCATAAATCTGCAAATTTAACATCAATTGTACAAAGTATGGTCTGCCTTTCTAGGGAGTTCCAATTAAAACAGTGTACATCATTTGAATCAGATAAACAGTACGACGGTTTTTAAGACTACGATTTTTAAAAGAAGAAGTTTTACGCGTGATCAATTTGGATTTACTTGACTATGTAAATTTTACTACCAGAACTGTATAAGGGGAAAATAATCGCCTTAAAATTATAGTGTCACTCTCGTTACTGCAGAAGCATAAAGTGACTAAATAATTTTTATAAAGTGATTTAAGAAACCAACTCTTTGTTATGCAAATACTACTGAAGACTTTGAATAAACCATTAAAAGCAATTCTGTTCTGCGTGCATATGACTTATCCTGCAGAACTTGAATTCTCCAAATGTTTACTTTTCTAACACTATACAAATAATAGCGTTTGAAATGCTCACCTAAACCACCTCAATGGAATATGTCTCCAAGCACATCTTCCAGTCCAGGGTAATCGTTTCTCACAGAGACGTTTTCGAGTTACATCCTTCGTAGCAAGTCGACATGGGGTCTTCCGGTGATAGCTCGGATCCTCAGCAGGAAACAGAATTTCGTTTGGTTGTATGAAACAGAAAACAGAGAGAAAGCTAAGACGTCTGATATTGAAAAATCTAAACCTTCACCATTCAAAACCAATCTAAAGCCATGTAGTGTGTACAAAGTTAGTTTCAATTTACGATAAACGATTAGCAGCCTCTAGAGATAAAGTTAGAGGACTGATGCAAACTACTTTTTCTATGCACAAACTAACAACCAGAAAAGCGACATCTGCGTGCACTACCATTAGAATCTCTACAATTTGAGTGCCAAAGCAAAACCTTTCGTTCACGTTTCTTTTGTACCTTCGCCTAATACACTATTCCTCTTTCAAAAAACGCCTACATCTCCCAAAATTACCAGCCCAATCGCGCATAAAATTTCAAAGTTCATTACGGTATATATTCCCAAGGATATCCTAGAACATCAATTCTTCTGGCCAGTTAAGCTAGAATTGTATCTTCTAGGGAACCATTATGAGGAAACATATTCTCGTAAAGAAAATCAAACTTCCCCACAAACCTTACGGACCTAACAAAATGGAGCCCCTACCCAAAGGGCCTAACTATTCTCCACATCAAAAGCTTTTGGCTATCCGATCGATTTTCGAGGTCTAGCTGAGGCTCCCAAATTACGTAAATATCAAAAGCCCTATTACTTTACACATCCAAAACAACATTTAACTGTACACACTTACTTTTGTCCGTGACATAACAGATTTCTCTCCTCCAAGTAGTGCAGCTAATAAGGGAACTTCACATTTCTCACAGGTATCTTCTACATCTGCAACAAAAGTAAAATGTCAATTCCGCATTTCGAATCATGCTCTTAATACATAAAAATCCTACAACACTGAATATTTAAAATCCGTAAAGAAATCATTAAATGTTGCGTAGATTCTCCTTATTCAGTGACGGCAATTTTAAAGTTCTATTTTAACCAAAAAGGAGGACCTACGTTTTCTAAAAGGTTTTGGGGAAGTTACTGCATTTGACTAGTCGATGGGGCATGTATGTCAAGCTAAAATCACTAATATTCATGAGAGGATGTTGAAATATCACCACTTGTGTTAATATGGAGAGGTTAACTAGAAGCAAAAGTTGACAATTCAAAAATCATAAATCTGCAAATTTAACATCAATTGTACAAAGCATGGTCTGCCTTTCTAGGGAGTTCCAATTAAAACAGTGTACATCATTTGAATCAGATAAACAGTACAACGGTTTTTAAGACTACGATTTTTAAAAGAAGAAGTTTTACGCGTGATCAATTTGGATTTACTTGACTATGTAAATTTTACTACCAGAACTGTATAAGGGGAAAATAATCGCCTTAAAATTATAGTGTCACTCTCGTTACTGCAGAAGCATAAAGTGACTAAATAATTTTTATAAAGTGATTTAAGAAACCAACTCTGTTATGCAAATACTACTGAAGACTTTGAATAAACCATTAAAAGCAATTCTGTTCTGCGTGCATATGACTTATCCTGCAGAACTTGAATTCTCCAAATGTTTACTTTTCTAACACTATACAAATAATAGCGTTTGAAATGCTCACCTAAATCACCTCAATGGAATATGTCTCCAAGCACATCTTCCAGTCCAGGGTAATCGTTTCTCACAGAGACGTTTTCGAGTTGCATCCTTCGTAGCAAGTCGACGTGGGGTCTTCCAGTGATAGCTCGGATCCTCAGCAGGAAACAGAATTTCGTTTGGTTGTATGAAACAGAAGACAGAGAGAAAGCTAAGACGTCTAATATTGAAAATTTTAAACCTTCACCATTCAAAACCAATCTAAAGCCATGTAGTGTGTACAAAGTTAGTTTCAATTTACGATAAACGATTAGAAGCCTCTAGAGATAAAGTTAGAGGACTGATGCAAACTACTTTTTCTATGCACAAATTAACAACCAGAAAAGCGACATCTGCGTGCACTACCATTAGAATCTCTACAATTTGAGAGCCAAAGCAAAACCTTTTGTTCCCGTTTCTTTTGTACCTTCGCCTAATACACGATTCCTCTTTCAAAAAATGCCAACATATCCCAGACTTACCGGCCCAATCGCGCATATAATTTCAAAGTTCATTACGGTATATATTCCCAAGGATATCCTAGAACATCAATTCTTCTGGCCAGTTAAGCTAGAATTGTATCTTCTAGGGAACCATTATGAGGGAACATATTCTCGTAACGAAAATCGAACTTCCCCACAAACCTTACGGACCTAACAAAATGGAGCCCCTACCCAAAGGGCCTAACTATTCTCCACATCAAAAGCTTTTGCTTATCCGATCGATTTTCGAAGTCTAGCTGAGGCTCCCAAATTACGTAAATATCAAAAGCCCTATTACTTTACACATCCAAAACAACATTTAACTGTACACACTTACTTTTGTCCGTGACATAACAGATTTCTCTCCTACAAGTAGTGCAGCTAATAAGGGAACTTCACATTTCTCACAGGTATCTTCTACATCTGCAACAAAAGTAAAATGTCAATTCCGCATTTCGAATGATGCTCTTAATACATAAAAATCCTACAACACTGAATATCTAAAATCCGTAATGAAATCATTAAATGTTGCATAGAGTCTCTTAATTCAGTGACGGCAATTTTAAAGTTCTATTTTAAACAAAAAGGAGGACCTACGTTTTCTAAAAGGTTTTGGGGAAGTTACTGCATTTGACTAGTCGATGGGGCATGTATGTCAAGCTAAAATCACTAATATTCATGAGAGGATGTTGAAATATCACCACTTGTGTTAATATGGAGAGGTTAACTAGAAGCAAAAGTTGACAATTCAAAAAGATTAATCTGCAAATTTAACATCAATTGTACAAAGCAGGGTCTGCCTTTCTAGCGAGTTCCAATTAAAACAGTGTACATCATTTGAATCAGATAAACAGTACGACGGTTTTTTAGACTACGATTTTTAAAAGAAGAAGTTTTACGCGAGATCAATTTGGATTTACTTGACTATGTAAATTTTACTACCACCACTGTTTAAGGGGAAAATAATCGCCTTAATATTATAGTGTCACTCGTTACTGCAGAAGCACAAACTGCCTAAATAATTTTTATACACCGATTTAAGAAACCAACTCTTTGTTATGGAAATACTATTGAAGACTTTGAATAAACCATTAAAAGCAATTCTGTTCTGCGTGCATATGACTTATCCTGCAGAACTTGAATTCTCCAAAGGTTTACTTTTCTAACCCTATACAAATAATAGCGTTTGAAATGCTCACCTAAACCACCTCAATGGAATATGTCTCCAAGCAATTCTTCCAGTCCAGGGTAATCGTTTCTCACAGGGAAGTTTTCGAGTTGCATCCTTCGTAGCAAGTCGACGTGGGGTCCTCCGGTGATAGCTCGGATCCTCAGCAGGAAACAGAATTTCGTTTGGTTGTATGAAACAGAAAACAGAGAGAAAGCTAAGACGTCTGATATTGAAAAATTTAAACCTTCACCATTCAAAACCAATCTAAAGCCATGTAGTGTGTACAAAGTTATTTTCAATTTACGATAAACGATTAGCAGCCTCTAGAGATAAAGTTAGAGGACTGATGCAAACTACTTTTTCTATGCACAAACTAACAACCAGAAAAGCGACATCTGCGTGCACTACCATTAGAATCTCTACAATTTGAGTGCCAAAGCAAAACCTTTCGTTCACGTTTCTTTTGTACCTTCGCCTAATACACTATTCCTCTTTCAAAAAACGCCTACATCTCCCAGACTTACCGGCCCAATCGCGCATAAAATTTCAAAGTTCATTACGGTATATATTCCCAAGGATATCCTAGAACATCAATTCTTCTGGCCAGTTAAGCTAGAATTGTATCTTCTAGGGAACCATTATGAGGGAACATATTCTCGTAACGAAAATCGAACTTCCCCACAAACCTTACGGACCTAACAAAATGGAGCCCCTACCCAAAGGGCCTAACTATTCTCCACATCAAGAGCTTTTGGCTATCCGATCGATTTTCGAAGTCTAGCTGAGGCTCCCAAATTACGTAAATATCAAAAGCCCTATTACTTTACACATTCAAAACAACATTTAACTGTACACACTTACTTTTGTCCGTGACATAACAGATGTCTCTCCTACAAGTAGTGCAGCTAATAAGGGAACTTCACATTTCTCACAGGTATCTTCTACATCTGTAACAAAAGTAAAATGTCAGTTCCGCATTTCGAATGATGCTCTTAATACATAAAAATCCTATAACAATGAATATCTAAAATTCGTAAAGAAATCATTAAATGTTGCATAGAGTCTCCTAAATCAGTGACGGCAATTTTAAAGTTCCATTTTAACCAAAACGGAGAACCTACGTTTTCTAAAAGGTTTTGGGAAAGTTCCTACATTTGACTAGTCGATGGGGCATGTATGTCAAGCTAAAATCACTAATATTCGTGAGAGGATGTTGAAATATCGTCAGTTGTATTAATATGGAGAGGAAAACCAGAAGCAAAAGGTGACAATTCCAAAAGCATAAATCTGCAAATTTAACATCAATTGTACAAAGCAAGTTCTGCTTTTCTAGAGAGTTCCAATTAAAACAGTGCACATTATTTTAATTAGTTAAACAGTACGACGGTTTTTAAGACTACGATTTTTAAAAGAAGAAGTTTTATGAATGATCAATTTGGATTCACTTGACTATGTACTTTTTACTACCAGAACTGTTTAAGGGGAAAATTATCACCTTAATATTATAGTGTCACTCTCGTTACTGCAGAAGAAGAAAGTGACTAAATAATTTTAATAAAATGATTTAAGAAACCAACTCTTTGTAATGGAAATACTATTGAAGACTTTGAATAAACAATTAAAAGCAATTCTGTTCTGCGTGCATATGACTTATCCTGCAGAACTTGAATTCTCCAAAGGTTTACTTTTCTAACACTATACAAATAATAGCGTTTGAAATGCTCACCTAAACCACCTCAATGGAATATGTCTCCAAGCACATCTTTTGGTCCAGGGTAATCGTTTCTCACAGAGATGTTTTCGAGTTGCATCCTTCGTAGCAAGTCGACGTGGGGTCTTCCAGTGATAGCTCGGATACTCAGCAGGAAACAGAATTTCGTTTGGTTGTATGAAACAGAAAACAGAGAGAAAGCTAAGACGTCTGATATTGAAAATTTTAAACCTTCACCATTCAGCACCAATATAAAGCCATGTAGTGTGTACAAAGTTAGTTTCAATTTACGATAAACGATTAGCAGCCTCTAGAGATAAAGTTAGAGGACTGATGCAAACTACTTTTTCTATGCACAAACTAACAACCAGAAAAGCGACATCTGCGTGCACTACCATTAGAATCTCTACAATTTGAGTGCCAAAGCAAAACCTTTCGTTCACGTTTCTTTTGTACCTTCGCCTAATACACTATTCCTCTTTCAAAAAACGCCTACATCTCCCAAAATTACCAGCCCAATCGCGCATAAAATTTCAAAGTTCATTACGGTATATATTCCCAAGGATATCCTAGAACATCAATTCTTCTGGCCAGTTAAGCTAGAATTGTATCTTCTAGGGAACCATTATGAGGGAACATATTCTCGTAACGAAAATCGAACTTCCCCACAAACCTTACGGACCTAACAAAATGGAGCCCCTACCCAAAGGGCCTAACTATTCTCCACATCAAAAGCTTTTGCTTATCCGATCGATTTTCGAAGTCTAGCTGAGGCTCCCAAATTACGTAAATATCAAAAGCCCTATTACTTTACACATCCAAAACAACATTTAACTGTACACACTTACTTTTGTCCGTGACATAACAGATTTCTCTCCTACAAGTAGTGCAGCTAATAAGGGAACTTCACATTTCTCACAGGTATCTTCTACATCTGCAACAAAAGTAAAATGTCAATTCCGCATTTCGAATGATGCTCTTAATACATAAAAATCCTACAACACTGAATATCTAAAATCCGTAATGAAATCATTAAATGTTGCATAGAGTCTCTTAATTCAGTGACGGCAATTTTAAAGTTCTATTTTAAACAAAAAGGAGGACCTACGTTTTCTAAAAGGTTTTGGGGAAGTTACTGCATTTGACTAGTCGATGGGGCATGTATGTCAAGCTAAAATCACTAATATACATG
This sequence comes from Hymenopus coronatus, assembly GCA_030762935.1. Taxonomy (NCBI): domain Eukaryota; kingdom Metazoa; phylum Arthropoda; class Insecta; order Mantodea; family Hymenopodidae; genus Hymenopus; species Hymenopus coronatus. Next base: position 50,503 of record CM060892.1, read on the forward strand.
AGAGGATGTTGAAATATCACCACTTGTGTTAATATGGAGAGGTTAACTAGAAGCAAAAGTTGACAATTCAAAAAGATTAATCTGCAAATTTAACATCATTTGTACAAAGCAGGGTCTGCCTTTCTAGCGAGTTCCAATTAAAACAGTGTACATCATTTGAATCAGATAAACAGTACGACGGTTTTTTAGACTACGATTTTTAAAAGAAGAAGTTTTACGCGTGATCAATTTGGATTTACTTGACTATGTAAATTTTACTACCACCACTGTTTAAGGGGAAAATAATCGCCTTAATATTATAGTGTCACTCGTTACTGCAGAAGCACAAACTGCCTAAATAATTTTTATACACCGATTTAAGAAACCAACTCTTTGTTATGGAAATACTATTGAAGACTTTGAATAAACCATTAAAAGCAATTCTGTTCTGCGTGCATATGACTTATCCTGCAGAACTTGAATTCTCCAAAGGTTTACTTTTCTAACCCTATACAAATAATAGCGTTTGAAATGCTCACCTAAACCACCTCAATGGAATATGTCTCCAAGCAATTCTTCCAGTCCAGGGTAATCGTTTCTCACAGGGAAGTTTTCGAGTTGCATCCTTCGTAGCAAGTCGACGTGGGGTCCTCCGGTGATAGCTCGGATCCTCAGCAGGAAACAGAATTTCGTTTGGTTGTATGAAACAGAAAACAGAGAGAAAGCTAAGACGTCTGATATTGAAAAATTTAAACCTTCACCATTCAAAACCAATCTAAAGCCATGTAGTGTGTACAAAGTTATTTTCAATTTACGATAAACGATTAGCAGCCTCTAGAGATAAAGTTAGAGGACTGATGCAAACTACTTTTTCTATGCACAAACTAACAACCAGAAAAGCGACATCTGCGTGCACTACCATTAGAATCTCTACAATTTGAGTGCCAAAGCAAAACCTTTCGTTCACGTTTCTTTTGTACCTTCGCCTAATACACTATTCCTCTTTCAAAAAACGCCTACATCTCCCAGACTTACCGGCCCAATCGCGCATAAAATTTCAAAGTTCATTACGGTATATATTCCCAAGGATATCCTAGAACATCAATTCTTCTGGCCAGTTAAGCTAGAATTGTATCTTCTAGGGAACCATTATGAGGGAACATATTCTCGTAACGAAAATCGAACTTCCCCACAAACCTTACGGACCTAACAAATAAGAGCCCCTACGCAAAGCGCCGAACTACTCTTTTGGCCCAACTATTCTCCACATCAAAAGCTTTTGGCTATCCGATCGATTTTCGAGGTCTAGCTGAGGCTCTCAAATTACGTAAATATCAAAAGCCCTATTACTTTACACATCCAAAACCACATTTCGCTGTACACACTTACTTTTGTCCGTGACATAACAGATTTCTCTCCTCCAAGTAGTGCAGCTAATAAGGGAACTTCACATTTCTCACAGGTATCTTCTACATCTGCAACAAAAGTAAAATGTCAATTCCGCATTTCGAATGATGCTCTTAATACATAAAAATCCTACAACACTGAATATCTAAAATCCGTAAAGAAGTCATTAAATGTTGCGTAGAGTCTCCTAATTCAGTGACGGCAATTTTAAAGTTCTATTTTAACCAAAAAGGAGGACCTACGTTTTCTAAAAGATTTTGGGGAAGTTACTGCATTTGACTAGTCGATGGGGCATGTATGTCAAGCTAAAATCACTAATATTTATGAGAGGATGTTGAAATATCACCACTTGTGTTAATATGGAGAGGTTAACTAGAAGCAAAAGTTGACAATTCAAAAAGCATAAATCTGCAAATTTAACATCAATTGTACAAAGCAGGGTCTGCCTTTCTAGAGAGTTCCAATTAAAACAGTGTACATCATTTGAATCAGATAAACAGCACGACGGTTTTTAAGACTACGATTTTTAAAAGAAGAAGTTTTACGCGTGATCAATTTGGATTTACTTGACTATGTAAATTTTACTACCAGAACTGTATAAGGGGAAAATAATCGCCTTAAAATTATAGTGTCACTCTCGTTACTGCAGAAGCATAAAGTGACTAAATAATTTTTATAAAGTGATTTAAGAAACCAACTCTTTGTTATGCAAATACTACTGAAGACTTTGAATAAACCATTAAAAGCAATTCTGTTCTGCGTGCATATGACTTATCCTGCAGAACTTGAATTCTCCAAATGTTTACTTTTCTAACACTATACAAATAATAGCGTTTGAAATGCTCACCTAAACCACCTCAATGGAATATGTCTCCAAGCACATCTTCCAGTCCAGGGTAATCGTTTCTCACAGAGACGTTTTCGAGTTACATGCTTCGTAGCAAGTCGACATGGGGTCTTCCGGTGATAGCTCGGATCCTCAGCAGGAAACAGAATTTCGTTTGGTTGTATGAAACAGAAAACAGAGAGAAAGCTAAGACGTCTGATATTGAAAAATTTAAACCTTCACCATTCAAAACCAATCTAAAGCCATGTAGTGTGTACAAAGTTAGTTTCAATTTACGATAAACGATTAGCAGCCTCTAGAGATAAAGTTAGAGGACTGATGCAAACTACTTTTTCTATGCACAAACTAACAACCAGAAAAGCGACATCTGCGTGCACTACCATTAGAATCTCTACAATTTGAGTGCCAAAGCAAAACCTTTCGTTCACGTTTCTTTTGTACCTTCGCCTAATACACTATTCCTCTTTCAAAAAACGCCTACATCTCCCAAAATTACCAGCCCAATCGCGCATAAAATTTCAAAGTTCATTACGGTATATATTCCCAAGGATATCCTAGAACATCAATTCTTCTGGCCAGTTAAGCTAGAATTGTATCTTCTAGGGACCCATTATGAGGAAACATATTCTCGTAACGAAAATCAAACTTCCCCACAAACCTTACGGACCTAACAAAATGGAGCCCCTACCCAAAGGGCCTAACTATTCTCCACATCAAAAGCTTTTGGCTATCCGATCGATTTTCGAGGTCTAGCTGAGGCTCCCAAATTACGTAAATATCAAAAGCCCTATTACTTTACACATCCAAAACAACATTTAACTGTACACACTTACTTTTGTCCGTGACATAACAGATTTCTCTCCTCCAAGTAGTGCAGCTAATAATGGAACTTCACATTTCTCACAGCTATCTTCTACATCTGCAACAAAAGTAAAATGTCAATTCCGAATTTCGAATCATGCTCTTAATACATAAAAATCCTACAACACTGAATATTTAAAATCCGTAAAGAAATCATTAAATGTTGCGTAGAGTCTCCTTATTCAGTGACGGCAATTTTAAAGTTCTATTTTAACCAAAAAGGAGGACCTGCGTTTTCTAAAAGGTTTTGGGGAAGTTACTGCATTTGACTAGTCGATGGGGCATGTATGTCAAGCTAAAATCACTAATATTCATGAGAGGATGTTGAAATATCACCACTTGTGTTAATATGGAGAGGTCAACTAGAAGCAAAAGTTGACAATTCAAAAAGCATAAATCTGCAAATTTAACATCAATTGTACAAAGCATGGTCTGCCTTTCAAGGGAGTTCCAATTAAAACAGTGTACATCATATGAATCAGATAAACAGTACGACGGTTTTTAAGACTACGATTTTTAAAAGAAGAAGTTTTACGCGTGATCAATTTGGATTTACTTGACTATGTATATTTTACTACCAGAACTGTTTAAGGGGAAAATAATTGCCTTAATATTATAGTGTCACCCTCGTTACTGCAGAAGCATAAAGTGACTAAAGAATTTTTATAAAGTGATTTAAGAAACCAACTCTGTTATGCAAATACTACTGAAGACTTTGAATAAACCATTAAAAGCAATTCCGTTCTGCGTGCATATGACTTATCCTGCAGAACTTGAATTCTCCAAATGCTAACTTTTCTAACACTATACAAATAATAGCGTTTGAAATGCTCACCTAAACCACCTCAATGGAATATGTCTCCAAGCACATCTTCCAGTCCAGGGTAATCGTTTCTCACAGAGACGTTTTCGAGTTGCATCCTTCGTAGCAAGTCGACGTGGGGTCTTCCGGTGATAGCTCGGATCCTCAGCAGGAAACAGAATTTCGTTTGGTTGTATGAAACAGAAAACAGAGAGAAAGCTAAGACGTCTGATATTGAAAATTTTAAACCTTCACCATTCAAAACCAATCTAAAGCCATGTAGTGTGTACAAAGTTAGTTTCAATTTACGATAAACGATTAGCAGCCTCTAGAGATAAAGTTAGAGGACTGATGCAAACTACTTTTTCTATGCACAAACTAACAACCAGAAAAGCGACATCTGCGTGCACTACCATTAGAATCTCTACAATTTGGGAGCCAAAGCAAAACCTTTTGTTCCCGTTTCTTTTGTACCTTCGCCTAATACACTATTCCTCTTTCAAAAAATGCCAACTTCTCCCAGACTTACCGGCCCAATCGCGCATAAAATTTCAAAGTTCATTACGGTATATATTCCCAAGGATATCCTAGAACATCAATTCTTCTGGCCAGTTAAGCTAGAATTGTATCTTCTAGGGAACCATTATGAGGGAACACATTCTCGTAACGAAAATCGAACTTCCCCACAAACCTTACGGACCTAACAAAATGGAGCCCCTACCCAAAGGGCCTAACTATTCTCCACATCAAAAGCTTTTGGCTATCCGATCGATTTTCGAAGTCTAGCTGAGGCTCCCAAATTACGTAAATATCAAAAGCCCTATTACTTTACACATCCAAAACAACATTTAACTGTACACACTTACTTTTGTCCGTGACATAACAGATTTCTCTCCTACAAGTAGTGCAGCTAATAAGGGAACTTCACATTTCTCACAGGTATCTTCTACATCTGCAACAAAAGTAAAATGTCAATTCCGCATTTCGAATGATGCTCTTAATACATAAAAATCCTACAACACTGAATATCTAAAATCCGTAATGAAATCATTAAATGTTGCATAGAGTCTCTTAATTCAGTGACGGCAATTTTAAAGTTCTATTTTAAACAAAAAGGAGGACCTACGTTTTCTAAAAGGTTTTGGGGAAGTTACTGCATTTGACTAGTCGATGGGGCATGTATGTCAAGCTAAAATCACTAATATTCATGAGAGGATGTTGAAATATCACCACTTGTGTTAATATGGAGAGGTTAACTAGAAGCAAAAGTTGACAATTCAAAAATCATACATCTGCAAATTTAACATCAATTGTACAAAGCAAGTTCTGCTTTTCTAGAGAGTTCCAATTAAAACAGTGCACATTATTTTAATTAGTTAAACAGTACGACGGTTTTTAAGACTACGATTTTTAAAAGAAGAAGTTTTATGAATGATCAATTTGGATTCACTTGACTATGTACTTTTTACTACCAGAACTGTTTAAGGGGAAAATTATCACCTTAATATTATAGTGTCACTCTCGTTACTGCAGAAGAAGAAAGTGACTAAATAATTTTAATAAAATGATTTAAGAAACCAACTCTTTGTAATGGAAATACTATTGAAGACTTTGAATAAACAATTAAAAGCAATTCTGTTCTGCGTGCATATGACTTATCCTGCAGAACTTGAATTCTCCAAAGGTTTACTTTTCTAACACTATACAAATAATAGCGTTTGAAATGCTCACCTAAACCACCTCAATGGAATATGTCTCCAAGCACATCTTTTGGTCCAGGGTAATCGTTTCTCACAGAGATGTTTTCGAGTTGCATCCTTCGTAGCAAGTCGACGTGGGGTCTTCCAGTGATAGCTCGGATACTCAGCAGGAAACAGAATTTCGTTTGGTTGTATGAAACAGAAAACAGAGAGAAAGCTAAGACGTCTGATATTGAAAATTTTAAACCTTCACCATTCAGCACCAATATAAAGCCATGTAGTGTGTACAAAGTTAGTTTCAATTTACGATAAACGATTAGCAGCCTCTAGAGATAAAGTTAGAGGACAGATGCAAACTACTTTTTCTATGCACAAACTAACAACCAGAAAAGCGACATCTGCGTACACTACCATTAGAATCTCTACAATTTGAGAGCCAAAGCAAAACCTTTCGTTCACGTTTCCTTATGTACCTTCGCCTAATACACTATTCCTCTTTCAAAAAATGCCTACATCTCCCACAATTACCGGCCCAATCGCGCATAAAATTTCAAAGTTCATTACGGTATATATTCCCAAGGATATCCTAGAACATCAATTCTTCTGGCCAGTTAAGCTAGAATTGTATCTTCTAGGGAACCATTATGAGGGAACATATTCTCGTAACGAAAATCGAACTTCCCCACAAACCTTACGGACCCAGCAAAATGGAGCCCCTACCCAAAGGGCCCAACTATTCTCCACATCAAAAGCTTTTGGCTATCCGATCGATTTTCGAGGTCTAGCTGAGGCTCCCAAATTACGTAAACATCAAAAGCCCTATTACTCTTCACATCCAAAACAACATTTAACTGTACACACTTACTTTTGTCCGTGACATAACAGATTTCTCTCCTCCAAGTAGTGCAGCTAATAAGGGAACTTCACATTTCTCACAGGTATCTTCTACATCTGCAACAAAAGTAAAATGTCAATTCCGCATTTCGAATGATGCTCTTAATACATAAAAATCCTACAACACTGAATATCTAAAATCCGTAATGAAATCATTAAATGTTGCATAGAGTCTCTTAATTCAGTGGCGGCAATTTTAAAGTTCTATTTTAAACAAAAAGGAGGACCTACGTTTTCTAAAAGGTTTTGGGGAAGTTACTGCATTTGACTAGTCGATGGGGCATGTATGTCAAGCTAAAATCACTAATATTCATGAGAGGATGTTGAAATATCACCACTTGTGTTAATATGGAGAGGTTAACTAGAAGCAAAAGTTGACAATTCAAAAAGATTAATCTGCAAATTTAACATCAATTGTACAAAGCAGGGTCTGCCTTTCTAGCGAGTTCCAATTAAAACAGTGTACATCATTTGAATCAGATAAACAGTACGACGGTTTTTAAGACTACGATTTTTAAAAGAAGAAGTTTTACGCGTGATCAATTTGGATTTACTTGACTATGTAAATTTTACTACCCGAACTGTATAAGGGGAAAATAATCGCCTTAAAATTATAGTGTCACTCTCGTTACTGCAGAAGCATAAAGTGACTAAATAATTTTTATAAAGTGATTTAAGAAACCAACTCTTTGTTATGCAAATACTACTGAAGACTTTGAATAAACCATTAAAAGCAATTCTGTTCTGCGTGCATATGACTTATCCTGCAGAACTTGAATTCTCCAAATGTTTACTTTTCTAACACTATACAAATAATAGCGTTTGATATGCTCACCTAAACCACCTCAATGGAATATGTCTCCAAGCACATCTTCCAGTCCAGGGTAATCGTTTCTCACAGAGACGTTTTCGAGTTGCATCCTTCGTAGCAAGTCGACGTGGGGTCTTCCGGTGATAGCTCGGATCCTCAGCAGGAAACAGAATTTCGTTTGGTTGTATGAAACAGAAAACAGAAAGAAAGCTAAGACGTCTGATATTGAAAATTTTAAACCTTCACCATTCAAAACCAATCTAAAGCCATGTAGTGTGTACAAAGTTAGTTTCAATTTACGATAAACGATTAGCAGCCTCTAGAGATCAAGTTAGAGGACTGATGCAAACTACTTTTTCTATGCACAAACTAACAACCAGAAAAGCGACATCTGCGTGCACTACCATTAGAATCTCTACAATTTGAGAGCCAAAGCAAAACCTTTCGTTCACGTTTCTTTTGTACCTTCGCCTAATACACTATTCCTCTTTCAAAAAATGCCTACATCTCCCACAATTACCAGCCCAATCGCGCATAAAATTTCAAAGTTCATTACGGTATATATTCCCAAGGATATCCTAGAACATCAATTCTTCTGGCCAGTTAAGCTAGAATTGTATCTTCTAGGGAACCATTATGAGGGAACATATTCTCGTAACGAAAATCGAACTTCCCCACAAACCTTACGGACCTAACAAAATGGAGCCCCTACCCAAAGGGCCTAACTATTCTCCGCATCAAAAGCTTTTGGCTATCCGATCGATTTTCGAAGTCTAGCTGAGGCTCCCAAATTACGTAAATATCAAGAGCCCTATTACTTTACACATCCAAAACAACATTTAACTGTACACACTTACTTTTGTCCGTGACATAACAGATTTCTCTCCTCCAAGTAGTGCAGCTAATAAGGGAACTTCACATTTCTCACAGGTATCTTCTACATCTGCAACAAAAGTAAAATGTCAATTCCGCATTTCGAATCATGCTCTTTATACACAAAAATCCTACAACACTGAATATCTACAATCCGTAAAGAAATCATTAAATGTTGCATAGAGTCTCCTAATTCAGCGACGGCAATTTTAAAGTTCTATTTTAACCAAAAAGGAGGACCTACGTTTTCTAAAAGGTTTTGGGGAAGTTACTGCATTTGACTAGTCGATGGGGCATGTATGTCAAGCTAAAATCACTAATATTCATGAGAGGATGTTGAAATATCACCACTTGTGTTAATATGGAGAGGTTAACTAGAAGCAAAAGTTGACAATTCAAAAAGCATAAATCTGCAAATTTAACATCAATTGTACAAAGCAGGGTCTGCCTTTCTAGAGAGTTCCAATTAAAACAGTGTACATCATTTGAATCAGATAAACAGTACGACGGTTTTTAAGACTACGATTTTTAAAAGAAGAAGTTTTACGCGTGATCAATTTGGATTTACTTGACTATGTATATTTTACTACCAGAACTGTTTAAGGGGAAAATAATTGCCTTAATATTATAATGTCACCCTCGTTACTGCAGAAGCATAAAGTGAATAAAGAATTTTTATAAAGTGATTTAAGAAACCAACTCTGTTATGCAAATACTACTGAAGACTTTGAATAAACCATTAAAAGCAATTCCGTTCTGCGTGCATATGACTTATCCTGCAGAACTTGAATTCTCCAAATGCTAACTTTTCTAACACTATACAAATAATAGCGTTTGAAATGCTCACCTAAACCACCTCAATGGAATATGTCTCCAAGCACATCTTCCAGTCCAGGGTAATCGTTTCTCACAGAGACGTTTTCGAGTTGCATCCTTCGTAGCAAGTCGACGTGGGGTCTTCCGGTGATAGCTCGGATCCTCAGCAGGAAACAGAATTTCGTTTGGTTGTATGAAACAGAAAACAGAGAGAAAGCTAAGACGTCTGATATTGAAAATTTTAAACCTTCACCATTCAAAACCAATCTAAAGCCATGTAGTGTGTACAAAGTTAGTTTCAATTTACGATAAACGATTAGCAGCCTCTAGAGATAAAGTTAGAGGACTGATGCAAACTACTTTTTCTATGCACAAACTAACAACCAGAAAAGCGACATCTGCGTGCACTACCATTAGAATCTCTACAATTTGGGAGCCAAAGCAAAACCTTTTGTTCCCGTTTCTTTTGTACCTTCGCCTAATACACTATTCCTCTTTCAAAAAATGCCAACATCTCCCAGACTTACCGGCCCAATCGCGCATAAAATTTCAAAGTTCATTACGGTATATATTCCCAAGGATATCCTAGAACATCAATTCTTCTGGCCAGTTAAGCTAGAATTGTATCTTCTAGGGAACCATTATGAGGGAACATATTCTCGTAACGAAAATCGAACTTCCCCACAAACCTTACGGACCTAACAAAATGGAGCCCCTACCCAAAGGGCCTAACTATTCTCCACATCAAAAGCTTTTGGCTATCCGATCGATTTTCGAAGTCTAGCTGAGGCTCCCAAATTACGTAAATATCAAAAGCCCTATTACTTTACACATCCAAAACAACATTTAACTGTACACACTTACTTTTGTCCGTGACATAACAGATTTCTCTCCTACAAGTAGTGCAGCTAATAAGGGAACTTCACATTTCTCACAGGTATCTTCTACATCTGCAACAAAAGCAAAATGTCAATTCCGCATTTCGAATGATGCTCTTAATACATAAAAATCCTACAACACTGAATATCTAAAATCCGTAATGAAATCATTAAATGTTGCATAGAGTCTCTTAATTCAGTGGCGGCAATTTTAAAGTTCTATTTTAAACAAAAAGGAGGACCTACGTTTTCTAAAAGGTTTTGGGGAAGTTACTGCATTTGACTAGTCGATGGGGCATGTATGTCAAGCTAAAATCACTAATATTCATGAGAGGATGTTGAAATATCACCACTTGTGTTAATATGGAGAGGTTAACTAGAAGCAAAAGTTGACAATTCAAAAAGATTAATCTGCAAATTTAACATCAATTGTACAAAGCAGGGTCTGCCTTTCTAGCGAGTTCCAATTAAAACAGTGTACATCATTTGAATCAGATGAACAGTACGACGGTTTTTAAGACTACGATTTTTAAAAGAAGAAGTTTTACGCGTGATCAATTTGGATTTACTTGACTATGTAAATTTTACTACCAGAACTGTATAAGGGGAAAATAATCGCCTTAAAATTATAGTGTCACTCTCGTTACTGCAGAAGCATAAAGTGACTAAATAATTTTTATAAAGTGATTTAAGAAACCAACTCTTTGTTATGCAAATACTACTGAAGACTTTGAATAAACCATTAAAAGCAATTCTGTTCTGCGTGCATATGACTTATCCTGCAGAACTTGAATTCTCCAAATGTTTACTTTTCTAACACTATACAAATAATAGCGTTTGAAATGCTCACCTAAACCACCTCAATGGAATATGTCTCCAAGCACATCTTCCAGTCCAGGGTAATCGTTTCTCACAGAGACGTTTTCGAGTTGCATCCTTCGTAGCAAGTCGACGTGGGGTCTTCCGGTGATAGCTCGGATACTCAGCAGGAAACAGAATTTCGTTTGGTTGTATGAAACAGAAAACAGAAAGAAAGCTAAGACGTCTGATATTGAAAATTTTAAACCTTCACCATTCAAAACCAATCTAAAGCCATGTAGTGTGTACAAAGTTAGTTTCAATTTACGATAAACGATTAGCAGCCTCTAGAGATCAAGTTAGAGGACTGATGCAAACTACTTTTTCTATGCACAAACTAACAACCAGAAAAGCGACATCTGCGTGCACTACCATTAGAATCTCTACAATTTGAGAGCCAAAGCAAAACCTTTCGTTCACGTTTCTTTTGTACCTTCGCCTAATACACTATTCCTCTTTCAAAAAATGCCTACATCTCCCACAATTACCAGCCCAATCGCGCATAAAATTTCAAAGTTCATTACGGTATATATTCCCAAGGATATCCTAGAACATCAATTCTTCTGGCCAGTTAAGCTAGAATTGTATCTTCTAGGGAACCATTATGAGGGAACATATTATCGTAACGAAAATCGAACTTCCCCACAAACCTTACGGACCTAACAAAATGGAGCCCCTACCCAAAGGGCCTAACTATTCTCCGCATCAAAAGCTTTTGGCTATCCGATCGATTTTCGAAGTCTAGCTGAGGCTCCCAAATTACGTAAATATCAAGAGCCCTATTACTTTACACATCCAAAACAACATTTAACTGTACACACTTACTTTTGTCCGTGACATAACAGATTTCTCTCCTCCAAGTAGTGCAGCTAATAAGGGAACTTCACATTTCTCACAGGTATCTTCTACATCTGCAACAAAAGTAAAATGTCAATTCCGCATTTCGAATCATGCTCTTTATACACAAAAATCCTACAACACTGAATATCTACAATCCGTAAAGAAATCATTAAATGTTGCATAGAGTCTCCTAATTCAGCGACGGCAATTTTAAAGTTCTATTTTAACCAAAAAGGAGGACCTACGTTTTCTAAAAGGTTTTGGGGAAGTTACTGCATTTGACTAGTCGATGGGGCATGTATGTCAAGCTAAAATCACTAATATTCATGAGAGGATGTTGAAATATCACCACTTGTGTTAATATGGAGAGGTTAACTAGAAGCAAAAGTTGACAATTCAAAAAGCATAAATCTGCAAATTTAACATCAATTGTACAAAGCAGGGTCTGCCTTTCTAGAGAGTTCCAATTAAAACAGTGTACATCATTTGAATCAGATAAACAGTACGACGGTTTTTAAGACTACGATTTTTAAAAGAAGAAGTTTTACGCGTGATCAATTTGGATTTACTTGACTATGTATATTTTACTACCAGAACTGTTTAAGGGGAAAATAATTGCCTTAATATTATAGTGTCACCCTTGTTACTGCAGAAGCATAAAGTGACTAAAGAATTTTTATAAAGTGATTTAAGAAACCAACTCTGTTATGCAAATACTACTGAAGACTTTGAATAAACCATTAAAAACAATTCCGTTCTGCGTGCATATGACTTATCCTGCAGAACTTGAATTCTCCAAATGTTTACTTTTCTAACACTATACAAATAATAGCGTTTGAAATGCTCACCTAAACCACCTCAATGGAATATGTCTCCAAGCACATCTTTTGGTCCAGGGTAATCGTTTCTCACAGAGATGTTTTCGAGTTGCATCCTTCGTAGCAAGTCGACGTGGGGTCTTCCAGTGATAGCTCGGATACTCAGCAGGAAACAGAATTTCGTTTGGTTGTATGAAACAGAAAACAGAGAGAAAGCTAAGACGTCTGATATTGAAAATTTTAAACCTTCACCATTCAGCACCAATATAAAGCCATGTAGTGTGTACAAAGTTAGTTTCAATTTACGATAAACGATTAGCAGCCTCTAGAGATAAAGTTAGAGGACTGATGCAAACTACTTTTTCTATGCACAAACTAACAACCAGAAAAGCGACATCTGCGTGCACTACCATTAGAATCTCTACAATTTGAGAGCCAAAGCAAAACCTTTCGTTCACGTTTCTTTATGTACCTTCGCCTAATACACTATTCCTCTTTCAAAAAATGCCTACATCTCCCACAATTACCGGCCCAATCGCGCATAAAATTTCAAAGTTCATTACGGTATATATTCCCAAGGATATCCTAGAACATCAATTCTTCTGGCCAGTTAAGCTAGAATTGTATCTTCTAGGGAACCATTATGAGGGAACATATTCTCGTAACGAAAATCGAACTTCCCCACAAACCTTACGGACCCAGCAAAATGGAGCCCCTACCCAAAGGGCCCAACTATTCTCCACATAAAAAGCTTTTGGCTATCCGATCGATTTTCGAGGTCTAGCTGAGGCTCCCAAATTACGTAAACATCAAAAGCCCTATTACTCTTCACATCCAAAACAACATTTAACTGTACGCACTTACTTTTGTCCGTGACATAACAGATTTCTCTCCTCCAAGTAGTGCAGCTAATAAGGGAACTTCACATTTCTCACAGGTATCTTCTACATCTGCAACAAAAGTAAAATGTCAATTCCGCATTTCGAATCATGCTCTTAATACATAAAAATCCTACAACACTGAATATTTAAAATCCGTAAAGAAATCATTAAATGTTGCGTAGAGTCTCCTAATTCAGTGACGGCAATTTTAAAGTTCTATTTTAACCAAAAAGGAGGACCTACGTTTTCTAAAAGGTTTTGGGGAAGTTACTGCATTTGACTAGTCGATGGGGCATGTATGTCAAGCTAAAATCACTAATATTCATGAGAGGATGTTGAAATATCACCACTTGTGTTAATAGGGAGAGGTTAACTAGAAGCAAAAGTTGACAATTCAAAAAGCATAAATCTGCAAATTTAACATCAATTGTACAAAGTATGGTCTGCCTTTCTAGGGAGTTCCAATTAAAACAGTGTACATCATTTGAATCAGATAAACAGTACGACGGTTTTTAAGACTACGATTTTTAAAAGAAGAAGTTTTACGCGTGATCAATTTGGATTTACTTGACTATGTAAATTTTACTACCAGAACTGTATAAGGGGAAAATAATCGCCTTAAAATTATAGTGTCACTCTCGTTACTGCAGAAGCATAAAGTGACTAAATAATTTTTATAAAGTGATTTAAGAAACCAACTCTTTGTTATGCAAATACTACTGAAGACTTTGAATAAACCATTAAAAGCAATTCCGTTCTGCGTGCATATGACTTATCCTGCAGAACTTGAATTCTCCAAATGTTTACTTTTCTAACACTATACAAATAATAGCGTTTGAAATGCTCACCTAAACCACCTCAATGGAATATGTCTCCAAGCACATCTTCCAGTCCAGGGTAATCGTTTCTCACAGAGACGTTTTCGAGTTGCATCCTTCGTAGCAAGTCGACGTGGGGTCTTCCGGTGATAGCTCGGATCCTCAGCAGGAAACAGAATTTCGTTTGGTTGTATGAAACAGAAAACAGAGAGAAAGCTAAGACGTCTGATATTGAAAATTTTAAACCTTCACCATTCAAAACCAATCTAAAGCCATGTAGTGTGTACAAAGTTAGTTTCAATTTACGATAAACGATTAGCAGCCTCTAGAGATAAAGTTAGAGGACTGATGCAAACTACTTTTTCTATGCACAAACTAACAACCAGAAAAGCGACATCTGCGTGCACTACCATTAGAATCTCTACAATTTGGGAGCCAAAGCAAAACCTTTTGTTCCCGTTTCTTTTGTACCTTCGCCTAATACACTATTCCTCTTTCAAAAAATGCCAACATCTCCCAGACTTACCGGCCCAATCGCGCATAAAATTTCAAAGTTCATTACGGTATATATTCCCAAGGATATCCTAGAACATCAATTCTTCTGGCCAGTTAAGCTAGAATTGTATCTTCTAGGGAACCATTATGAGGGAACATATTCTCGTAACGAAAATCGAACTTCCCCACAAACCTTACGGACCTAACAAAATGGAGCCCCTACCCAAAGGGCCTAACTATTCTCCACATCAAAAGCTTTTGGCTATCCGATCGATTTTCGAAGTCTAGCTGAGGCTCCCAAATTACGTAAATATCAAAAGCCCTATTACTTTACACATCCAAAACAACATTTAACTGTACACACTTACTTTTGTCCGTGACATAACAGATTTCTCTCCTACAAGTAGTGCAGCTAATAAGGGAACTTCACATTTCTCACAGGTATCTTCTACATCTGCAACAAAAGTAAAATGTCAATTCCGCATTTCGAATGATGCTCTTAATACATAAAAATCCTACAACACTGAATATCTAAAATCCGTAATGAAATCATTAAATGTTGCATAGAGTCTCTTAATTCAGTGACGGCAATTTTAAAGTTCTATTTTAAACAAAAAGGAGGACCTACGTTTTCTAAAAGGTTTTGGGGAAGTTACTGCATTTGACTAGTCGATGGGGCATGTATGTCAAGCTAAAATCACTAATATTCATGAGAGGATGTTGAAATATCACCACTTGTGTTAATATGGAGAGGTTAACTAGAAGCAAAAGTTGACAATTCAAAAATCATACATCTGCAAATTTAACATCAATTGTACAAAGCAAGTTCTGCTTTTCTAGAGAGTTCCAATTAAAACAGTGCACATTATTTTAATTAGTTAAACAGTACGACGGTTTTTAAGACTACGATTTTTAAAAGAAGAAGTTTTATGAATGATCAATTTGGATTCACTTGACTATGTACTTTTTACTACCAGAACTGTTTAAGGGGAAAATTATCACCTTAATATTATAGTGTCACTCTCGTTACTGCAGAAGAAGAAAGTGACTAAATAATTTTAATAAAATGATTTAAGAAACCAACTCTTTGTAATGGAAATACTATTGAAGACTTTGAATAAACAATTAAAAGCAATTCTGTTCTGCGTGCATATGACTTATCCTGCAGAACTTGAATTCTCCAAAGGTTTACTTTTCTAACACTATACAAATAATAGCGTTTGAAATGCTCACCTAAACCACCTCAATGGAATATGTCTCCAAGCACATCTTTTGGTCCAGGGTAATCGTTTCTCACAGAGATGTTTTCGAGTTGCATCCTTCGTAGCAAGTCGACGTGGGGTCTTCCAGTGATAGCTCGGATACTCAGCAGGAAACAGAATTTCGTTTGGTTGTATGAAACAGAAAACAGAGAGAAAGCTAAGACGTCTGATATTGAAAATTTTAAACCTTCACCATTCAGCACCAATATAAAGCCATGTAGTGTGTACAAAGTTAGTTTCAATTTACGATAAACGATTAGCAGCCTCTAGAGATAAAGTTAGAGGACTGATGCAAACTACTTTTTCTATGCACAAACTAACAACCAGAAAAGCGACATCTGCGTGCACTACCATTAGAATCTCTACAATTTGAGAGCCAAAGCAAAACCTTTCGTTCACGTTTCTTTATGTACCTTCGCCTAATACACTATTCCTCTTTCAAAAAATGCCTACATCTCCCACAATTACCGGCCCAATCGCGCATAAAATTTCAAAGTTCATTACGGTATATATTCCCAAGGATATCCTAGAACATCAATTCTTCTGGCCAGTTAAGCTAGAATTGTATCTTCTAGGGAACCATTATGAGGGAACATATTCTCGTAACGAAAATCGAACTTCCCCACAAACCTTACGGACCCAGCAAAATGGAGCCCCTACCCAAAGGGCCCAACTATTCTCCACATCAAAAGCTTTTGGCTATCCGATCGATTTTCGAGGTCTAGCTGAGGCTCCCAAATTACGTAAACATCAAAAGCCCTATTACTCTTCACATCCAAAACAACATTTAACTGTACACACTTACTTTTGTCCGTGACATAACAGATTTCTCTCCTCCAAGTAGTGCAGCTAATAAGGGAACTTCACATTTCTCACAGGTATCTTCTACATCTGCAACAAAAGTAAAATGTCAATTCCGCATTTCGAATCATGCTCTTAATACATAAAAATCCTACAACACTGAATATTTAAAATCCGTAAAGAAATCATTAAATGTTGCGTAGAGTCTCCTAATTCAGTGACGGCAATTTTAAAGTTCTATTTTAAGAAAAAAGGAGGACCTACGTTTTCTAAAAGGTTTTGGGGAAGTTACTGCATTTGACTAGTCGATGGGGCATGTATGTCAAGCTAAAATCACTAATATTCATGAGAGGATGTTGAAATATCACCACTTGTGTTAATAGGGAGAGGTTAACTAGAAGCAAAAGTTGACAATTCAAAAAGCATAAATCTGCAAATTAAACATCAATTGTACAAAGTATGGTCTGCCTTTCTAGGGAGTTCCAATTAAAACAGTGTACATCATTTGAATCAGATAAACAGTACGACGGTTTTTAAGACTACGATTTTTAAAAGAAGAAGTTTTACGCGTGATCAATTTGGATTTACTTGACTATGTAAATTTTACTACCAGAACTGTATAAGGGGAAAATAATCGCCTTAAAATTATAGTGTCACTCTCGTTACTGCAGAAGCATAAAGTGACTAAATAATTTTTATAAAGTGATTTAAGAAACCAACTCTTTGTTATGCAAATACTACTGAAGACTTTGAATAAACCATTAAAAGCAATTCTGTTCTGCGTGCATATGACTTATCCTGCAGAACTTGAATTCTCCAAATGTTTACTTTTCTAACACTATACAAATAATAGCGTTTGAAATGCTCACCTAAACCACCTCAATGGAATATGACTCCAAGCACATCTTCCAGTCCAGGGTAATCGTGTCTCACAGAGACGTTTTCGAGTTACATCCTTCGTAGCAAGTCGACATGGGGTCTTCCGGTGATAGCTCGGATCCTCAGCAGGAAACAGAATTTCGTTTGGTTGTATGAAACAGAAAACAGAGAGAAAGCTAAGACGTCTGATATTGAAAAATTTAAACCTTCACCATTCAAAACCAATCTAAAGCCATGTAGTGTGTACAAAGTTAGTTTCAATTTACGATAAACGATTAGCAGCCTCTAGAGATAAAGTTAGAGGACTGATGCAAACTACTTTTTCTATGCACAAACTAACAACCAGAAAAGCGACATCTGCGTGCACTACCATTAGAATCTCTACAATTTGAGTGCCAAAGCAAAACCTTTCGTTCACGTTTCTTTTGTACCTTCGCCTAATACACTATTCCTCTTTCAAAAAATGCCTACATCTCCCACAATTACCAGCCCAATCGCGCATAAAATTTCAAAGTTCATTACGGTATATATTCCCAAGGATATCCTAGAACATCAATTCTTCTGGCCAGTTAAGCTAGAATTGTATCTTCTAGGGAACCATTATGAGGGAACATATTCTCGTAACGAAAATCGAACTTCCCCACAAACCTTACGGACCTAACAAAATGGAGCCCCTACCCAAAGGGCCTAACTATTCTCCGCATCAAAAGCTTTTGGCTATCCGATCGATTTTCGAAGTCTAGCTGAGGCTCCCAAATTACGTAAATATCAAGAGCCCTATTACTTTACACATCCAAAACAACATTTAACTGTACACACTTACTTTTGTCCGTGACATAACAGATTTCTCTCCTCCAAGTAGTGCAGCTAATAAGGGAACTTCACATTTCTCACAGGTATCTTCTACATCTGCAACAAAAGTAAAATGTCAATTCCGCATTTCGAATCATGCTCTTTATACACAAAAATCCTACAACACTGAATATCTACAATCCGTAAAGAAATCATTAAATGTTGCATAGAGTCTCCTAATTCAGCGACGGCAATTTTAAAGTTCTATTTTAACCAAAAAGGAGGACCTACGTTTTCTAAAAGGTTTTGGGGAAGTTACTGCATTTGACTAGTCGATGGGGCATGTATGTCAAGCTAAAATCACTAATATTCATGAGAGGATGTTGAAATATCACCACTTGTGTTAATATGGAGAGGTTAACTAGAAGCAAAAGTTGACAATTCAAAAAGCATAAATCTGCAAATTTAACATCAATTGTACAAAGCAGGGTCTGCCTTTCTAGAGAGTTCCAATTAAAACAGTGTACATCATTTGAATCAGATAAACAGTACGACGGTTTTTAAGACTACGATTTTTAAAAGAAGAAGTTTTACGCGTGATCAATTTGGATTTACTTGACTATGTATATTTTACTACCAGAACTGTTTAAGGGGAAAATAATTGCCTTAATATTATAGTGTCACCCTTGTTACTGCAGAAGCATAAAGTGACTAAAGAATTTTTATAAAGTGATTTAAGAAACCAACTCTGTTATGCAAATACTACTGAAGACTTTGAATAAACCATTAAAAACAATTCCGTTCTGCGTGCATATGACTTATCCTGCAGAACTTGAATTCTCCAAATGCTTACTTTTCTAACACTATACAAATAATAGCGTTTGAAATGCTCACCTAAATCACCTCAATGGAATACGTCTCCAAGCACATCTTCCAGTCCAGGGTAATCGTTTCTCACAGAGACGTTTTCGAGTTGCATCCTTCGTAGCAAGTCGACGTGGGGTCTTCCAGTGATAGCTCGGATCCTCAGCAGGAAACAGAATTTCGTTTGGTTGTATGAAACAGAAAACAGAGAGAAAGCTAAGACGTCTGATATTGAAAATTTTAAACCTTCACCATTCAGCACCAATCTAAAGCCATGTAGTGTGTACAAAGTTAGTTTCAATTTACGATAAACGATTAGCAGCCTCTAGAGATAAAGTTAGAGGACTGATGCAAACTACTTTTTCTATGCACAAACTAACAACCAGAAAAGCGACATCTGCGTGCACTACCATTAGAATCTCTACAATTTGAGAGCCAAAGCAAAACCTTTCGTTCACGTTTCTTTTGTACCTTCGCCTAATACACTATTCCTCTTTCAAAAAATGCCTACATCTCCCACAATTACCCGCCCAATCGCGCATAAAATTTCAAAGTTCATTACGGTATATATTCCCAAGGATATCCTAGAACATCAATTCTTCTGGCCAGTTAAGCTAGAATTGTATCTTCTAGGGAACCATTATGAGGAAACATATTCTCGTAACGAAAATCGAACTTCCCCACAAACCTTACGGACCTAACAAAATGGAGCCCCTACCCAAAGGGCCTAACTATTCTCCACATCAAAAGCTTTTGGCTATCCGATCGATTTTCGAGGTCTAGCTGAGGCTCCCAAATTACGTAAATATCAAAAGCCCTATTACTTTACACATCCAAAACAACATTTAACTGTACACACTTACTTTTGTCCGTGACATAACAGATTTCTCTCCTCCAAGTAGTGCAGCTAATAAGGGAACTTCACATTTCTCACAGGTATCTTCTACATCTGCAACAAAAGTAAAATGTCAATTCCGCATTTCGAATCATGCTCTTAATACATAAAAATCCTACAACACTGAATATTTAAAATCCGTAAAGAAATCATTAAATGTTGCGTAGAGTCTCCTAATTCAGTGACGGCAATTTTAAAGTTCTATTTTAACCAAAAAGGAGGACCTGCGTTTTCTAAAAGGTTTTGGGGAAGTTACTGCATTTGACTAGTCGATGGGGTATGTATGTCAAGCTAAAATCAGTAATATTCATGAGAGGATGTTGAAATATCACCACTTGTGTTAATATGGAGAGGTTAACTAGAAGCAAAAGTTGACAATTCAAAAAGCATAAATCTGCAAATTTAACATCAATTGTACAAAGCATGGTCTGCCTTTCTAGGGAGTTCCAATTAAAACAGTGTACATCATTTGAATCAGATAAACAGTACGACGGTTTTTAAGACTACGATTTTTAAAAGAAGAAGTTTTACGCGTGATCAATTTGGATTTACTTGACTATGTAAATTTTACTACCAGAACTGTATAAGGGGAAAATAATCGCCTTAAAATTATAGTGTCACTCTCGTTACTGCAGAAGCATAAAGTGACTAAATAATTTTTATAAAGTGATTTAAGAAACCAACTCTTTGTTATGCAAATACTACTGAAGACTTTGAATAAACCATTAAAAGCAATTCTGTTCTGCGTGCATATGACTTATCCTGCAGAACTTGAATTCTCCAAATGTTTACTTTTCTAACACTATACAAATAATAGCGTTTGAAATGCTCACCTAAACCACCTCAATGGAATATGTCTCCAAGCACATCTTCCAGTCCAGGGTAATCATTTCTCACAGAGACGTTTTCGAGTTGCATCCTTCGTAGCAAGTCGACGTGGGGTCTTCCGGTGATAGCTCGGATCCTCAGCAGGAAACAGAATTTCGTTTGGTTGTATGAAACAGAAAACAGAAAGAAAGCTAAGACGTCTGATATTGAAAATTTTAAACCTTCACCATTCAAAACCAATCTAAAGCCATGTAGTGTGTACAAAGTTAGTTTCAATTTACGATAAACGATTAGCAGCCTCTAGAGATCAAGTTAGAGGACTGATGCAAACTACTTTTTCTATGCACAAACTAACAACCAGAAAAGCGACATCTGCGTGCACTACCATTAGAATCTCTACAATTTGAGAGCCAAAGCAAAACCTTTCGTTCACGTTTCTTTTGTACCTTCGCCTAATACACTATTCCTCTTTCAAAAAATGCCTACATCTCCCACAATTACCAGCCCAATCGCGCATAAAATTTCAAAGTTCATTACGGTATATATTCCCAAGGATATCCTAGAACATCAATTCTTCTGGCCAGTTAAGCTAGAATTGTATCTTCTAGGGAACCATTATGAGGGAACATATTCTCGTAACGAAAATCGAACTTCCCCACAAACCTTACGGACCTAACAAAATGGAGCCCCTACCCAAAGGGCCTAACTATTCTCCGCATCAAAAGCTTTTGGCTATCCGATCGATTTTCGAAGTCTAGCTGAGGCTCCCAAATTACGTAAATATCAAGAGCCCTATTACTTTACACATCCAAAACAACATTTAACTGTACACACTTACTTTTGTCCGTGACATAACAGATTTCTCTCCTCCAAGTAGTGCAGCTAATAAGGGAACTTCACATTTCTCACAGGTATCTTCTACATCTGCAACAAAAGTTGACAATTCAAAAAGCATAAATCTGCAAATTTAACATCAATTGTACAAAGCAGGGTCTGCCTTTCTAGAGAGTTCCAATTAAAACAGTGTACATCATTTGAATCAGATAAACAGTACGACGGTTTTTAAGACTACGATTTTTAAAAGAAGAAGTTTTACGCGTGATCAATTTGGATTTACTTGACTATGTAAATTTTACTACCAGAACTGTTTAAGGGGAAAATAATCGCCTTAAAATTATAGTGTCACTCTCGTTACTGCAGAAGCATAAAGTGACTAAAGAATTTTTATAAAGTGATTTAAGAAACCAACTCTTTGTTATGCAAATACTACTGAAGACTTTGAATAAACCATTAAAAGCAATTCTATTCTGCGTGCATATGACTTGTCCTGCAGAACTTGAATTCTCCAAATGTTTACTTTTCTAACACTATACAAATAATAGCGTTTGAAATGCTCACCTAAATCACCTCAATGGAATATGTCTCCAAGCACATCTTCCAGTCCAGGGTAATCGTTTCTCACAGAGACGTTTTCGAGTTGCATCCTTCGTAGCAAGTCGACGTGGGGTCTTCCAGTGATAGCTCGGATCCTCAGCAGGAAACAGAATTTCGTTTGGTTGTATGAAACAGAAAGCAGAGAGAAAGCTAAGACGTCTGATATTGAAAATTTTAAACCTTCACCATTCAGCACCAATCTAAAGCCATGTAGTGTGTACAAAGTTAGTTTCAATTTACGATAAACGATTAGCAGCCTCTAGAGATAAAGTTAGAGGACTGATGCAAACTACTTTTTCTATGCACAAACTAACAACCAGAAAAGCGACATCTGCGTGCACTACCATTAGTATCTCTACAATTTGAGAGCCAAAGCAAAACCTTTTGTTCCCGTTTCTTTTGTACCTTCGCCTAATACACTATTCCTCTTTCAAAAAATGCCAACATCTCCCAGACTTACCGGCCCAATCGCGCATAAAATTTCAAAGTTCATTACGGTATATATTCCCAAGGATATCCTAGAACATCAATTCTTCTGGCCAGTTAAGCTAGAATTGTATCTTCTAGGGAACCATTATGAGGGAACATATTCTCGTAACGAAAATCGAACTTCCCCACAAACCTTACGGACCTAACAAAATGGAGCCCCTACCTAAAGGGCCTAACTATTCTCCACATCAAAAGCTTTTGGCTATCCGATCGATTTTCGAAGTCTAGCTGAGGCTCCCAAATTACGTAAATATCAAGAGCCCTATTACTTTACACATCCAAAACAACATTTAACTGTACACACTTACTTTTGTCCGTGACATAACAGATTTCTCTCCTCCAAGTAGGGCAGCTAATAAGGGAACTTCACATTTCTCACAGGTATCTTCTACATCTGCAACAAAAGTAAAATGTCAATTCCGCATTTCGAATGATGCTCTTTATACACAAAAATCCTACAACACTGAATATCTACAATCCGTAAAGAAATCATTAAATGTTGCATAGAGTCTCCTAATTCAGCGACGGCAATTTTAAAGTTCTATTTTAACCAAAAAGGAGGACCTACGTTTTCTAAAAGGTTTTGGGGAAGTTACTGCATTTGACTAGTCGATGGGGCATGTATGTCAAGCTAAAATCACTAATATTCATGAGAGGATGTTGAAATATCACCACTTGTGTTAATATGGAGAGGTTAACTAGAAGCAAAAGTTGACAATTCAAAAAGCATAAATCTGCAAATTTAACATCAATTGTACAAAGCAGGGTCTGCCTTTCTAGAGAGTTCCAATTAAAACAGTGTACATCATTTGAATCAGATAAACAGTACGACGGTTTTTAAGACTACGATTTTTAAAAAAAGAAGTTTTACGCGTGATCAATTTGGATTTACTTGACTATGTAAATTTTACTACCAGAACTGTTTAAGGGGAAAATAATCGCCTTAAAATTATAGTGTCACTCTCGTTACTGCAGAAGCATAAAGTGACTAAAGAATTTTTATAAAGTGATTTAAGAAACCAACTCTTTGTTATGCAAATACTACTGAAGACTTTGAATAAACCATTAAAAGCGATTCTGTTCTGCGTGCATATGACTTATCCTGCAGAACTTGAATTCTCCAAATGTTTACTTTTCTAACACTATACAAATAATAGCGTTTGAAATGCTCACCTAAACCACCTCAATGGAATATGTCTCCAAGCACATCTTCCAGTCCAGGGTAATCGTTTCTCACAGAGACGTTTTCGAGTTGCATCCTTCGTAGCAAGTCGACGTGGGGTCTTCCGGTGATAGCTCGGATCCTCAGCAGGAAACAGAATTTCGTTTGGTTGTATGAAACAGAAAACAGAGAGAAAGCTAAGACGTCTGATATTGAAAATTTTAAACCTTCACCATTCAAAACCAATCTAAAGCCATGTAGTGTGTACAAAGTTAGTTTCAATTTACGATAAACGATTAGCAGCCTCTAGAGATAAAGTTAGAGGACTCATGCAAACTACTTTTTCTATGCACAAACTAACAACCAGAAAAGCGACATCTGCGTGCACTACCATTAGAATCTCTACAATTTGAGAGCCAAAGCAAAACCTTTCGTTCACGTTTCTTTTGTACCTTCGCCTAATACACTATTCCTCTTTCAAAAAATGCCTACATCTCCCACAATTACCCGCCCAATCGCGCATAAAATTTCAAAGTTCATTACGGTATATATTCCCAAGGATATCCTAGAACATCAATTCTTCTGGCCAGTTAAGCTAGAATTGTATCTTCTAGGGAACCATTATGAGGAAACATATTCTCGTAACGAAAATCGAACTTCCCCACAAACCTTACGGACCTAACAAAATGGAGCCCCTAACCAAAGGGCCTAACTATTCTCCACATCAAAAGCTTTTGGCTATCCGATCGATTTTCGCGGTCTAGCTGAGGCTCCCAAATTACGTAAATATCAAAAGCCCTATTACTTTACACATCCAAAACAACATTTAACTGTACACACTTACTTTTGTCCGTGACATAACAGATTTCTCTCCTCCAAGTAGTGCAGCTAATAAGGGAACTTCACATTTCTCACAGGTATCTTCTACATCTGCAACAAAAGTAAAATGTCAATTCCGCATTTCGAATCATGCTCTTAATACATAAAAATCCTACAACACTGAATATTTAAAATCCGTAAAGAAATCATTAAATGTTGCGTAGAGTCTCCTTATTCAGTGACGGCAATTTTAAAGTTCTATTTTAACCAAAAAGGAGGACCTGCGTTTTCTAAAAGATTTTGGGGAAGTTACTGCATTTGACTAGTCGATGGGGCATGTATGTCAAGCTAAAATCACTAATATTCATGAGAGGATGTTGAAATATCACCACTTGTGTTAATATGGAGAGGTTAACTAGAAGCAAAAGTTGACAATTCAAAAAGCATAAATCTGCAAATTTAACATCAATTGTACAAAGCATGGTCTGCCTTTCTAGGGAGTTCCAATTAAAACAGTGTACATCATTTGAATCAGATAAACAGTACGACGGTTTTTAAGACTACGATTTTTAAAAGAAGAAGTTTTACGCGTGATCAATTTGGATTTACTTGACTATGTAAATTTTACTACCAGAACTGTATAAGGGGAAAATAATCGCCTTAAAATTATAGTGTCACTCTCGTTACTGCAGAAGCATAAAGTGACTAAATAATTTTTATAAAGTGATTTAAGAAACCAACTCTTTGTTATGCAAATACTACTGAAGACTTTGAATAAACCATTAAAAGCAATTCTGTTCTGCGTGCATATGACTTATCCTGCAGAACTTGAATTCTCCAAATGTTTACTTTTCTAACACTATACAAATAATAGCGTTTGAAATGCTCACCTAAACCACCTCAATGGAATATGTCTCCAAGCACATCTTCCAGTCCAGGGTAATCATTTCTCACAGAGACGTTTTCGAGTTGCATCCTTCGTAGCAAGTCGACGTGGGGTCTTCCGGTGATAGCTCGGATCCTCAGCAGGAAACAGAATTTCGTTTGGTTGTATGAAACAGAAAACAGAAAGAAAGCTAAGACGTCTGATATTGAAAATTTTAAACCTTCACCATTCAAAACCAATCTAAAGCCATGTAGTGTGTACAAAGTTAGTTTCAATTTACGATAAACGATTAGCAGCCTCTAGAGATCAAGTTAGAGGACTGATGCAAACTACTTTTTCTATGCACAAACTAACAACCAGAAAAGCGACATCTGCGTGCACTACCATTAGAATCTCTACAATTTGAGAGCCAAAGCAAAACCTTTCGTTCACGTTTCTTTTGTACCTTCGCCTAATACACTATTCCTCTTTCAAAAAATGCCTACATCTCCCACAATTACCAGCCCAATCGCGCATAAAATTTCAAAGTTCATTACGGTATATATTCCCAAGGATATCCTAGAACATCAATTCTTCTGGCCAGTTAAGCTAGAATTGTATCTTCTAGGGAACCATTATGAGGGAACATATTCTCGTAACGAAAATCGAACTTCCCCACAAACCTTACGGACCTAACAAAATGGAGCCCCTACCCAAAGGGCCTAACTATTCTCCGCATCAAAAGCTTTTGGCTATCCGATCGATTTTCGAAGTCTAGCTGAGGCTCCCAAATTACGTAAATATCAAGAGCCCTATTACTTTACACATCCAAAACAACATTTAACTGTACACACTTACTTTTGTCCGTGACATAACAGATTTCTCTCCTCCAAGTAGTGCAGCTAATAAGGGAACTTCACATTTCTCACAGGTATCTTCTACATCTGCAACAAAAGTTGACAATTCAAAAAGCATAAATCTGCAAATTTAACATCAATTGTACAAAGCAGGGTCTGCCTTTCTAGAGAGTTCCAATTAAAACAGTGTACATCATTTGAATCAGATAAACAGTACGACGGTTTTTAAGACTACGATTTTTAAAAGAAGAAGTTTTACGCGTGATCAATTTGGATTTACTTGACTATGTAAATTTTACTACCAGAACTGTTTAAGGGGAAAATAATCGCCTTAAAATTATAGTGTCACTCTCGTTACTGCAGAAGCATAAAGTGACTAAAGAATTTTTATAAAGTGATTTAAGAAACCAACTCTTTGTTATGCAAATACTACTGAAGACTTTGAATAAACCATTAAAAGCAATTCTATTCTGCGTGCATATGACTTGTCCTGCAGAACTTGAATTCTCCAAATGTTTACTTTTCTAACACTATACAAATAATAGCGTTTGAAATGCTCACCTAAATCACCTCAATGGAATATGTCTCCAAGCACATCTTCCAGTCCAGGGTAATCGTTTCTCACAGAGACGTTTTCGAGTTGCATCCTTCGTAGCAAGTCGACGTGGGGTCTTCCAGTGATAGCTCGGATCCTCAGCAGGAAACAGAATTTCGTTTGGTTGTATGAAACAGAAAGCAGAGAGAAAGCTAAGACGTCTGATATTGAAAATTTTAAACCTTCACCATTCAGCACCAATCTAAAGCCATGTAGTGTGTACAAAGTTAGTTTCAATTTACGATAAACGATTAGCAGCCTCTAGAGATAAAGTTAGAGGACTGATGCAAACTACTTTTTCTATGCACAAACTAACAACCAGAAAAGCGACATCTGCGTGCACTACCATTAGTATCTCTACAATTTGAGAGCCAAAGCAAAACCTTTTGTTCCCGTTTCTTTTGTACCTTCGCCTAATACACTATTCCTCTTTCAAAAAATGCCAACATCTCCCAGACTTACCGGCCCAATCGCGCATAAAATTTCAAAGTTCATTACGGTATATATTCCCAAGGATATCCTAGAACATCAATTCTTCTGGCCAGTTAAGCTAGAATTGTATCTTCTAGGGAACCATTATGAGGGAACATATTCTCGTAACGAAAATCGAACTTCCCCACAAACCTTACGGACCTAACAAAATGGAGCCCCTACCTAAAGGGCCTAACTATTCTCCACATCAAAAGCTTTTGGCTATCCGATCGATTTTCGAAGTCTAGCTGAGGCTCCCAAATTACGTAAATATCAAGAGCCCTATTACTTTACACATCCAAAACAACATTTAACTGTACACACTTACTTTTGTCCGTGACATAACAGATTTCTCTCCTCCAAGTAGGGCAGCTAATAAGGGAACTTCACATTTCTCACAGGTATCTTCTACATCTGCAACAAAAGTAAAATGTCAATTCCGCATTTCGAATGATGCTCTTTATACACAAAAATCCTACAACACTGAATATCTACAATCCGTAAAGAAATCATTAAATGTTGCATAGAGTCTCCTAATTCAGCGACGGCAATTTTAAAGTTCTATTTTAACCAAAAAGGAGGACCTACGTTTTCTAAAAGGTTTTGGGGAAGTTACTGCATTTGACTAGTCGATGGGGCATGTATGTCAAGCTAAAATCACTAATATTCATGAGAGGATGTTGAAATATCACCACTTGTGTTAATATGGAGAGGTTAACTAGAAGCAAAAGTTGACAATTCAAAAAGCATAAATCTGCAAATTTAACATCAATTGTACAAAGCAGGGTCTGCCTTTCTAGAGAGTTCCAATTAAAACAGTGTACATCATTTGAATCAGATAAACAGTACGACGGTTTTTAAGACTACGATTTTTAAAAAAAGAAGTTTTACGCGTGATCAATTTGGATTTACTTGACTATGTAAATTTTACTACCAGAACTGTTTAAGGGGAAAATAATCGCCTTAAAATTATAGTGTCACTCTCGTTACTGCAGAAGCATAAAGTGACTAAAGAATTTTTATAAAGTGATTTAAGAAACCAACTCTTTGTTATGCAAATACTACTGAAGACTTTGAATAAACCATTAAAAGCGATTCTGTTCTGCGTGCATATGACTTATCCTGCAGAACTTGAATTCTCCAAATGTTTACTTTTCTAACACTATACAAATAATAGCGTTTGAAATGCTCACCTAAACCACCTCAATGGAATATGTCTCCAAGCACATCTTCCAGTCCAGGGTAATCGTTTCTCACAGAGACGTTTTCGAGTTGCATCCTTCGTAGCAAGTCGACGTGGGGTCTTCCGGTGATAGCTCGGATCCTCAGCAGGAAACAGAATTTCGTTTGGTTGTATGAAACAGAAAACAGAGAGAAAGCTAAGACGTCTGATATTGAAAATTTTAAACCTTCACCATTCAAAACCAATCTAAAGCCATGTAGTGTGTACAAAGTTAGTTTCAATTTACGATAAACGATTAGCAGCCTCTAGAGATAAAGTTAGAGGACTCATGCAAACTACTTTTTCTATGCACAAACTAACAACCAGAAAAGCGACATCTGCGTGCACTACCATTAGAATCTCTACAATTTGAGAGCCAAAGCAAAACCTTTCGTTCACGTTTCTTTTGTACCTTCGCCTAATACACTATTCCTCTTTCAAAAAATGCCTACATCTCCCACAATTACCCGCCCAATCGCGCATAAAATTTCAAAGTTCATTACGGTATATATTCCCAAGGATATCCTAGAACATCAATTCTTCTGGCCAGTTAAGCTAGAATTGTATCTTCTAGGGAACCATTATGAGGAAACATATTCTCGTAACGAAAATCGAACTTCCCCACAAACCTTACGGACCTAACAAAATGGAGCCCCTAACCAAAGGGCCTAACTATTCTCCACATCAAAAGCTTTTGGCTATCCGATCGATTTTCGCGGTCTAGCTGAGGCTCCCAAATTACGTAAATATCAAAAGCCCTATTACTTTACACATCCAAAACAACATTTAACTGTACACACTTACTTTTGTCCGTGACATAACAGATTTCTCTCCTCCAAGTAGTGCAGCTAATAAGGGAACTTCACATTTCTCACAGGTATCTTCTACATCTGCAACAAAAGTAAAATGTCAATTCCGCATTTCGAATCATGCTCTTAATACATAAAAATCCTACAACACTGAATATTTAAAATCCGTAAAGAAATCATTAAATGTTGCGTAGAGTCTCCTAATTCAGTGACGGCAATTTTAAAGTTCTATTTTAACCAAAAAGGAGGACCTACGTTTTCTAAAAGGTTTTGGGGAAGTTACTGCATTTGACTAGTCGATGGGGCATGTATGTCAAGCTAAAATCACTAATATTCATGAGAGGATGTTGAAATATCACCACTTGTGTTAATATGGAGAGGTTAACTAGAAGCAAAAGTTGACAATTCAAAAAGATTAATCTGCAAATTTAACATCAATTGTACAAAGCAGGGTCTGCCTTTCTAGAGAGTTCCAATTAAAACAGTGTACATCATTTGAATCAGATAAACAGTACGACGGTTTTTTAGACTACGATTTTTAAAAGAAGAAGTTTTACGCGTGATCAATTTGGATTTACTTGACTATGTAAATTTTACTACCACCACTGTTTAAGGGGAAAATAATCGCCTTAATATTATAGTGTCACTCGTTACTGCAGAAGCATAAACTGCCTAAATAATTTTTATAAACTGATTTAAGAAACCAACTCTTTGTTATGGAAATACTATTGAAGACTTTGAATAAACCATTAAAAGCAATTCTGTTCTGCGTGCATGACTTTTCCTGCAGAACTGGAAATCTCCAAATGCTTACTTTTCTAACACTAAACATATAATAGCATTTGAAATGCTCACCTAAACCGCCTCAATGGACTATGTCTCCAAGCACACTTTCCAGTCCAGGGTATTCGTTTCTCCCAGAGACGTTTTCGAGTTGCGTCCTTCGTAGCAATTTGATGTCGGCTCTTCCATTGATAGCTCTGATCATCAGCAGTTAACAGAATTTCGTTTGGATGTATGAAACAGAAAACAGAGAAAGCTAAGACGTCTGATATGAAACTTTTCACACCAACACCATTCAGCACTAATTTAAACTCGTGTAGTGTGTTCAAAAGTTATTTTCAATCTACGAGAAACGACTAACAGCCTCTAGAGACCAATTTCGAGGCGTGAAAAGGCTCCGAGATACAAGAAAAAAGTATATATGAACCAATAACCAGCAAAGGGTCATCTGTGTGCACTACCATTAGAATCTCTAGATTTTTTGAGCCGAATCAACACATTCTGTTCTCGTTTGTTTCGTAGCTTCGCCCAACACGCCTGTCTTCGCTGACAACAAACCTACCTGTCACAGACTTACCTGGCCGTATCGCGCATAAAGTTTCGAAGTTCATTACGGTATATATTCCCAAGGATACCCTAGAGCACCAATTTTCCCTGGCCCATAAACTAAAATTGTATCTTCTAGGGATCCATTAGGAGGGAATAATTTCTCGTAATGAAAACATAACTTTCCCACAATAGTTTACGGACTTAACAAATTACTGCCCCCAACCACAGACCCTAACTCCACTTCTGACTAAACTCTTCCACAGTAAAAATACATATTCCAGACTTGCCCGGCCCAATCGAGCATAAAATGTCAAAGTTCGTTACGGTATATATTGTCATGTATGTGATTGACGAGTATTTTTTAATTAGCTTATACTTTGTTTTAAGTCTCATTATTGTAAATGTTTTAGAATTCCACTTTCTTATAAATTTCTGTGTTTCTTAAAAACCGGATTCTTGGGTTGAATAAGAGGAAGATTTATGGTTTTCTTTGTTATTATAACCGGATGTGTCTTCCTCTGATTAATGCAACATCTTACAACATTTTGCAACTTATGAGCTTGTGTGGGCTTTCAACCACTTCACGGAACCTACGTGACATTTCGTAGACTTAATCCCAAGCCTGTCATGTAGGAAGCTCTGTCTTATTTTTAAATACTGTATTTTGATTGGTGGATTTATTAAGAGCTTGGGCGTAGATTCTGAAGAACCCCCTAGAGACGATTGTCTTGTATAAAATTGTCTGGAATCTGGAATTCCGGGCGCATTTGGTTCTCAGTACTTGAAAGAGGCAGACTCGCTGCCCGAGGGACGTCCGAGGCCCCACCCCGGGTCACTGGCACAACGACACACATCTTTCTTCTCGTCGAGCTAATCAACCTAAAAGGTAAGAACCTTTTGTTGAATATCAACTATGTTACCAATTCTTGCCTTTCGTATTTGGAATTAGTTCCCGCTCGACACGAAACGCCCGACACGCTTGTCTTGTTTATTGTAATTTACCTTACTATTTTATTGTAGAGTATATTTGCCTTTCGTACGTTATTTCTCAATATATTTATATTATCTGGATTCCCTTTGCGTTGTTATCATTGCTCTACCATCTGCCTTCCTTTTACCACCCTCAAATAGCTATTCCCCGCTGTGTCCAACTTTAGTTGTGACAATATTCCCAAGGATAACCTAGAACTCCATCTTTCGTGGCCAGTAAAGCTAGAATTGTATTTTCTAGGGATCCAGTAATTAGGAATAAATACGCGTATTGAAAATCTAACGTTCCCATAATACTTTACAGACCTAACAAATGATGTCCCTAACCAAAATAGTTGACGTCATTTATGTCTCATATTCTCGAAATCTGAAGCTTGTTGCTATCCTATTCTGACCAACAGTTTTTCGTGGCATAGCTCAGGCTTTCAAGCTATAGCGTAAATTCAACACTACCCTATAAATTACATACGCTTCTTACTGGCTTATATAATTTCCGTATAATAAAATAATGTCCTCGAAATATTGAAGCCAATTGCTTAATTTTTGAATACTAGAAACGAAAGAATAATTTCACCTAACATCTGACGTTTCAAAATAAAAATGTCCCGAAAGAAGCGACTGTATTTCTGAACCAACTATTTTCTATAACGCAAGATCCTTCGCTATCCTACTTTAGTTCCTTGTGTAAAACTAAAATGTTACTCATACTGCATGTGGCGTGTTTAATTTTCTTTTCCATTTTTATGTCCTTGAGCCGCATGAGTAACTAAAATTAAAGTTACGATTTGAGTTGCAACGTTAACGCGGAGCACAACCAAGTAAGGGAGATCTACGATTCCTGGTAATGCTGCCTTTTGAACTAAGTGCCTATTTATACCGGGAAGGTGTTGTATGAAATGAAAATAAAAATCGTGATGTTGCAAAATAAGTAAACCTCAATTTACAGAGGTTGCAATACTCAGCTTATACCGCTAATTATGGACATCGATAGGATGAGACTGTTTCATTTAAAATACTAAATTTTCTGACAATCTGCATGAACCAAACCAAATGTTTATAAAGAATATAAAAGTTATAAATAATTGTTTTATCATTTCTAAGACTAAGATGTATAATGAATTCAATCCCAGAACTGTAGCGTTTGTAAACCTAACCTGGCGGCTATAAAGCAACATTCTATTTGCGTGAACGTTTATATTAATATGATGTATGTAATTTGATTGGAATTACTATACAAACGATGCACCAATTAGGAAAAACAGTGATTTAAATTAAAAACTGCTCTTTGAAAAAACCTGCTTGAAACTTACATTATTTTTGAAGCTTTCCATCATAGTATTCTTTACCAATATCAGTGAATAAGGCAAACATCAATTTTGATGTTTTAGGGCTAAAAGTTTAATTGCAGAAAGGGCAGAATGCTCGACACTAAAAATGTGTTTCCGAAAATGGAAAAGTGTTACTAGAATAACTGTGTGTTAGTTCGTCAAGCCTAATGTAGTCTTGCTAAACGTTGACTAAGCCAGTGGTAATTCATTCCAGTGCAAGTCCTATTTATCAGACCAACACAATTTTTCTGTATCCAAAAATACTTCACATTATACAGTTGACAATTATACAAAGGTTTTTCTTCTGCGTTTCGTTTTTAATGTTTTCAACTATTTCAAAAAACAACATACCTGTCTCTTAAAAGTAATCAGAAAAAGTAGAGTAGAGAAAAGCTTATGAACTACCTAACGGGGAACTTAAAACTTACTAAAAGAGGAAAATAGGATAGTCAGAGAGAAAGAACAGCTAGAGGGCGCTGAAAAGCCCGAAAAGTAGAGGTCCTACCCGAAGGCGCCTTAAGGTTCCAGTCAAAAGACTGTTGGCTGCGGACATACTTTTCTACCCAGTTAGTCTGTTTGGTACTTACAAGCATGTCTTTGGCACTAGGCCTCGGCAATGACGAGCCGATCCAGCGGTGGCAGCTTCTTTGCTGCGGTCAGCTTCTTCGACTGCTGTCTAGGGATTGTTCAGCTAGGCTGTGGCTGATATAGTCTTACTAAACGTTGATTAAGCTATTTCACTATAAGTCTTATCATACCAACACAATTTTTCTGTAAAGCATTTTTCATGCTATAGAGGACTAGTCAATTATACAAAATATTTTTCTAATTCTGCATCTTATTTACAATGTTTTCAAATATCTCCAAAAATTAAACCTCTCCCCTCTAAAAGTAATAAGAAAAAGAAGAGTAGAACTACCTAATGCGGAACTTATTAAAAGAGGGGGAAAAAAGGATATTCAGAGAGAAAGAACAACTAGAGTGCGCTGAAAAGCTCGAAAAGCAGAGGTCCTACCCGAAAGCACCTTATGGTTCCAGTCAAAATCTTTGCGACGGACATACTTCTCTGTCCAGTTAATCTGTTTTGTACTTGCAGGCAAGCATGTCTTTGGCACTAGGCCTCGGCAATGACGAGCCCATCCAGCGGTGGCAGCTTCTTTGCTGTGGTCAGCTTCGACTGCTGTCTCAGGATTGTTCGGTTTGGATGTGGCACCTCGGAAGAACTTCCTGGTTGGCTCCTAGACTGCAGCTTTGTCAGTAAGTAAAATGTTATTCTTTACGGTGTTTGTTCCCAAGAAGTTTCCTGCAAATTAAGACCTACTGGTCCGAAGCAAAAGAATGTATGACCTAGAGATGGAGTAGGTACATAGGAATACATCATGGAAATAACAGCCTATTGTGCCAATACCAAAGCATGCCCCTTACCCAAAATACTTTTGTCCGTAATGACAAAAAAAAAAACCCTCAATTTCAAATGTTTTCAATTGCTCTAAACTCTAAGCTCTTTCTCCTCAAAAATCAAAGTCTTGATCTGATTCTCAATAAGTTTCCACAAGTACCCGTCTTCGCTATGAACACCATCGCAGAGTTATTGAAACAGTCATAGAAGAAAGGGCACGAGTCAATTTATTTTTACGAAACTGCGATCTCTAGTGGTATTGACATGTTTAGAGGTAGATAAGCAGTCTACACAAATTGGAAGATCACGCCATTAATCATTCTAGTAAGGGTTAAATGTCAAATTAATGAGCATCTTCACCTTTAGCATAATCCATAAAGAAGGCTTCCACTTTACAATATATTTGATAAAGTATCAATACGAGGAAAATGGGGCTTGTAATTAAACGAAACAGTGGGCAAAAGGCTAAAATGAATCAATTTTGGATTAAAAGTAACAGATTGCTAGCTGTTTCTAAGACATTTACGTTAGCAAACTTAAATGTTAAGGCTACAATGGAAATTGTGCTTTTGTTAAAAGGCTTATTTAATATCACTTAATGCTATATTAATCAATTTATGCTGTTTAGCAAATTTAACCAACTGCAATAAGTTTACAACATTTGAAGGAGCAACTAACATGAAAGTAAATTTTAGTTTTATCTGCCTGTAGATCTTTACCTAAAAGCCCTATTACTTTACACATACAAAACCACATTTAGCTGTACACACTTACTTATGTCCGTGACATAACAGATTTCTCTCCTCCAAGTAGTGCAGCTAACTAGGGAACTTGACATTTCTCACAGGTATCTTCTACATCTGTAACAAAAGTAAAATGTCAATTCTGCATTTCGAATGATGCTCTTAATACATAAAAATGCTACAACACTGAACATCTAAAATCCGTAAAGAAATCATTAAATGTAGCATTGAGTCTCCTAAATCAGTGACGGCAATTTTAAAGCTTTATTTTAACCAAAAAGGAGGTCCTACGTTTTCTACAAGGTTTTGGGGAAATTACCACATTTGACTAGTCGATGGGGCATGTATGTCAAGCTAAAATCACTAATATTCATGAGAGGATGTTGAAATACCATCACTTGTGTTAATATGGAGAGGTTAACCAGAAGCAAAAGTTGACAATTCCAAAAGCATAAATCCGCAAGCTTAACATCAATTGTACAAAGCAAGTTCTGCTTTTCTAGAGAGTTCCAATTAAAACAGTGTACATCATTTGAATTAGATAAACAGTACGGCGGTTTTTAAGACTACGATTTTTAAAAGAAGAAGTTTTACGAATGATCAATTTGGATTTACTTGACTATGTATCTTTTACTACCAGAACTGTTTAAGGGGCAAATAATGGCCTTAATTTTATTTGTCACTCTCGTTACTGCAGAAGCATAAAGTGGCTAAATAATTTTAATAAAGTGATTTAAGAAACCAATTCTTTGATATCTAAATACTACTGAAGACTTTGAATAAACCATTAAAAGCAATTCTGTTCTGCGTGCATGACGTATCCTGCAGAACTTGAATTCTCCAAATGTTTACTTTTCTAACACTAAACAAATAATAGCATTTGAAATGCTCACCTAATCCACCTCAATGGAATATGTCTCCAAGCACGTCTTCCAGTACAGGGTAATCGTTTCACCCAGAGACGTTTTCGAGTTGCATCCTTCGTAGCAAGTCGACGTGGGGTCTTCCGGTGATAGCTCGGATCCTCATCAGGAAACAGAATTTCGTTTGGTTGTATGAAACAGAATACAGAGAGAAAGCTAGGACGTCTAATATTGAAAAATTTAAACCTTCACCATTCAACACTAATCTAAAGCGATGTAGTGTGTACAAAGTTAGTTTCAAATTACGATAAACGATTAGCAGCCTCTAGAGACAAAGTTAGAGGACTGATGCAAAATACTTTTTCTATGCACAAACTAACAACCAGAAAAGCGACATCTGCGTGCACTACCATTAGAATCTCTACAATTTGAAAGCCAAAGCAAACCCTTTTGTTCACGTTTCTTTTGTACCTTCGCCTAATACACTATTCCTCTTTCACAAAATGCCTACATCTCCCAGACCTACCGGCCCAATCGCGCATAAAATTTCAGAGTTCATTACGATATATATTCCCAAGGATATCCTAGAACATCAATTCTTCTGGCCAGTTAAGCTAGAATTGTATCTTCTAGGGAACCATTATGAGGGAACATATTCTCGTAACGAAAATCGAACTTCCACACAAACATTACGGACCTAACAAATAAGAGCCCCTACCCAAAGCGCCGAACTACACTTTTGGCCCAACTATTCTCCACATCAAAAGCTTTTGCCTATCCGATCGATTTTCGACGTCTAGCTGAGGCTCCCAAATTACGTAAATATCAAAAGCCCTATTACTTTACACATCCAAAACAACATTTAACTGTACACACTTACTTTTGTCCGTGACATAACAGATTTCTCTCCTCCAAGTAGTGCAGCTAATAAGGGAACTTCACATTTCTCACAGGTATCTTCTACATCTGCAACAAAAGTAAAATGTCAATTCCGCATTTCGGATGATACTCTTAATACATAAAAATCCTACAACACTGAATATCTAAAATCCATAAAGAAATCATTAAATGTTGCGTAGAGTCTCCTAATTCAGTGACGGCAATTTTAAAGTTCTATTTTAACCAAAAAGGAGGACCTACGTTTTCTAAATGGTTTTGGGGAAGCTACTGCATTTGACTAGTCGATGGGGCATGTATGTCAAGCTAAAATCACTAATATTCATGAGAGGATGTTGAAATATCACCACTTGTGTTAATATGGAGAGGTTAACTAGAAGCAAAAGTTGACAATTCAAAAAGCATAAATCTGCAAATTTAACATCAATTGTACAAAGCAGGGTCTGCCTTTCTAGAGAGTTCCAATTAAAACAGTGTACATCATTTGAATCAGATAAACAGCACGACGGTTTTTAAGACTACGATTTTTAAAAGAAGAAGCTTTACGCGTGATCAATTTGGATTTACTTGACTATGTAAATTTTACTACCAGAACTGTTTAAGGGGAAAATAATTGCCTTAATATTATAGTGTCACCCTCGTTACTGCAGATGCATAAAGTGACTAAAGAATTTTTATAAAGTGATTTAAGAAACCAACTCTTTGTTATGCAAATACTACTGAAGACTTTGAATAAACCATTAAAAGCAATTCTGTTCTACGTGCATATGACTTATCCTGCAGAACTTGAATTCTCCAAATGTTTACTTTTCTAACACTATACAAATAATAGCGTTTGAAATGCTCACCTAAACCACCTCAATGGAATATGTCTCCAAGCACATCTTCCAGTCCAGGGTAATCGTTTCTCACAGAGACGTTTTCGAGTTGCATCCTTCGTAGCAAGTCGACGTGGGGTCTTCCGGTGATAGCTCGGATCCTCAGCAGGAAACAGAATTTCGTTTGGTTGTATGAAACAGAAAACAGAGAGAAAGCTAAGACGTCTGATATTGAAAATTTTAAACCTTCACCATTCAGCACCAATCTAAAGCCATGTAGTGTGTACAAAGTTAGTTTCAATTTACGATAAACGATTAGCAGCCTCTAGAGACAAAGTTAGAGGACTGATGCAAAATACTTTTTCTATGCACAAACCAACAAGCAGAAAAGCGACATCTGCGTGCACTACCATTAGAATCTCTACAATTTGAGAGCCAAAGCAAAACCTTTTGTTCACGTTTCTTTTGTACCTTCGCCTAATACACTATTCCTCTTTCAAAAAATGCCTACATCTCCCACACCTACCGGCCCAATCGCGCATTAAATTTCAGAGTTCATTACGGTATATATTCCTAAGGATATCCTAGAAATAAATTCTTCTGGCCAGTTAAGCTAGAATTGTATCTTCTAGGGAACCATTATGAGGGAACATATTCTCGTAACGAAAATCGAACTTCCCCACAAACCTTACGGACCTAACAAATAAGAGCCCCTACGCAAAGCGCCGAACTACTCTTTTGGCCCAACTATTCTCCACATCAAAAGCTTTTGGCTATCCGATCGATTTTCGAGGTCTAGCTGAGGCTCTCAAATTACGTAAATATCAAAAGCCCTATTACTTTACACATCCAAAACCACATTTCGCTGTACACACTTACTTTTGTCCGTGACATAACAGATTTCTCTCCTCCAAGTAGTGCAGCTAATAAGGGAACTTCACATTTCTCACAGGTATCTTCTACATCTGCAACAAAAGTAAAATGTCAATTCCGCATTTCGAATGATGCTCTTAATACATAAAAATCCTACAACACTGAATATCTAAAATCCGTAAAGAAGTCATTAAATGTTGCGTAGAGTCTCCTAATTCAGTGACGGCAATTTTAAAGTTCTATTTTAACCAAAAAGGAGGACCTACGTTTTCTAAAAGATTTTGGGGAAGTTACTGCATTTGACTAGTCGATGGGGCATGTATGTCAAGCTAAAATCACTAATATTTATGAGAGGATGTTGAAATATCACCACTTGTGTTAATATGGAGAGGTTAACTAGAAGCAAAAGTTGACAATTCAAAAAGCATAAATCTGCAAATTTAACATCAATTGTACAAAGCAGGGTCTGCCTTTCTAGAGAGTTCCAATTAAAACAGTGTACATCATTTGAATCAGATAAACAGCACGACGGTTTTTAAGACTACGATTTTTAAAAGAAGAAGTTTTACGCGTGATCAATTTGGATTTACTTGACTATGTAAATTTTACTACCAGAACTGTTTAAGGGGAAAATAATTGCCTTAATATTATAGTGTCACCCTCGTTACTGCAGAAGCATAAAGTGACTAAAGAATTTTTATAAAGTGATTTAAGAAACCAACTCTTTGTTATGCAAATACTACTGAAGACTTTGAATAAACCATTAAAAGCAATTCTGTTCTGCGTGCATATGACTTATCCTGCAGAACTTGAATTCTCCAAATGTTTACTTTTCTAACACTATACAAATAATAGCGTTTGAAATGCTCACCTAAACCACCTCAATGGAATATGTCTCCAAGCACATCTTCCAGTCCAGGGTAATCGTTTCTCACAGAGACGTTTTCGAGTTGCATCCTTCGTAGCAAGTCGACGTGGGGTCTTCCGGTGATAGCTCGGATCCTCAGCAGGAAACAGAATTTCGTTTGGTTGTATGAAACAGAAAACAGAGAGAAAGCTAAGACGTCTGATATTGAAAATTTTAAACCTTCACCATTCAGCACCAATCTAAAGCCATGTAGTGTGTACAAAGTTAGTTTCAATTTACGATAAACGATTAGCAGCCTCTAGAGACAAAGTTAGAGGACTGATGCAAAATACTTTTTCTATGCACAAACTAACAAGCAGAAAAGCGACATCTGCGTGCACTACCATTAGAATCTCTACAATTTGAGAGCCAAAGCAAAACCTTTTGTTCACGCTTCTTTTGTACCTTCGCCTAATACACTATTCCTCTTTCAAAAAATGCCTACATCTCCCACACCTACCGGCCCAATCGCGCATTAAATTTCAGAGTTCATTACGGTATATATTCCTAAGGATATCCTAGAACATAAATTCTTCTGGCCAGTTAAGCTAGAATTGTATCTTCTAGGGAACCATTATGAGGGAACATATTCTCGTAACGAAAATCGAACTTCCCCACAAACCTTACGGACCTAACAAATAAGAGCCCCTACCCAAAGCGCCGAACTACTCTTTTGGCCCAACTATTCTCCACATCAAAAGCTTTTGGCTATCCGATCGATTTTCGAGGTCTAGCTGAGGCTCTCAAATTACGTAAATATCAAAAGCCCTATTACTTTACACATCTAAAACCACATTTCGCTGTACACACTTACTTTTGTCCGTGACATAACATATTTCTCTCCTCCAAGTAGTGCAGCTAATTAGGGAACCTCACATTTCTCACAGGTATCTTCTACATCTGTAACAAAAGTAAAATGTCAATTCCGCATTTCGAATGATTCTCTTAATATATATAAAAATCCTACAACACTGAATATCTAAAATCCGTAAAGAAATCATTTGATGTAGCATTGAGTCTCCTAAATCAGTGACGGCAATTTTAAATCTTTATTTCAACCAAAAAGGAGGACTCAATTTTTCTATAAGGTTTTGGGGAAGTTACCAAATTTACTAGTCGATGGGGCATGTATGTCAAGCTAAAATCACTAATATTTATGAGAGGATGTTGAAATATCATCACTTGTGTTAATATGGAGAGGTTAACCAGAAGCAAAAGTTGACAATTCGAAAAGCATAAATCTGCAAATTTAACAACAATTGTACAAAGCAAGTTCTGCTTTTCTAGAGAGTTCCAATTAAAACAGTGTACATCATTGAATAAGTTAAACAGTGCGACGGTTTTTAAGACTACGATTTTTAAAAGAAATTTAATGAATGATCATTTTGGATTTACTTGACTATGTATTTTTTACTACCAGAACTGTTTAAGGGGTAAATAATCGCCTTAATATTATAGTGTCAATGTCGTTACTGCAGAAGCATAAAGTGACTAAATAATTTTAATAAAGTGATTTAAGAAACCAATTCTTTGTTATGTAAATACTACTGAAGACTTTGAATAAACCATTAAAAGAAAGTCTGTTCTGCGTGCATGACTTATCCTGCAGAACTTGAATTCTCCAAATGTCTACTTTTCTAACACTAAACAAATAATAGGATTTGAAATGCTCACCTAATCCACCTCAATGGAATATGTCTCCAAGCACGTCTTCCAGTCCAGGGTAATCGTTTCACCCAGAGACGTTTTCGAGTTGCATCCTTCGTAGCAAGTCGACGTGGGGTCTTCCAGTGATAGCTCGGATCCTCAGTAGGAAACAGAATTTCGTTTGGTTGTATGAAACAGAAAACAGAGAGAAAGCTAAGACGTCTGATATTGAAAATTTTAAACCTTCACCATTCAGCACCAATCTAAAGCCATGTAGTGTGTACAAAGTTAGTTTCAATTTACGATAAACGATTAGCAGCCTCTAATGACAAAGCTAGAGGACTGATGCAAAATAATTTTTCTATGCACAAACTAACAACCAGAAAAGCGACATCTGCGTGCACTACCATTAGAATCTCTACATTTTGAGAGCAAAAGCAAAACCTTTTGTTCACGTTTCTTTTGTACCTTCGCCTAATACACTATTCCTCTTTCAAAAAATGCCTA
This sequence comes from Hymenopus coronatus, assembly GCA_030762935.1. NCBI lineage: Eukaryota > Metazoa > Arthropoda > Insecta > Mantodea > Hymenopodidae > Hymenopus > Hymenopus coronatus. The sequence continues at coordinate 92,429 of CM060892.1, forward strand.
CATCTCCCAGACCTACCGGCCCAATCGCGCATAAAATTTCAAAGTTCATTACGGTATATATTCCCAAGGATATCCTAGAACATCAATTCTTCTGGCCAGTTAAGCTAGAATTGTATCTTCTAGGGAACCATTATGAGGGAACATATTCTCGTAACGAAAATCGAACTTCCCCACAAACCTTACGGACCTAACAAAATAGAGCCCCTATCCAAAGCATCTAACGCCAATTATGACCCATATTCTAGATATCAAAAAGTTGACTATCCTAATCTCACTATGAACAGTTTCTCGAATTTCGTGGCATAGCTCTGGCTCTCAAGCTACAGTGCCATTGAAACAATACCCGCTACTTTATACATACGCTAAACTATTATTAGCTGTACAGACTTACTTCAGTTCCGTGTTATAATAAGTGTCCTCTTAATCTTGTATCTAATTGTTGCAACTTCAAATGTTTGATATTCATCTTCAGCATCTGTAACAAGTAAAATCGTCAAATCTGCATTTCAAATGAACCCTTTAATACACGTAACCTACAGAAGTTTGTAAAGATCTGGATATAATAAATACTAGTCTTTTAAAGCACCATCGCATTTGAGCACGAATTTTACTTTCAATTCAACGTAAAAGTGACTTGCTCTTTTTGTATATCCAATTGAAAAGTACCCAACATTGACTAAGATGGCTCGTGTAATTGAAGCTAAAAGCGTAAAGGTCCCTGAACAAGATGTTCATCTACAACCAGAAGTGAAAAAGGTAAAATGACGGAGCTTTTGACAATGAGGCAAAGATGACAAGTTCAGTCTAAGAACCATTTACATTAGTAACCTTAACATGAACGCAACAACTCAAATTCTATTTAACATTGTGTATGGTAGTTGAATTTGCTAAACAGCATAAATTCCTTAAGGAAGCAAAGTTTGTGATAACATTAATTCTTTTAAAGAATTAACAGGAATGTTCATATTAGTTTTATACGACTTAAAACTTGTACCTCCTAACTGAATAGAGCAAAATAATAAATTTAATCTTATAGTAATGCCTAAACTGCAGAAATTTAACAGAAATAATTATAATTTTAATTTTTAGGTCCTAAAGGAGAACCGTTTAAAATACATCCTTATTGTTTTCTGCATATTAAGAATATCCACTTTGAATAAGCTACAAATAGTCTATTTTTTCTTCATATATATCACTTCTCCCGCAAAACTTGAATTCGCCGACAGATAACCGTTCTAAAATTACCATTTCAATTACTCACCGTTTTTACTTCATAATGGTTTGTGTGTCTAAGCACATCTTCCAGTCCAACGTCTTTGTTTTCCCCCCAGAGACGTTTTTGAGCTGCATCAATCGTACCAAGTTGACTGAGTCTACTCGTATCTCATGTCCTCAGCAGCAAACAAATCCAGTTAGATTGTGTGGAACAGAAAATAAGGAGAAAGCTTAGAATTCTGACTTTCAAACTATTAGACCAACACCTCAACCCATATAGTGTACGAAACGTTAGTTACTATTTACCAAAAACGGTTGGCAACTTCTACGGCTCAATTTCTAAGTTAAAATACAGAGCTTCTTTACAGTATATATTCCCAAGGATATCCTAGAACACCAATCCTCCTAGCCAGTTAAGCTAAAATTGTATCTTCTAGGAATCCAGTATATAGGAATAAATACTCGTATCGACACTCGAACTTTCCCATAATACCTTGCGGATCTAACAAAATAATGTCCGTAACCAAAGCATCTAACGCCACCCATTCTCTCGAAATCAAAAGCCTTTTATTACCCTAATCCCACCAACAGCTTCTCGATTTTTAAGAAATATCTCTGGCTCTCAGGCTACGTGCAATTCCAACCACACCCGCTACTTTACATATGCTGAAATAATTAGTTGTAGACACTTAGTTCAGTTCCTTGGTATAAAATAGCGTCCACCTAATTGTTTAACATCAGATGTTTGACGTTCATCTTCTGCATCTGTAAAAGAAAGTAAAATATCAATACTGCATTTCTAAAGAACGTTCTAATATACCTATAGCAACCTTCAAACTTTTATAAGAAAAATCCGAAAATAAGTTATTAAACCCGATAAGCACTACCTTTTAAATGATCGGATTCTTAAACATATTTCCCTTTCAGTATAATGCAAATAGATCTGCTTTTCCTGCAAATCGAATTTAAAAGTGCCTACCATTGACTGGAAGTTGGCACATGTAATTGAAGTTAAATGCATAAAGATCCATGAACAAGATGTTCAACAACCAGAACTTAAAAATAAAATGACAACCTTTGACGAAGTAAAAGATGACCACCTCTAATATACATGTATGTTGGCAAATTTAACGTTAATGCTACAAAGCTAATTCTGTTTTTCTTAAAAGGCATATGTGCAAAACGGTCATGAAGACGATTATTTTACAGAGAAATTAATACAAACGTTCATTTTAATTGTATACGCCTATATAGCTTTACCAACAGAAATTAATACAGGAAAAATAATCTATTTTATGGTAGTGCCTAAATTGCAGAAAGTAAACACAGGGAAATAATTTCGCTTCCGTGGTTTAAAAAGGAAAACTGCTTAATATAAATGCTTGTTTTGTCCTAAAAATTACGAACATCCACTTTAAATAAGCAACAAGTAGTAAACTAGTTTCTTCAGACATTTCACTTCTGTTGCTGAACTTTAATTTACCAACTGATTACCTTTCTGAAACAACCATTTGAGTTGCATTGCAATTACTCACCAAGTTTATTTCATATTGGTTGATGACTGCAAGCACATCTTCGAGTCCAGGGTTTCGTTTCTCCCAGAGACGTTTTTCGGTTACATCCATCATAGCAAATTGACGTAGGATCTTCCACTGATATCTCGCGTCGTGAGCCGGAAACAGAAGTTCGGGCCAGTTGCAAGATGCATAAAATAACTTTCAAACCTTCAGACCAATACCTAAGACCATATAGTATGTGAAAAGTTATTTACTATTTACCGAAAACGTTAGACAACTTCTACAGCTCCATTTCTATGTTTTCAACAATCACCGAGTAACAAAGAGCGTTACACTAGCAGTCAAAAACCTCTTTTGCATGCGCCACAGTTATAAATTCTATATTTTGCAAGCAAAAGTAACTCTTATTTGTTTTAAGTTTGTTTAGAAAATTGGCGCACCAAGCACGTCTTCCGTTAAAAAGAGTCACAAACTTAATCGCCCAACCGCGCATAAAATTTGGAACTTTTTTTACGGTATATATTATCACGATATCATAGAACCCCAATCCTCCTGGCCACTTAAGCTAGAATTGTATCTTGTAGGGATCCAGTATGTAGGAATAACTTATTCGTATCGAAAATCGAAGTTTCCCACTATACCTTATGGACCTGACAAAATAAAGTCCCTAACCAAAGCATTTAACTGCACTTTTGACCCAACTATTCTGGAAAGCAAGATTTTTTACTATCTTAATCTCAATGACTATTTTCTAGATTTTCGAGGCATAGCTCTGACCCTCTAGCTACAGTGAAATTTCAATACCTGCCACTTTACATACGGCTATGTTTTCAAGATGCACTCAAAGTCATCTCCGCGCATTGTAGAAAATATTCCACAGCTTCCAAACCATCTTGCCCAAACTGGGGGAAAAAATCTACATTTTTATGGAGGATATTCTTAAGGATATCCCAGAAAACTATCATCCTTGCCGCTTAACCTAGATTTGTATTTGAGGATTCAGTACAAAGGAGTAAATACTAGAAACGAAAGAATATATTCACCTAATATGGATGTACATACTAAAAAGTAGAAACATGTTCCGAATTAAATGCATCTGTGACCGCATCCTACTTCAGTTCCCGGTGTAAAAGTAGAATGTTGCTCGTTCTGCATGTACTTTAATTTTCCTTTTCATTTTTGATGTCCATTCTTCGCGTGTGTAACTGAAGTTAAAGTCAAGACGATTCGAGTTATATCATTAACAGTTAATATATTGCATAACAAAATAAAGATGCATTATTCCTATAAATGCTGCATATTTGATATGAGAAGTGCCTGTTTATGTAGGAAGACTGAGAATGAAGTTAAATTAAAAATCGTGACGGACATGGTAACCTCTGTCTACTTATTTCGACCAACTGATACCGCTGAAGATGGACATCGATAGGATGTAATTTTGTTTCAGTTAAAATTTTCAGTTTGCTTTCAATCTACATATACAAAACCAAAAGTTTATAAACAACGTAACATTGATAAACAGTTCTCCTTTTGAAAAATAAGATGTGCGAGGGCCTTTTCTTCTTTCTTTTTCTCCCCCAACCTCCGATCGCTTAGTATAGAAGCTACGCGAGCGGCAGAAGGCGCACATGCATGGATATTAACAATACTTGGGGCTGCGTTATTAACTCGTGCTTCTTTGTGCAAGGGATTTAAAATGAATAGAACTAAACATTGATTAAACGTCCCTTCCATTTGTTAAATCTGGCAGAAAACCTAAAGCACGGTGAGGTGTACACCAACCAAATGATGAAATAGATGGAAAGAACCTTTTCTAATCCATGGTTTACAAACATCGTGATTAACAGCGAGTGAAGAAAATGTTTATTTTATGAAAGACGGTAGGTTGTAAGGATTTCAAAAATTTAAGTGAACGAATTAAAAAAAAAACGAGAAAGGTGCACTTAGGAAATACATACAAAGTTTAAATGTTTCGGACTTTACGTTACTTTAAATGTATTCTGTTCATAAAATGTCAATCCAGAAAAATGAATTGCTCCAGAAGCACATACTGACAAGAGTGATAGTGTTGAAAATGTTGTGGCATTGAGGAGTCACATGGAAACAAGAATTAGCCGATTGTGGTCATTTCTTTGATTTATCTTTACAGTAATTTTGACTGTTAGATGACCATTTCAATAGCACTTCCATTTTCAAATATAACACATTCAACAAAGTGGGTTAGATGTAAACAAATGGGGTGTTCCGACTGATGCAGAATTATTTCCCTTATGTTAAGTATGCACGCGGTTGTGTATCAATCTGATAAAATGCCTGTTCTAATAAAAAAAAAAGTTATGTTTGCATTATCACTGGCTCGGTTTGTTTTTCTCTTCGTCACCTAAGCGTAGTGACATTACGTTCACTTGCAATAAGCAATTTTCAATCTCGGTTTGTGAATGATGTATTTTAAGGGCACTCAACTACTAGGCCAATAGCACTCTATAGATGGTGAACAATGTTCAATGCAAATCTAATTTTTGGAATATCTTTATATAATCTAAGGAGATATATGGGGTTATGTAACAGAAGCAAACGTTGCCTTAAAGATTTCTTTAATTTTTTTTTAATTTCGGACATGAAACACGTTGACATTTTGTATAATACAATTTAGAAGCAGAATACCAATTCAGTTATCTTATCCAATGCATCACAATATCGGCTATACTTGAATCGGCTATATTTGAAATAAGGCAGAACTGTGAAGGTATCAGGCTGATATGAATTGTTACAGTCCAATAAAAAATGACCGATACAGGCACAGAAGTAAACCTGATTGTAGATGCCAAAGAAATGTGTGATATAGTGATTCACCAACTTAAATGACCTTCACGAGCCAGTACAATATTTATTAGTTTCGAAATTTATCCAAAAAACTATTTTCAGACCAAATTTCCCAGAATATTGCAGCTAATTTAGTAACTAGTTTTTCTGTAGGTTAATCCCATTTTCTGAAGTATTTAAACTCTAGAAATTGCCCTAAACCATTTCTAATTTAACAGCGAAGTTTCAGAGCTTTGAAAATAATTACAACTATTTAGGAAAAGTATGGGCAAAGACTGAATTCACTGGCGCTTTGTTCAGTTCATAAGCTGGAAATTAGCGAAATTCGTAACCTCAATCGATGTCACCAGACATCAGACAGGAGCACAGACGGGCGCAACTCCTGTATAAGTGACGCTGCTAATGTCATTTGGAGAGTTTAGTAAGCTATCATCAGTGTCACCATCATAACTACAACTTGATTATATAGTTTGTAAAATGCATATCCCATTCCCAAGATTCTTCTTACATGTATGCGATCCCACCAAAAATGTTACTAGCATCCACTGTTCTGTAGTAATTTTCCAGACCTCTGTTAAGCTGAGACCTGGGGAAAGGTAGAGCTTTTCAACAACAGTGAAGTCTTCTATATTAAAAAATCTCCCCACTTGTTAAAATAGAGAATACTGAACGGGCCACCAGCTGTAATATTATACCTGTTTGTGGGGAGGGAAATATCCTGCGATGGTTGTTGAAGCATCCCATTAATAGCGCGTTAATACTGGTTTAATCTCAAGTTGCATATACTTCAATTTGTGTATAATGTAAACAACTTTCAAAAGTTAAGATTTATAAATCTTGAACAAACGAACAATGAATAGTAATTATTTTCCATTTGCAATAGGGTACGATTTTACGACTTAGTTTTAAAAATATACGCACAATCGAAACTAGGCTCATTAGTTTTATTACTGGTGGCCTAACAGCGCCGTATTTCAGTGAGCGATAAGAGTTGCAGAATTCTACAGGTTAATTGGAAGTAAATATCCGACAGTGGCAGGTAGCGCGAGCGACCCTGGCTGCAGGCCTATTACATATCAACGAAAACGGTGAGAATCGCGCTCACGATTCTCTCAGCGGGAGGCAGTTTTACTAGAGTCCGTGATATGCAAGAGACGGAAAACAATTGGTTACAGAGTCTTTATTTTCGAGACGTTCACTTATCAGCAACTACCAATAGCTAGTTACTAATTGTGTATACGCTGCATTACCACTACTGCTGTACGATACCAGAGCAAGTCAAAACATAAATAACATGCAGTCGTAAACCCACGTGGGGTGATTACTTAGCAGAGAAAACTAAACACGAATGCGTTGTATGGAAAAACTGGAACAAAGACAGACAGCACGTACTGCTACTATTGTTATCACAATTATTACTGTTGCGCATTATACACCAGCAGAGTAAATAAAAAATCGGGTGTGTTCAATTCACATGACTACATCTCTGCAACAAATTGTTAAAAAAAGGTCTGCTTCTCTTTACTTCATGCTAATTGAGAAAAAACAAAATAGAAATAGTCTTGTTACTTGCTGCCTTGCAAGTAGGAGCGAAATAAGGGAGTACCATAGGTTAAAGTGATATTCAAAAGCTGGTTGCTATGCGACTTAAGATCCATTGTATGTATGTATGTATGTATGTATGTATGTATGTATGTATGTATGTATGTATGTGTGTCTGTGTGTCTGTGTGTCTGTGTGTCTGTGTGTCTGTCTGTCTGTCTGTGTGTCTGTGTGTCTGTCTGTCTGTCTGTCTGTCTGTCTGTCTGTCTGGACAGGAGTTGACAAATTCCTGTATGAGAAAAGTTATATAAATCTGAAATCAATAACAAGAACATCTCAAAAACAATTAACTCCACGATTACAATGTATGACAAATTGTGTTTTATCATGATCTGCATCTCTTTTGTAGTAAGTTTTTTTCTATATCTTACAGTTTACCAGTTATGCAAAATTCAATTAAAAATCATCCAGAATAAAGAGGTCTTTAGAGGCTATTCCCAGAAAATTCAAGATACATTTTACTTAGAGGTTTTAATCAAAATCGTTAGAGCCATTTTTGAGAATATCAAAATTTTCTAAAAACTTCCATATAAAGGGTAGTTGTGCGGGAGGGTTTTTTTTTTTTAAATCTTCGTATCGTATCCTTGGAAAAACGAAACTTAAATGCCAAGTTTGGTATTTAACGGTCTTTTCGTTTATGAGCTAGGCTGTCCAACACACAGACACACACACACACACAATTTTTGTAATTATTTTTTATTCAGGGGGGCCCAAAATGCACATTTCCGGTGAATCCCGGTATCGAATTTTTGGGTGGAATACAATGCTTTTCTATACACTATGTACATGTAGAGAAAGTAAAAAAGCGTAACAAAAGAAGTTGCAAGCACAAAAGCAGGTAAATTTCATTGTATTACGTACTCTCACGTTTGCATATTTTTCGTGATTTTTTTCACGTTCTAATTCTACCTTTTACGCGTAATAAATACAGCAAGAAACTACGTGCTTTCCTATTTTCGTATTTTTCGTTACGATACATTCGTGTATTGATTTATTCTGCCAACTGTATTCTGTGTAATACTAATAACACACTGAAACGTGATCTCGTGTATGTTTTTCGTTTGGATGTTTATTTTTGTTTTATTCTGCTAAGCTTATACTGCGTAAGAATAATAATAATAAGAATAATAATAATAATAGTAATAATAATAATAATAATTGTTAAATGCTACGTTCTTTCGTGTTTGCGAGTTTTTTCGTTACGATGTATTTATATTTTAATTTATTAATGTTATGCAAGATAATACAGTTAAACACTATACGCTGTCGTGATTGCCATTTCGTTACGAAGTTTTCATCGTCGATTCACTCTACTAAGTGTATATTGTGTAATACAGTGAATCTTGTTGACACATTACTTTCTCTACACGTACTATGTATGCACTTAGTGTATAGAGAAGGTATTTTGTACTACCCAAAAATTCGATACAGAGATTTCAGCGGAAATATGTTTCGAGATTCCCCAAGACCAAAAAAGCATGTTTAGAAGAAGGTCCGTGTGTGTGGACAGCATAGTTTATAGTTAAACACCGTTAAATATCAAACTTGGTAAATAAGCATCTTCCAATGTGAAATTTATATTTTAAAGAAAATCTACCCACCCTAAATAGGGAAATATTTCTTTAAAATTTTGCGGTTCTTAAAAATGGCTCCAACGATTTTGATTCAAATAACTCCCATATATTTACATTCAAGATACATCTTGTATCTTGAATTTTCCAGGAATAGCTTCTGAAGACTTGTTCGTTTTGGATAAATTTTGCATAATTAGTAAACCTTAAGAAATAGACAAAGCCTTACCACATTAAAAAGTGATCTCGTTAAAACACAGAGTTGACAGTTTGATATATTCCTTGGTATTAGTTTCAGATTTAAAATACTTACACTTTTCTCAGACAGGAAAAGTACGCTTTTCTTTTGTTCTCCTGGCAATGCAAAGAAGCGAATTCCGATGACAATCGCATAACGACAGCTTTTAAAAATTTGACTACCGCTTTAGCGTTGCATATTCCTTTAGCGCCCTTCTACTTATAAGGAATTAAGTAATACGAACATTCTGCTAATGTATCTCGATTAGCATTGTGTAGAAAGAAGAATAATCTTTTGTAAGAAGTTTATAGAATAATCTGAGAAACCCAAACGAATGCAACTTTTTTCGTCACGATGTTTTCCACGTCGATTCATTCTGGTAAACACATATTGCGTAATAATAAATAAATCTGATGTGTTCCACTCACATGACTCTCTACTTCTGTAGTAACAAATTATTGCTAATAAGCTTATTCTTCTATTTATTTCAAGCTAATCGAGAAAAAATTAGCAGAAATAGTCTTATACTTGCTTCCTTGTAAGTAGAAGCGAAATATGGGAGTATCATAGGTTAAAATGAAATCATAAGCTGGTTACTACGTGACAAGCTCCTTTGTATGGACACGAACTGACAAATTCCTGTATGAGAAAAGTATAAGTTTTTCAAAGCTGAAACCAAAAACAAGGAATATCTCAAAAACGATCAACTCCTCGAAAAAAACTCATAACAAATTGTGTGTTTTAATGTGCTCTACATTTTTTGTGTGGTAAGCTTTTTTCCATTTCTTACGGTTTAGCATTTATGCAAAATTCCTCCAGAATAAAGTAGTCTTCAGAGGCTTTTCCCAGAAAATTCAAGATATACATGTTATTTGTCAGATAAATATATTTAATATACGATATTTTAATCAAAATCGTTAGCCATTTTTGAGGAAATCAAAATTTTCGAAAAAAGTTCCACGTAAAGGGTAGTTGGGGGTGGGGGGATTTTCTTGCAAATCTTCGTGTCGCATCCTTGGAAGATACCAAACTTAAATACCAAGTTTGGCATTTAACGGTCTTTTCGTTTTCGAGCTATGCTGTCCACAGACACACACACGGACCTTTTTCCAAAAATGCTTTTTTTTTTGGATTCAGGGGATCCAAAACGCGTATTTCCGGTGAAATCTCGGTATCGAATTCTTGGGTGGAATACAATACCTTCTCTATGCACTATGTACATAGTACGTGTAGAGAAAGCAAAAATACAACCAACCAACCCAACCAACACACACAAACACACACTAGCACACAACAAACAAAAATAATTGACTGAAACACTACGTGATTGTGTTTATTATTACTTTCTCTACACGTACTATGTACATAGTGTGTAGAAAAGCTTTTGTATTGCACCCAAAAAATGGATACCAAGATTTCACCGGAAATACATGAATTGGGACCCCCTGAATAAAAAAAAACAGTTATAGAGAGGTCCGTGTATGTGTCGGAAGAGTGTGTGTGTGTGTGTGTGTGTGTGTGTGTGTGTGTGTGTGTGTGTGTGTGTCAGGCATAGCTCAAAAACGAAACGTCCGTTAAATACCAAGCTTGATATTTAAGTTTGGTACCTCCCAGGGATGCGACACGCAGAGTTTCAAGAAAATCCCCCACCCCAACTACCCTTTACATGGAAAAAAATTCGAAATTTTTGATTTTCTCAAAAATGGCTAAATATTTTGATTTAACTCTCCGAAATTTAAGATATTTTAATGAAAAAACGGTATATATTGAATTTTCTGGGAATAGTCTCAAAAGATTTGTTTATACTGGTGGAATATTTCTGAATTTTTAATAACTAGTAAACTGTAAGAGAAAAAGTTTACACCGAAACGTAAAGCTCCGTTAAACGCACAATTTATTTGATGCTTTTTTCCCCTGTAGTTGACAGTTTTCCGAGATATTACTTGTTATTAGTTTCAGTTTTAAAATACTTAAAACTTCTCGTACAGGAACTTGTCAACTCCTGGCCATGCAAAGAAACAGATTTCAATCCCATAGCAACCACATTTTAAAACATGTAATTGTCGGTTTAGTTTAGTGTATTCCCACTTCTACTTATAAGGAACAAAGTATTAAGACCGTTTCTGCTAGTATATCTAGATATGTACGAAGTGGATAGATGAATGAGCCTATTAACAATTTGCTACAGAGATGTAGTGAAAGTCATGTGAATAGATCAGATTTTTATTGCTACGTTTTCATGTTCGATTCTGCTAAGCGTAATAATATCCATAATACAATTAAACACCACGTGCTGTGTTTGCATTACTTATTTAAGATGTGTACATAGTCGATTCACTCGAAGCGTATATTGCATAATACAGTGACACACTGTGTCTTGTTTTTCGTGACGTTTTCACGTTTGATTCATTCTGATAAGCATAATGTGCTAATACAGTGAAACACTGCGTGCTGTGATGTTTGCATTACTTCATTATGATATTTTCATGTTTGATTCACTCTGCTAAGCGTAATGTAACAATGCAGTGAAACACTACGTGCTGTGGTGTTTGCATTACTCTGTTACGATATTTTCAGGTTTGTTTCATTCTGCTAAGCGTAATGTAATACAGTGAAACACTACGTGCTGTGCTGTTTGCATTACTTTGTTACGATATTTTCAGGGTTGTTTCACTCTGCTAAGCGTAATGCAATACAATGAAACACTACGTGCTGTGGTGTTTGCATTACTTCGTTACGATGCTTCATGTTTGATTCACTCTGCTAAGCGTAATGTAATACAGTGAAACACTACGTGCTGTGGTGATTGTATTACTTCGTTACGATGCTTCATGTTTGATTCATTCTGCTAAGCGTAATGTAATACAGTGAAACACTACGTGCTGTGGTGTTTGCATTACTCCGTTAGGGTATTTTCCCTTTTGATTCACTCTGCTAAGCGTAATGTAATACAGTGAAACACTACGTGCTGTGGTGATTGCATTACTTCGTTACGTTATTTCCATGTTTGATCCACTCTGCTAAGCGTAATGCAATACAATGAAACACTACGTGGTGTGGAGTTTACATTACTTCATTACGGTATTTTCCCGTTTGATTCACTCTGCTAAGTGTAATGTAATACAGTGAAACACTACGTGCTGTGGTGTTTGCATTACTTCGTTACGACAGTTTCATGTTTGATTCACTCTGCTAAGTGTAATGTAATACAGTGGAACACTACGTGCTGTGATGTTTGCATTACTTCGTTACGACATTTTCATGTTTGATTCACTCTGCTAAGCCTAATGTAATACAGTGAAACACTATGTGCTGTGGTGTTTGCATTACTTCGTTACGACATTTTCATGTTTGATTCACTCTGCTAAGCCTAATGTAATACAGTGAAACACTATGTGCTGTGGTCTTGTAATTATTTCGCTACGATGTTTTCATCGTTGATTTATTCTGCTAAGCGTGTATTGTGTAATATGAGAATCAGTACGTGAACATGTTTACTTATTTTTCGTTATGTCGTTTTCACTTTTGATTCATTCTGCTAAGCGTAATACACTTCTGCAGTAATGCACGGCGGGATACATATTCATCGTTACGATGTTTTCATGTTTTGATTTATTCTGCTAGGTGTATATTGCGTACAATTACATTGAAATGCTCGTATTTTAATTTTTCTGGAAACCTGATTTCACCTTTTGATTAATTCTGCCTAGCGAAGACTAATAACACCAACGGTGAAACACGACATGTTCATGCACGATTTTTGTTACGGTCCCTTAATGCTTTGTTTTACCCTTAGGTGGATCTAATCTCTAATGTTAAAAACGCCGTATATACGCTTACAAAACTAGATATTGGCAATTGATTCAATGGTAAGTTAATTTATTCTAAAAAAATCTAGGCTCTTTAACAAGAGGAAAACGACGTTTTCATTCTCTTGTACATCACGGACTCGTCTGGAAAATGCCTCAGGTCAGGGAATTGTGAGGTGTGCTACGAAGGTCGCTCGCGCTACCCGCCATTGATTGGTATTTACTTCCAATTGTATCTCAGAATTCTGCAGCACTTGTAGCACGAAGGGCTATTTGCTCAAGTGAAACACGGCACTGTTGGGCCACCTTGTATAAAATACTAGGACCTGTAAGTAGGTATCTTTAATGTGTTCTAGCACAACTTAGCACACCTTCACCAAATTCCGTATTTTCATAATTAAATAACCGATCCTAGTTTATAATCAGTCTTTAAAGTATACATAACCGAATCTACTCCACTTTTTCTAAAATCAGTCTTCATATATACAAATAGCAGTAAAATAAGAAAGTACCGATTTTAGTCAATACTAAAAATGCGACTTTGCGCACATCATAGCTTTTTGTATGTTTTGTATGAATTATTTAGGTTGAACCAACTAAATTATTTTAAAATGTAAATTGTTAGTAAAGATATTCAATTTTTATTTATATCTAATTTGATTAAATTCTTTAAAAACAAATTAATCACCAATTAGATTATAGATTTTAGTATAAAGTTCCAGGTCTTAAAGTAATAGATTCTTTTTAACTACATTCATTGAAAAAATTCCAGAACATGAAATTTAAAATATTTTTTTTAAAATCTATTATTTTTTTCTCCTTTATAAATGGAAGGTTCCAAAATATGTAAAAGTTGCGAAGTGGAGAAGCCATTAGATGATTTTCATTCACACAAGGGATAACACACAAATTTTTGTAAAGTATGTGGAAAAATTGTCAAAACATGTGTATAATAAGAAAGGTCTTTGTGAATGTGGGAAATACGTTTCAGCTTGCTATTACAAGAAGCATTTAAAGATACTATCCCATGAGGAACATACTAAAGTATTGACCAAAGGAGAAAAACAAACAATTTTTGAGGTTTCTGAAGGTACAAAAAGATGTATAAGTTGTCAAGAAATTAAAGATATTGTTTGTTTTATTTGAATCCTACTTCTAAGAACAAACGCTGAAGTAGATGTAGGGTTTGTCTTCAGGAATATTATAAACAAAGATGGTGCTTAAAGAAAGTCAGAACGTAATGATTTAAATTTAAATTCATTTTTTATATTTTTGAAAATCTAATTTTTTTCACAGTCGCTCAACTTTGCGATTATTGCAGATGGATTAATCTGAAGGGATAGCATAAATTAAGAAAGGCTGATTTAATTACAATTATTATCAACCACCATCAGAAGGTGAATAATCTTTGCGAAAGATTGCAATTTTATAACACAACAAATGATGGAATGTTTAAAAATGACGAAACATAGGAATTGAAAGCCATATTTCCATTTTCAAACTATGTATTCAGGAGCAAAAAAGATGATTAAAAAAAGGAATTAAAAGCGATATTTCCGTTTTCAAACAATGCATTTGGGAAGCTAAAGGATAGAAAAACGACTAATCAATACTCAGTTAAAGCATTTGAAAATAGATTACAAACCCTACATTTTGAGAACAATCTAAACGTGCTTGAACCAATTTTTTTCTTGAATGCTTCCAATGGAAAGATTATTAAAACTTTGAGAGAGCAGTTAAAAATACATCGTGGTCTAAAATTTAACCTTCACCTGTTTTGCGAATACAAAATGCAAACAAACGAAAAAGTTGAAGAATTTGCATTTCAGACAAAATTTTACAATTATTAGAGAAAACGATGTGTTTAAAAGGTTTAAATATGCCAAACGAGATATTTTTGCAAAAATGACTAATCTTCAAGCACGAGGATCTGGTTGGTCATTGAATAGAATTATTGGTATACAATTAGCAATTAACAGATATATTCAATTAAGAGGATCATCATATGTTGAATTACCAGAAAAAATAAGAAATCAAAAGGCTTGTGTCAATGTAAAAAATAACGATCAAAAATGTATTTTATGGGCCATAGCTTCTGCATTAAATCTAGCACATAGAAATCCAGATCGAACAAGTCATTATAAAGAATTTGTGAAGGAACTTTAAGAAAAATTACCAAATATTTCGTTTCCAGATGAAATTGATAATATTCAAAAAATTGAAACTAGAATTGATGTATCTATTAATGTTTACTTATTTTACGAAAAAAATATCAAGTGTTTCCATTAAAATTACGAAATGTAAGAAAGAGAAACGTATAAATCTTCATTTTAAAAACGAAAGCACTTCACACTATTGTTGGATAAAAAAATTTATCTAGACTTGTTTCTAGTCAAAATTCAAAGGTCAAAGACGTAAAACATTTGTGATATGTGTTTACTCTATTTTAGCAGTAAAGAAAAACTGGATGATAACAAAAAATTGCTTAATTACCAAACCAATAAAGGTTGAACTACCAATAAAAATTACCAACATACACAAAAAGGTCCATTTGACATGCCGATTTTGAAAGTTTGTTGTCAAAAATGGACAATTGTAAACCAAATCCATAATCTTCATACACAATGAAATATAAAAAACATGAACCGAGAGGTTTCTGTTATTACATCAAGTACATAAATGGGCATTATAAAGATCCCGTTGTTTATCATGGACTAAATTGTCATAAAAAATGTATTGAATGTATGAAAGAAGAAGTTGAAAGAATTGGAAGAATTTATTCCGAAATTGAATAAATGAAACCATTAACACCTCAAAAACGATCAAGACATGCAAAATCAGGAGAATGTACGTTGTGTAAATGTCATTATTCACAAAAGAAGAAAAAGGTTCGTCATCATGATCACTTAACTGGAAAGTATATAAATCCACTATGTAATAATTGTAACTTAAAGCTGAAGCATCGCCGCTTGTCCCGGTTTACCTAAATAATTTATCTGGACATGACTCATTTGTTTGTGAAAGAAGTTTGTTATGACAAAAAGGAAATACAGCTAATACCAAACAACTAAGATATCTTAGTTTTGAAAAGAGTACAGAAAATTTGAAAATGAGATTTATCAATTGCTTTAACTTTATGACTTCTTCACTATATAAACTTTCTTCAAATTTAAGAAAAGATCAAATGACAAACATAAGAAATTTTTTCTTCGGAGAACTGTTCAATTTAGTGATCAGAAAAGGTGTTTATACTTGTGATTACATGGTTTCTTGGAAGAAATTTGATAAAACAAATTCCTCCAAAAGAGGAATTTTATAACAAACTGAATGACTGTAATATAAGTGAAGATTATGAATAAGCAAAACTAGTTTGGGAAAAATGTAATATGAAAAATCTTGGTGAATATCGTGATCTTTATTTCAAAACTGACTAGTGTTACTAGGTGACGTCTTTGAAAATTTTAGAAAAACTTGCATAAAAGCTTATGATTTAGATCCATCTTAGTATTTTACTGCTTCCGGTTTATCTTGGGACGCAACGTTAAAATGACTGAACAACCTCTTTAATTATTTCATGATTTTAATGGATGAAAAAGGAATAAGAGGAATATCGCAATGTTGTAATAAAGATATGTGAAGACAAACTAAGTATATGAAAGACTATGATGTGAAGAAGATATCAAATTATTTGGCGCGCCTGGATGCTAACAACCTTTATGGTTACGAAATGGGTCAATATTTACCATAAGCTGGCTTTGAATGGGACGAACCGAATAATTTTGATTGTAAAAAGATTAGTGAACTATCAAATACCTCCGAGGTTGGATATATTTTAGAAATTGATTTAGAATATCCAAAAGAATTGCATGGTTAACAAAGATTTGCCTTTGGCTCCAGAAAATAAAGTTGTGCCTGGGACTACAGAAAGCAAATTATTAACAAGCTTGAATGACAAACAAAATTATGTTGTTCACTATCGGAATCTTAAGCAATATTTGTATCTATATATGAAATTAACAAAGGTACACAAGGTACTAAAATTCCAACATTCTGACTGGTTGAAAAAAATACATCGATTTTAATACAGAAATGAGAACTAACGCAACAAATGATTTTGAAAAAGATTTTTACAAAGTGATGAACAGCAGCGTGTTTGGAAAGACTATGGAGAATATTAGAAACAGAGCAGACAAAATTAGTTTCAGATGGTAATAAATGTGATAAATTGATAGCCAAACCAAACTTCAAAGGAAGAACGATATTTAATGAGCATCTTGCTGGAATTTATATGAACAAAAAAAAATTAATGTTTAATAAACCCATTTATATTGGAATGAGTTTATTTTATTTATCCAAAGATTTGATGTATGATTTTCATTACAATGTAATGAAACCAAAATAGGGAGAACACATTGAACTATGCTATCAAGATACTGACAGTTACATCTATAACATAAGAACAGAAGATTTCTATGAAGTTAAGTCAATGATTGATTATTTTGATACTAGCGATTACCCAAAAGATAATATCTACAATGTGCCGCAAATAAACAAAAGTTTGGGGGCAAAATGAAAGACGAATGTAATGGAAAAATAATGTCAGAATTCTGCGGTTTGAGAGCAAAAATGTATGCTTATAAAGTTGGCGATAAAATAGAAAAGAAATCTAAAGGTGTTAAGAAATGTTTAGTTAAAAACCAAATAAGTATGGACGATTATAAGAATCGTTTGTTTAAAAAGACAGAACAGTATAGAAAAATGAATCTGATTCGATCATATAAACATCAAATATATACTGTTGAGGTCAATAAAATAGCATTGAGTCCTCACGATAATAAAATATACATATGTGAAAACGGAATTGATACATTGCCTTGGGGCCATTTTAAAGCAAAGCAATAAAACCGATATTAAATAGAATAAAAAATCTATTTAAAATGTTGACATATAAATGGAAAGCATTATTGATATACAAAACAAACAAACTTGTCTTCAATGCCAAACAACTGATTAGAATTACACATGAAGAAAATAAGCTGTGGTTTTATGCAAATCAAGTTGCTGATTTATTAGGATATAAACGACCTCGAGATGCTATAAAAGACCATATTAAAAGAAGTATTGCAAAACATGAAAATGTAGGTAGCAGTAAAATGACGCTATCTAAATATGTTCAAAAAATAACGAAATTGATTACTGAACCTGGTATGTATCAGTTATGCATTCAAAAATGTCTTTGGCGAAAGATTTTCAAGATTGGGTTTATGAAAGAGTCTTACAATAGATTAGAGACGGTGGTGAATATAAACTACAAAATAAAATTAATTATTTCGAAAATGAAGTTAAAATCTTAGAAAAAGAAGCTGAAAGTGTGAGAAATTGTAACAGAATTATGATCAATGTGGTCAGAGAAATAATTCAAGAGAAGGATGAAATTATTGAGAATAAAGATGAAATTTTTTGAGAATAAAGATGAAATTTTTTGAGAATAAAGATGAAATTTTTTGAGAACAAAGATGAAATTTTTTGAGAACAAAGATGAAATTTTTTGAGAACAAAGATGAAATTTTTTGAGAATAAAGATGAAATTTTTTGAGAATAAAGATGAAATTTTTTGAGAATAAAGATGAAATTTTTTGAGAATAAAGATGAAATTTTTTGAGAATAAAGATGAAATTTTTTGAGAATAAAGATGAAATTTTTTGAGAATAAAGATGAAATTTTTAGACTAAAAATAAAATTTTTGAGACTAAAAATAAAATTTTTGAGACTAAAAATAAGATTATTGAGACTAAAAATAAGATTAGTGAGAATAAAAATAAGATTAGTGAGAATAAAAATAAGATTAGTGAGAATAAAAATAAGATTAGTGAGAATAAAAATAAGATTAGTGAGAATAAAAATAAGATTAGTGAGAATAAAAATAAGATTAGTGAGAATAAAAATAAGATTAGTGAGAATAAAAATAAAATTGAGAATCATACAACTCCTCCAACCAATTGAGATACACACAATGAATTTATTTTAATCAAGAAAAATAATATGTGGGTATAGCCTTATTATGTTATAAGAACTCAAAATATTACTCAAAATTCAAGACTAAATGAATTACAAGAACATTATCCAGAAATGGAAATAATTTTAAGAATTAGATACCCAAACTCCATCAATCTATACAACCTAATGAAGGAAAAATTACCAATAATTTCTCAAGGAAATTATTTTTGAAACAAGTTTAAATGAAGATATTCGAATAAGAGAAATTATGAATATTAAAAATAGAACATTAAACAATAACGCTATTTTTAGCAATCCAACTATTATTTGATTTATCAAAACCTAGCCATTTTACATAAAACTTATCTTTCTTTTTTAAGACTTTTTCAACAAGATGTATATTTGGAAATTTTGTTCTCTGTAATTCTTCCTCATAATTACCTTTCATTATTTCATTATTTGAATCTTTCAATTTATACCCAAGTGGATCAGAATATATTATTTCATTTACTTTAAACAATTCTGTTGACCAATTTGCTGTATAGCCTTTTTCAAAAATACCTTTAATCTTACTAGCACGAACTTTATCACCTACTTTGTATTTTGGTTTCCTTTGTTTAGTTAAACTCGTTTGATAAACATCTTAATATATACTCTTGATTGTTGAGTTAACTTCAACAGGCTTCATTTTGGTAGTGGTGTGATATGCATTATTATAGACGTTAACTAAGTTTTTAAATATATTGATCCATTTATAATTACCTTGTATGGAAAACTATTTCCACGTTTTTTCTTTTAATGTTCTGTTGAAACGTTCAACAACAGATGCCTTAACATTTGTATAAGTTGAATAGTGATTAATATTATGTTCCTTCATTAACTCTAAATTCTTTGTTTTAGAAGTCTTTACCTTTATCAGTTTGCAAATTTTTAGGAATACGACCTGTTTGTTTCAAAATATTTTTAAAAGCATTTGAAACATCTTTACCAGTTTTGCTCTTTAATGGTATAGCCCAAGCTTATTTAGAAAATACATCAATGATTGTTATGATAAACTTATATCCTTTATTCATTTTAGGAACACCTTTAAGTTTACCAGAGTTTATTTCTACCAAATCAGCTTGCCATAAATCATCAATATCATATGTTATAACCTTGCGTTTCGCATAATTTCTTCTAGCTGACTTATGCAATTCATCTATAATTTGATTTCTTCCAGATTCAGGATTAATACCTTGCGCCATGTCGATAGACCAGCTGTCTCGAACTGCGTCTACGTTTTTTTTTCTAAACGTAGATTTTTTTTTGTTCCACATTTAACACAGTTGGATAATGTGTATGGTTTTCCATTTTGAGATATTTTATCAACAGAGTTGATGTTATCAGTTTGAGTTTTGCACTTTAGACAATATGTAGCAGTCATTTAATACAATAAAATTTAATGAAGAATATAATACAAATCATTCTGCGTTCTTACGTTTCCTGCGTAATGCTCTGATAATTATTCTCATTAGCTCATGTGTTCCACAAAAACATGAGATAATGGTAGTTTTCCAACCCATTTATAAGACGTAAAATTATCAATCTTTGCCCTATCGAACATAAAGATTTATGAACACTGTATTCTTCTTGAATAACGGGAAATGCAGTTCCACCAACAAAAATAAATTCTGTGCTAGATTCTGAATATTTAACAAAATATAAGTATTCATTAGGTCGAACAGTAAATGGTACAGTTAAATTGTGTCTATTTCTGCTTTTTCTAATCACATAATTTTCTTTACTGTTGGAATCTATTCGAACAACCCTAAAATGGTTAAAAATGGGATAAAAGTCCACACCGTTAAATTGAAAAACATTACCCTTTAATACTACAAAGATATTATGCCAATTATGTTATTTTCTAGATAACTAAGGCTTACTGCATATTTTTCATACAGTGAATGAACATTGGTCAGACGTTTACGTTCAAAATAGCATTCTTCGTCACTAGTGGTTCTCTTTGGTCTCGATAAAGTTTTCACTTCTTCGATTGCTTTATCTAACTGACCTTTTGTTGCAGCATCATAGTGATCCGCACCATCTTTAATGTTGACGAATCTTCAATTTTTGAATAAGATGTCATTTTTTGTAATGTTGAACATATTCAATGCTATCGTAAACTCGTTGTGAATATTTTTTCGTTTTAGCATCTATCTGGTTTATCATTTCTTGATTTGTCCTAGTTGCTAATAGGCTTAATTCTTTAAGTAATTCCTCCTACGTTTTAGTTTTACATTGTATACTTCTGCTTTCATTTCTACGAGCATCCTGCAAATATTTGATCTTATCTTCATCCGTTTTAATATTTATCATTTCTTCCACGGTTTTCTTTACAGCATTTTCTAATGTGCTATCTAACTACTTTAATTTCTCTAACAACTTATTCATTACAATGTTCTCTGTTTGTTTTGTTTTTTGATTAAGTATTCCTAGAATGTCAGCCTTAATTTTAGCTTCAGCCATTGTGATATTTTTAAGTTCGGCTAGCAAATCATTATTAAGCGTGTCTATATCAAGATCAATATTATTCGTTGTGGATGAATTTCCATAAATGTTTATTCCCATTTATAAATACTAAAAATAACGTTTCTATGCTTGGGTACAGTTTTAGTAAGCTTTGAATAACAGGAAATGAATATCCATCCGAAAGTAGTTTAAGAACTGTAATACAAAGATGACCACAAATAACTTGAAGTTTGTTGCACAGTGTCTCCTCTAACAAATTTTAAAAAGTTGATACTATTTCCCTTTATATACTTAAAGATTTTGGCAATCCGTTTCCAAAAGTGTCAAAAACATAAGCAATTGCACCCTGTTTCCAATAACATATCCAATGTTTTCCTATACTAGAATTATCTTCAAAATTAACTACTCCACATTCTATATCTTTTGGTTTCGATGGAAGTGTATCTGATATGAATATGCCTCTAAAATGTTTAATGTTTAATCTTTTAACGTAATTCATAATATCTATATTACTCAAAGGCGAGACATCTTTCTCGAATTTTTTTTTCAATACACATTCGTGAGGCAAGTTTCACTTCCATTGCGAAATTATGACGTTTTTACTCTTCAAGTTCCTTTTGATTCTTCTTGTTATCGAGAACTGTTTTACCAACAGCAGCGCTTCCACCTGTAAGAGAACCTACATCTGTTAAAGCACCAAGAAGCATAGGAATCGTCAATATGAGGCCGTCATATTTTATTTTAATTGAACCACCTAGTTTTGCTTTTTTTTTTAAAGTATTAACTGCTTTGTTGAATTCGCTCAATGTCGCACCATTTCCTACTTTAACAGGTATAGGCTTCTTGGCTTCTATGAGTTCTCTTATTTTAAGAATTGTCTGTATAATTGTAAATAGTGGAAAGATGGATCCACCATAATGAATATTGCTTCCTTTTTTGAATCTTCTCAGAAATTTTTCAATGAAAATAACGCTGGTAGCAGCATTTATGAAAGAAAAATTTATGAATTTTATAGACAATAGGTGTGCTATTTTTTTTTGTTCAATCATTGCAAATCCTAATTTACGTTTTGTCCACATTGCTCCTCTTACTAGTGCAGCATCAAATTTATCACCTAATGGTGTATCAGAATCATGTTGAATATCTTTAGCTGCTAATTGCAATTCTTTATCTGCAGCATGTCTTGATTCTAAATCTTTGTTATCTCTATAGAATATATCGTGATTTAAACATGCAGCATCCAATTTGTTGATTGGTTCGTCACCTCTTGCTAATCGTTCGTCTAGTTTAGTTCCAGGACCGCAGTAATTATACTTTTTTCCTCTTGTAAATTTATACATGTGCATTTCTGGCATTATTCCCGAGTTCAACACTTTGTTAAAGAAACCTGAACCATACCTTCCACCTAAAATGCTTTTTGGTACAGATCTAATTAAAGATCTATATATATATATATATATATATATATATATATATATATATATATATATATATAGGCAGCATTTGGATTTGTTTCCATATTCGTATCAATTTTATTCAATTGCTCAAGTAACAAGTCATAAATACTTGCTATTTCGTTCCTAATTTCTGGGCTGTGATTACCAGCTTTCCATGCACCATCAAGAACACCAATACGATTTAAAAGATGACTGATGTTATTCAATAGTATGCATTCTTTTTGTTTTCCTCTGTACGTTTCTATAACTCCTTTACCAACTCTAAATGGGGGAATTTGATTTAGGTGAAGAAAGATAGGAATTAGACCTAACTTTTCCAGTTAATTTATCCCAAGTTGGTTTTATGTACGTTTCATACTTCGTACCAGAACTAGATTTCGGTTTTCTAGTTGATGGATCATTATTTTGAAAAATTGCATTGGATTTTATAAGTATTTCTTGATAGTTTAAATAATCATCTGCTTTAACTAAGCTATCTGAAATATCCTGTTTCTTAGTAAGCAAAGTGAGCAAACCATCAGTCCCTTCGTATGTTTTTCCTTCAACAATAGTGTTATCTCCATTAGGTGTTATTTCTGAATTTCCGATGTACAAGAAGATCCATGAGCTCTAATTTCGAATACTGGTTTATCAGTTTTCTCATTTAGGTGTCTTCCCAATTTCTGACCAATATGAATAGTACTATAGTTTGTGATTGCTTTTGGTTGAGGTATGAAAACTTCTTTTTCTTGATATTGTAATGATGGTTGTTTAGCAAGTGGAATTAACTCGCTCATAATGTTTTTATTTTGTTCGACTAATGAGTGTAATTCGTTCTTATTTCCTGTGATGGCATCTATAATGGGCTGATATTTTTTCTTATTTAATTCATATAACATTCTGGGTTGCCTTTTCCATTGCTTGAATTCTTCTATTAATTGTTGTCTTAATTTAATACGTTCTTTTGGATCTTTTGGCAATTGTCTCATTTATAGACAAAAATATATAGCTTTCATATTTTGACGTTAAGTTTGAAGCTACGTTTTACGGTTGATGTACGTTTTTGGTACAAATTTACCTGTTTGACGTGAAAATTTACGTTAATTTCATAAAATCTTTTATTTGTTTGCGCTATTTACCATCATAAGGTGTTGCCATATCGATAGTGATAAAAGCCAAATCATCCTTTCCAGCACACATACCACAGTTCTTTAAATTTATCTAAAGTCATATCTGCTCCAACAAACTCATCGTAAGCATGTTCAAGATTATTATTCTCTTGTTTATATAAACACCCAACATTGGAATTATCTTTTATGAGCTGCTTTGGAATTTTAGTATGTTTGACCTAAGCAAAGCACGCTAATTCCCTTATGCCTTCCTCTAAAATATATTTCTCTTACTATGTCTTGGTTCCAAAATCCAATCGTCTATAACAACCAAAGAGTTGTCTTTCATTTGATCCAATGGTATTATGTAACCTTCTTTATCTATAAATGTTGCAAAGCATTTTCCTGTTTCATTTTCAATATCTTTAAATATTTTCTGTAATTGTTTGTATTTCTTCCGATATAAAGTCTTACATAAAATATAGTAATGATAGACATCTATCCAACCGTTTTAAGAATAAAATTATCATTAGTTAAAACAGTTTTTCCACATCCTAATGGTGCTACTATTAATCCTCTAATAGTTGTGGGCAATAGCTCACCAGTTATTCCAAATTCATGTCTATCTTCTGGTACATATGTTATTTCCAAATCAGTTTCAGGTGTAGCCTGAAGACTACTTGTCTGTCAACCATTTATAAAAGGACAAATATTCTCTTAATAAATGTATATTGCATTAGAAGGAACAAGTTCGGAGTTATATCTGACACTTTCTAAACCTATGAATATAGACAATGAACATATCTCTTTGCAAGTTTTTATTCTACTTTTCTAACACCAAATCTTAATGATTGTGTCTTTGAAAATATCGTATTCGAAAAACGACAATATACATTTAATGGCTTGATGGCAAAACTAAGTAAAATACTAACATTGGAAATAAAACCAAATAAAGTTAGATAGAATCACGATTACTAACACATTTGGATTTCACAAATTTTGGGAAGTTGTTAGGATTTTCTAAGAATCCTGTTATTAAACCTGGCGAAACAAAAACAGGACATGATTCACCTAATTTTGTACCTTTTAACACCATTAACGATGAAAGTAATTTAGTTTCAAATGCTGGATTCATCACCAAATTTAATAATCAACACAAACACAGTGATCTTATTGCCAAAGTTAAGCCTAATGTACCCTTTAAAGATCATAATTTATGAGCCAGCAAATCCTTACGAGTTGCCTATTCATCATCTTGATTCAGTTAGAGATATTACAATTTCTATCTCAGACTAAAATGGAAATCTGATCGCCTTTGGTGGTTCTAAAATTGAAATAATTTTACGAATTCGTTAATTTTTTATCATTAAATGGACATCAAAAGAAGCGAACAATACCAAACGAGATCATTTGAATTGATCCATTTAAACAAAACACTCAGTAGTTTAGACAAAGATCTAAACATTGCTGGTGGTACTTATTTTCCTAGTAGAGCAATTGCTTACATGCAGCTTGAGCCACGTGGAAAGGCTTCAAATGGTGAATTTAATGTTGAAGATAACATCAAACTAGTAAATAATTTCTTTCCACGTATGTTTAACAAAGCATATCTTAAAAGCTTTGGTCGAGTTATAGAAAAGGTGGATCAACCTGGTTTAATAAGCGATGTGCCTATTGATTTATTTTTTCCAAAAACCGACATGGATTTATATAATGGTGCTGGTTTTATTAATGACAAGAAATCTAATTATGAAGCTGGTCGAATTTATGAAGTATCGTATCCACTAGAATGTATATTTAACTTCTTTAGATATAATAAACAACCTTTGTGTAATTTAGGTTTAACTGTTTCATTCGAGAGAGCAGCTAATGATTCTTGTTTTAACAGATGGGGCACATTGAAAGCTGATGGATCAGTCGATAAAGCTGCTCCACATGAAGCTAAAATTGTCATAAAAGAATTTAAAATCAAAGTTCCAATCATAGGATATCAACCAGATTATGTTTTAATTCAGAAACAAAAACTGCTAAAAAATCCAAAATTGAAATTTAACTTTTTCGTTTGGAGCGTTATGGAAGAACATAATTTTACCGGAAAAAGCATCAACATAAATGCTACAGCATCTTTCAACAATTTACAATTCGATAATCCTGATATCTGTATCACATGTTTTCAAACTAATAGGCCAAACGATCAGAAAATAGATTCTAGTTAAAATGATCATTGTCAGCTTGAGAAATGGTCTTTCAAAAATTCTAGAAATGAAGAATTTCCGATAGAACGCCAAAAATTTAAAATTATGAACCAATGTTATCAATTAGCATATGATGCTTACGCTTCATTAGCTGAAAGATGGGCAGGAAACAAATGTGTTAGATGGAATGTAGATGAATTTGTTCAATTTGACAATTCATGGCAGTTATGGACATGACAATTAGAAAAAATATTACATATGCAGATAAGAATCAAGTAATTAATAGTTTAGAATTTGATGCTAATGTTCCAGCTAACACAATAATTTACGTTATTATGGGTGGAGAAAAAACAATCACTATCGATCTAAGTTTGAAGAAGGCCACAGAGTAAATTTAAATGTATTAAATGAGAATCGATATAATTACCACTTTATTGTACTATATTGTATTTACAAATGCAAATCAAACTAAATGTTATTACACATCTTCCACCTTAGTGTGGAAGAACAGGAACTTAAAAGAATCGACGAAAAAAGTCTTACAGATGCAATTTTATTGTTTCAAGAATATTTTAATGTAACAACGGATGGTTCACTTAATTCTGAAGTATTAACTTTAGTTAATTCCAAAAGATATGGAAACATGGATAATCCTTCCGTATTCTCAGCGTCTTTACACAAATGGAAAACAAAACAATTAAGTTGGCATTATGTAGCTGCAAATGAAACTATAACAAATATTACCGATTCTGCATTTAAAGTATGGGAGCGTTATAGTAGCTTGACTTTTGAACATTATTTTAAATTAGAATGTCTGGCTTTAAATTAACGTTTACATCATGAGTTTCAGAAAAAAATATGGATACTGTACTAGTAAATTTGATGGTATTGGTGGCAGTGCTGCTCATGCATTTCATCCAGAACATGATAATTCTTTAGAGGAAATTCATATAGATGCTGGTGAAAAATTGTATTTAAAAATGGATAAATTGAGTCCAAACGAAAAAAACTAACTTATTTTCAGTTTTAATCCATGAAATCGGGCATTCTTTGGGATTACCCCATAGTAATGAAAAAGGTGCTGTTATGTATCCATATTATACAAGCGATGTTATTGATTTACATCATGATGATATTTTAGGAATACAAACTCTTTATGGACTTCCTTCAATTGTTCCAGTAACACAACCTACAGTAAATACTTCAGTAGATGAAACAAAGACGTTCACACTTTTCTAATAACCAATCAATTTATATGTTTTACAATAAGTGGTTTTGGATCTATGATTTACAAGAACAAACTTCTAACAAAGCGCAACTAATACGTGATTGGCTACATTTCTTACCTCATGATTTCGAGAGAATAAACTACATACCAAAGGCCAAATGGAGAAGTAGTGTTAATCATAGAAAAGCAAATATACATGGTCGAATATCCAAGTCTAAATCTAGTATCTGATCATCTTAAATATTTTTCTGATTAGGCATATACGTTAACGTAAAAATTAATCCGATGTACAATTCGTATACAGGTAAAACTTATCTTTTTAGCGATGATTATTACATAGAAGTTGACGAATGTAGTTTTAAAGCTAAATATTACGGATTAGTAAATAAACGATTTTCTGGAGTACCAACTGCAATGGAATCAGCTTTTAAATACATTAATGGAATGATGAACTTTTTTAAAGACAACACATGCTTCGAGTATAACGAATTTACAAACAATTTAGTTAAATCTGGTAAAAATAGTTTGTCTATATTTGGAATAGAATGTATTAACACACATGAAAGTTTAATTGAAAATATGAGGAGTTTTGCAAGGAATTTATAATTGTCACGTAATTTTTTACCGTTATAGACAATCTGAACAAATCAATAATTCTTCATATCCCTTTGCTTTGAAAATTATATCTTGAAATTCTTTTTTAAAATTGTCAGTTACTTTTTGATATTGAGGAATAATATACCAATCAACTTTGACTTGAAATTCTCGTATAAAATCTTCAGATAAAGTTTGAGAGTATGATATAAACTCCCAATCAAGTTTATCTTGAAATTCTCTAATAGATATTTTTTGATATTGAGAAATAAAAAACCAATCAACTTTATCTTGAAATTCTCTTATAAAATCTTTGGATAGTTGTTGCAGAATGAATAAAAGTGGAAAATGTTCCATGTGTTACTTACTCTTTGTGTTTGTATAATGTTTATCTTCCTTTGTTTCATTCTTGTCATGTTTTGTATTGGTACTACTGATTTTAGAAAAGGAAAAATAAAGGGACACAGGCCTTGTTAGATCTAAAAGTGTTGACTTGTCTGTATAAATGTAGACATAAAATAAATCCTCTACTGGTCACTCCACAAAATATTGGTGCCGAAACCCGGGAACAAGGAGTAACTGTGAGTAGTATTATTTCTGCTTATTAATAATTGTGTGGCCTACACTTCTTCCTACACTCAGGGAAGGAAAAATAATACTGAAGACGAAACGACCATTCTTGCAAAACAAACGCCGCTCAACGCATACTTTTCGATAAAGCATTTTAGAGGGAAGGAATTTGTGAAACGTGCTAAATATTATTTAAGGTTTCACATTGCGTTAACTCTTCAAATTAAATATGACCGATTCCGATCCAGCAGTGGCATTGCGCAACCTTAAACGAAAACGCACCCGCGAACGAAATAATATCACAAGATTCGCAAACTTAATCAACTCTTACACAGAAAATACGACATTAGAGGATTATGAGCATTATAAAAATCGCTTGTCAGACACATTGGAACGATTACTCAAGTTCGATGACAAAATTCACGATTTTCTCACTGATGAAGAATATGACACAGACGTAACCCCTTGCGAGGAGTAGATTGACACTGCCAAGCGAGCAATACAGAAGGCCTCACGAGGGATTGTGAACTACAACTCCACTAACAGATTCCAAAGACTTAGAATCCAACACCACATCCACGGTTTTCACGGCAGCTCCCGTATCATCGATTTCTCACAGTCAAACTACCACCTATCAAATTAGAATCGTTTTCAGGGGACATCGAAAACTGGATGCGCTTCTGGGAGCAGTTCGAGGCTTCTGTAGATAGTGACACGTCTCTTTCGACGATTAACAAACATGTTTTCCTTCGAGGGTATCTCGAAGGGGAACCTACAGCACTGGTAGACGGCATTGCAATCACAGCCTCTACTTACGAAGAGACGAAGAAAATATTAAGAGATTGGTATGGGGACAAGAGTAGAATAATTCAGACTCATCTTGACTACCTGGAAGAATTAAAACCTAGCCGCTTCACGTCTCGGAGGATTGACGCACTTCGGGCGTTAGGTGAGGACATCAATGGATACGGACGAGTTCTTGCACCAAAAATACTTCGCGCCTTCCCCGAAGACATCTGTCGACGCTGGATTATTCACTCCAAGAGAGAGAGAGAGAGAGAGAGAGAGAGAGAGAGAGAGAGAGAGAATATCCGAGGGTGATATTCTTAAACTTACGCTGTTCCTGAGTGACGAGGTAAACGGAGCACTAATAAGTCAGAAGGTCCGCGGTGATATGTCACAAATGAGCAGTACCATACCAACAGCAGCAACACTTCACGTTCATTCCAAAAACACCAGAAAATCTAAAGGAATTCTAGACCCTTATTGCGTCTTTTGTGAAAAACGTGGCCATTGGGCACAAGATTGTCAAGAGATTACAGACGTTCACGAAAGGACTCAAACTAAAAACCAGTAACCGGTGCTTCTTATGCCTGAATCGCGGCCACATTGCACAACAATGTAACAAAAGGAGTAAAGCTACGTGTTCAAAACGCAAGAAAAGTCGCCATCGAGCCATTTGCACAGAACAGAGCAGTCCTTAACTTACTGCTTCCACGACTTCGACATCACTCAAGATTGATACTGATCGTTCTAGTTTCACTTACCTGCAAACAGCACAGATCTTAGTGACAGGTCCAACTGGAATAAGAAAACAAACACGCTGTATACTAGACTGTCGCAGTCAGTCAAGTTTTATAAGCAAAACCTTGGCAGATTACTTACAACAGATCATTGACCACACAGACCTGGCAGTCACGGCCTTTGAATCAGCGAAAACTGCACACTTTAAGCGCAGGCTACTCAAATTCGTCGTCAGCGGAGTCTCCACAAAATTGAAACTAAACTTGTCTGCATTTGAAAGTGATAATACATATTCACCACATCCGACAGTATCACAAGACCTCCTAGCATTGTCACGTGTTCCTAAAATACAACTTGCAGATCCTAAAGTAGACGAACACAACCCACTTATTGAGGTTCTGATATGAGGAGGCCAGTACTGGAAGGTGATGAAACATCAGCCTATACATTTATCAAGTGCATTGGTTCTTCTTCCCTCTCATTTTGGCTGGATTCTTAGTGGAAGTAGATCCGGAGTTTCAGTTAACCATGTAACTTAACTTCATTCACTCAAGTGCACAATTGCCTCCAGAATGTAACCCGAGACACTTCTGGGATTTAGAAACGTTAGGAATTCAAGATCAGCATGAGAGGACACTTACAACCAAAGATGCTACCATCTTACAGGAGTTTCACGATAATTTTCAAATGGAGGACGGGAGGAGAGTGGTTTTATTGCCTAGAAAGGGGGATGATGTTTTACCCTCTAACAAAAGCAATGCTGAGAAACGTTTTGTCAGTCTGCAGAAAAAACTTGCAAACAACACTTCATTCCAGGAGATGTATTGCTCACAGATGTTAGACTACATTCATAATGGCCACATAGAAACTACAGTAGATGGCAATTCTTATAATACATACTACTTTCCCCATCATGCTGTTAAAAGGGGAAAACGAGGTGAAATCAAATGAAGAATGGTGTTCGAGGCATCACACGCAAGTAACTTTCCATCTCTCAACGATGCCCTTGAACCTGGCCCCAATTTGTTACCAGAAATTGTCAACATTACTTCGTTTTTGTCTGCACCGAAAGGCCTTAATTGGAGATGTAACGCAAGCCGCCTTGCAACTGAGCTTCGACAAAAAAGATCGAGACCTCATAAGGTTCCTATGGTTTCGGGTCACAGAAGAAAATGGATCTTGGAGAACGACCGAAGATGTTATCACATAAGATTCACGCGCTTACCATTCGGTCTCACATGCAGCCCCTTTCTACTGTCAGCTACTCTACGAGAACTCGCTTCTAAGTCTCACGATAAATTTCCACTGGCAGCAACAATTCTGGAAAGCCGTACCTTCATGGACGATATTGCTGTCAGCGTTGAAGATGACAATCAAGCAGTGACTTTGTACTACGAGTTGACTGGCTTACTGAAGCAAATTAAAATGTCAAGGGCTAAATGGGCTACTAATTCTGAAGTACTGAATAACGTATGGAGAACTGAGGGACGCGAAATAAAGAAAGAAACTAACTGGAGTCCTAGGGGTAAACTGGAACACAGTCAAATACCCTATTCTTTCACCACCAAGATATCTCTATTGACTTGCTAACAGAACCAGCCACTAAACGACAAATGCTGAGAACAATCAAGATTTTATGACCAGCTTGGAATACCTTCTACAGTTCCAGTAGAAGGTAAAATTCTGTTCCAAGACACATGGTTGATGGGAATAGATTGGGACGAGATTCTACCTCATGACATCGCATGTAAATGGCACACCTGGATTTCAAGTCTTCCTAACCTCTCAAACATTACGATCCCACGATGGATTGGTATATCCAGCTAAATGCCTGGAACTTCACAAGTCCACGTGTTCTGCGACGCTCAGAGAGGGCCTACGGTGCAGTACTGTATGTTAGGACAGAATATGAGACTAACTCTTTAGTCCAGTTAGCTTGCAGCAAGACTAGGTTGTCTCCCATTAAAAAAGTGACACTTCCACGTCTTGAATTACTGGCATCCTTGATAGGTGTCCGACTTTTAAAATACTTCTGCCATTCCACAGGGTACGACGTCACTAAGGCGACACTATGGAGTGATTCCATGGTCACTAGGATGGATTCGCAGCGACGCAAATCGGTGGAAAACCTTCGTCTGCAACCGTGTTACGGAAATTCAGTCCAATATTTCACCGGCACACTGTCCTGGACAAGAAAACCCAGCAGATCTTTTATCTCGGGGAATTACTGCCACAGCATTACTTCACTCTACGTTGTGGTGGAGTGGTCCACTATGGCTCAAGAACCATGTCGATTCGTGGCCTCGAAATGAGGTCTCCAAAATCACACTTCCTGAAATACGGAAAACAAGTCGACAAGTATTGATAAACACTCTTGAGTCTCCTGTTAACGCTGGAAGGTACAGTTCTTACATCAAACTATTGCGCATAACAGCATGGACTCTACGATTCATACGGAACACACGTACACAGAACAGAACTGCTGGAGAACTCACTGCATCGGAATTTTCTACTGCACGGATTCATTGGATTAAAACTGTGCAAAGAGAATCTTTTCCGGATGAACTTCACGCACTCCAGCACAATCAGCCACTGCCCAAGAAATCTAAAATTGCACGTTTCAACCCTTTCATAAAGAATGGAGTAATTCATCTTGGTGGACGCTTGCAATTTGCCAACAGCCTGTCTCCAACACGTCATCCCATACTACTCGATGGGCAGCACCACTTTGTTCACTTATTGATCCAAAACACACATACCAGACTTCATCATATGGGTGTTCGGATTGTTCTATCCGAGCTTAGAGACGAATTTTGGATTCTCCGTGCCCGCCAAACTATAAAAAGGACACTAGGAAAGTGTCTTCCTTGCAAACTGGCAAAAGCCCCATTTGCACAAGCAGTTGAAGCTCCTCTTCCTAGTGACAGAGTGACATCACTGAAACCTTTCAAACTAACGGGAATTGATTTTGCTGGACCTGTATACATTAAGGTGGGAAGCGAAGCTAAGAAAGCTTATATTACGCTGTTCACCTGCGCAAAAACTCGTGCAGCCCACTTAGAGCTCTGCACTTCTATGGCCACAGATAGTTTCATCTCTGCACTCCAAAGATTTGCCGGGAGACGCGGATTGCCTCATAGTATTTATTCTGACAACGCCCAGACTTTCCATGCTTCAAACAGAGAGTTAACTGAGTTATGGAACACACTCGCCGCTTCAAAAACCAAGCAATATCTTGCAGAAAACAACACCACTTGGAAGTTCATTGCTCCGAGGGCTGCTTGTTGGGGAGGCTGGTGGGAGAGGATGATAGGAACTATGAAACGCTGTCTGAGAAAGGTATTGGGTCGAGCCCAAGTGACAGAAGGAATGAATACAGTTCTCATTATGACTGAAGCAGCCCTTAACTCAAGACCAATATCACAATCAGATAGTGCAGAATCACAGCCATTGACACCATCACATTTTCTTTGTGGTCAAAGGTTAACCACAATACCTAGTGGAGCTGAGCCTGAGGTGAAGGACAATTTAACAAAATAATTCATACTTCACCAGAAACTAGCAGATGACCTGTGGAAGCGCTGGTCGAAGGAGTATTTGACAGAACTTAAAAGTTTTCACGAAGTTCGTCAACCTGATAAGAACTCACCTCAGCTCAAAATTAAAGACATCGTCTTGATCCACGAAGAGGTGCGCCATGTCAAACATGGAAGAAAGCGCGCATAGAGGACCTCCGTCGTGGAAGGGATGGAAATTTAAGGACAATTGTACTACGCACTGCAGATGGCAACGCAATCACACGTCCTTTCCAGCTGGTCGTTCCTCTGGAGATCGCCCAGGGTGGGGAGGATGTTGCAGAATGAATAAAAGTGGAAAATGTTCCATGTTTTACTTACTCTTTGTGTTTGTATAATGTTTATCTTCCTTTGTTTCATTCTTGTCATGTTTTGTATTGGTACTACTGATTTTAGAAAAGGAAAAATAAAGGGACACAGGCCTTGCTAGATCTAAAAGTGTTGACTTGTCTGTATAAATGTAGACATAAAATTAATCCTCTGCTGGTCACTCCACAATAGTTTTTGATCTCTACAAATAATCCCCGTTCAATTATATCAAATGGGTTCTTTCTTTTAATGTAATCAACAATGGAATGTTTATATAATGTTTATAATTATAAGTTATTCAGGTCTTGTAATCTAAAATTTCTATATATTTTTTCATAAATAAGATGGTTATTAAAACCATATTGAGTAAAATATTACTATTGTGATTTTCTAATTCTTTCACTTTAGATTGCATTTCATTTTTATTTTGGTGTTTAAGGTTCTCCATTTATAAGAAAAAAATGTATTAGAAAAAATAGTTTGGTCTAAACTTAGAAATAAAAAACAATGTTTTTCATAAATGTTGCTATATAAATGGACAACTTAGAAAACCTACTTAAGAAGCTCAACCATGTTAAGAAGATTAATTTGTTTAAACGTATGAGCTAGAACAAGACGTTTCATATGTCGCTGGTTGTGAATATTTCAATACCAAACATGGACAAAAATTTTGTATGGAACTTGATAACACTTAAAATTACTTTACCAGATAGATA
The DNA here is from genome assembly GCA_030762935.1 of Hymenopus coronatus. Lineage (NCBI taxonomy): Eukaryota > Metazoa > Arthropoda > Insecta > Mantodea > Hymenopodidae > Hymenopus > Hymenopus coronatus. The sequence goes on from CM060892.1 coordinate 126,965, forward strand.
TTTCAAATTACTGAATGGGATGTTCATTTTTTTGAAACAGGAGAAATTAAATTGAAATACAAAGGAATGAAAAAAGCTGAAAAAATAGCAATGAATTTCATGTTCTGTAATTTTTTCAATGAAAGTAGTTAAGAAAGAATATTACTTTAAGACCTGGAATTCTATACTAAAATCTATAATCTAATTGGTGATTAATTTGTTTTTAAACAATTTGATCAAATTAAATATAAATACAAATTTAATATATCTTTACTAACAATTTACATTTTAAAATAATTTAGTTGGTTCAACCTAAATAATTCATACAAAACATACAAAAAGCTATGATGTGCGCAAAGTCGCATTTTTAGTATTGACTAAAATCGGTACTTTATTTTACTGCTATTTGTATATATAAAAACTGATTTTAGAAAAAGTGGAGTAGATTCGGCTATTTATACTTTAAAGACTGGTTATAAACTAGGATCGGTTATTTAATTATAAATATACGGAATTTGGTGAAGGTGTGCCAAGTTGTGCTAGAACACGTAAATATACCTACTCCTGTAATTTACACTGATGTGTGTCTCAAAAGTGAGTTTAAATATACCGCTGTATTTTTACAGATAGGAAAATATTGTTGGGAAAACAATGGGGCTTAGCAAACATTGTAGAGAAAGACTTACATTCCCCAACGTACAGCATTGTCTGCGAAAAACTGCGTAATCGTTTTGCAGGGTTGTAAAGCTGGGTTGGAGCGCCATCTTTTATTTAGATTGTTATCCATATTATGATTCCTCAGTTATGATTCATAAGTTTTGCTAACATGCTGTAGTAGCGCTCCACGTTTATTTTAACGGTTTATATCATTTCTTTGCCAAGTTCGACAAAATAAAGGCCAAGTATGAACTGCGACGAGAAGACAGAGCGTAGAGTAACTTATTTATGTCATGAAAATCCTGTTGAATTGAACTCTGAGGATCATTTCTGACCAAAGTCTGCAATTATACGTGTTGGCTCGATTGTGTTAATCGTGTATTAAGTTCAGATCTACTTGCAGAACGCCCCCCGAAATGTTTCAGAGTACGGTTACGCAAAATCCTGGTATTGTTCCCAAAGTGGATAGTGGAATACATATTTATAACTAACATAGTATTAAAAATATTTTTTTTTTCGTCTGTAATTGTATTAAAATCCATTGTTTCACAATTTGGTATTAATAACTTTCCACCAAAAGGAGTAGAAAGTGGACTCCCAATTAAAATGTAAATGCAAGGATTTGTGTAAGTTTTCACACACATTCGTGTACGGAATATGCCCTGGTTACGGATTACATTACATATCTTGATTTTGCAACATTCTTATTTTGTTCCTTAAAGTTGGTGATGTCTAAATCACGATCATGTTTGACTGCAAAAGGAGCTCTGTACTCACGCACCGCATCCGTATGGACAGTATGAATAAGGAGCCCTGTGCAGGAGTCTTACACGATGTAGTCCAAAAGAAGTTCACATCAGCACGTAAGTTGTTTATACCAAAAGTCCTCTGGTTTGCCTCGTTGAAAACACTCGCTCCAAAACAGAAGTGGACGTAGTTTGTGCGGCATTCAGTCCTGCTGATATACATACTCGAGAACGTACAAGGGAAAGCCTAGCTTCGAGATGGGAGGGCATCTTCTTGGTTTATTTTCCTACACAAGACGAGAGCATAAAAATTAAGATAAAATCATGGTAGCAGAAAGAAAAACTACCACGGCTCTCTTGGTCTCAGAAGATTCAGAAAAATCGACTGTTACAAGCATTTCTTTCAATTTGAGAAAATAGCGAGATTCGCTGGCTGCATTTGATAACTCATTTTGACTTGTAAACATAAGTGAAGGCATTCTGGGGAACTGGCCTGCAATGAATTTGAAGGCTGTGAAATAGCGCTAAGCTGCAGCTGGTATCTCGTCGGCAGGGCACTTTACGATATCTTTACTCTCGGGGCGTGTTAGTGGTACAGGAATTCCTTACCAAAGGAATACATTTTCTTTCAAACATTTCACTTCTTATTTAGTAAATTTCCAACATCAAATAAAAATATAGAAAAACTGAAAAACCTTTTATCTTACCAAGTAGGCTATCAACTAAAGAAACATGGCAGATATAAATATTCCTCCACAATGATATTTATTGTTTCACAATGCCCCTTTTGTGCTCATGCGAGTACGTGAAATTCTGATAAGCTGCTTACATAAGCGCTAAACATCCCCAGCAAAACTGTAAATGGACATAAAACAAGTAAAAATAATCCATTCCTACACATTTTCATTACATGAGAGAACAGCTGCTTTATTTTTTTTTTTATTCATCCTTTTTACAAGCTTATTTACAAATTAGTGGGTGTCTTGTAAGGCCGCATTGATTTCCAATAATTTTCCCTAGATCATTCAATTCGAAAGTATGGACATTGTGTATATGGGCCCTTGTACAACAGGCCCTATATTTCAACCCTAAATATTTTTTCTCTTTACTAAAAGAGGATTCCCAACGGGGTGTTTCCATTTTCTTTAATGCCTCTTAATTTTAGGTTTTCGTTGTTCCAACTACTACTCTGGAATGGCAAATGTGTTTTCTCTTCATTTAATCCTTTATATATTTTTAATATCAGGTAACCATTTATTATTGAGTTTCTGGCCTAACAACTATTGAAGCAAACCCTATACTGGCATCTATACTATTATTAATTACGTCAATATATTTACAGTGCTTCATCCAGATTGTTATTGGCATGACAAAGTAACCTGAAATATGTGGCAACATTCCTCACGCAACGTTCCCAGGAGTTAGTTCCCTTGCGTAAAATGTTATTCCAGGCTCATGTGAATTATTCTTAAATTTCTTGCTATTGCGTTATCACACAAGAATGCCGCAATCATCTCGTACTTGGGCACAAACTTTAGAATTGTATTGGCCTGTACCCATCAAAGTGACCAAGCCATTCTTCCTATCACGTATTATATTTCGTGGCACTGTCATACTTTTTATATGTAAGTTCAGAAATAGTTGTCTTTTCTACGCCAGAATGAATTAAACAAATGTGAAATTCAAAAATTAGTTCACGTTGTATACATGTTGGAATTACAACCTTTCAACTTTTTACTGCATTGTCCTGAAACCGATACAAAATACCAGCTTTCTTACCACATTTTGATTAAATTTCCAGTTATATCTGTAACATTTTCCCAGACTAAGTTCTTTGTCTTCCATTTGAAACTTTTGAAGGTCCTTTAATTTTGAAACCAGAATCGAATCTACTTTAATGTTCAATTTCAACATTTTCACCTTTTTGCTGGGATTACCGATAGTATCAGGATCATTAATCTTAAGTTTTGATTAAGTGTCATTAAATACATTTTCAACGCCAGGAACTTTGACAACTTTTAAACGGTGCAACATCTCAATGAAACGTGATACGAGTTTGTAAGCTTGCGTTTCTGTATAAAAGAAAAGCTAACGGGATCTGTATGTATGATCACCTCGCGATTATAAATGTACAGCCGAAACTTTTGCAAAGCTAAATAAATTGCACCCTTTTCAAGTTCAGTCATACATGCATTGCTCTCAACAAGCTCCTAGATGCAGTAGCAATGACATGTTTATTGTTCTCATCAAACTAACAAACCATACAGCCGTAAGATATTACAGACGAGTCAGAAGATACGGAAAGGTAGCTCATAATTAGGCACCTCTAGCAAAACGGTATATTTAAATAATCCCTTCGCAAAAATAGCAAACGAATTTTATTACTATACCATATGTCTAAGTTGTTTTTTCACTTTTGCATAACCCATTAACCGTAAGAGACGAAAAAATCTACAACAAATACTTTTCGCGTTGAAACACATTTATGTCCTATAGATTTTATTTTCTCTAACATTTAAGCACATCGTACATAGGTGAAGGTATTGTATTCTATCCAAAAATTTCATCCAGGTGTGAAAATGTAGTTGAGAAAAACTGTAAAATAGTATCCTAGGAAGCTGGTACATTGTACGAATCTGAATTGACTATAGACCAACGCCGTGCAACGGGGGGGGGGGGATATTTAATCTATTTATGCCCAAAGATTTACATTTACATTTACTATTAAAATATTTTGTAAATGTTTAATGGTTGTGGTGAAAACTCCACTGCGTGTCCCTTAACGTTAGGATCTTTAGGATGAAAGCACGAAACTTTGTTTTGGTTTTTTTCAATTTATTGTTTATTTTGTTATACCTTACAATAAAAACTATGAATATACTTCACTTTGGTATCACATTTAACTGGTTACAAACACATTAGTATATTCTCTTGCAGTTAATGAATTAAAATCAAAGTTTTTATACATCTTGTAAGATTTTGCAGAGTAAGTATTACAGAAGAGCTTGGCATGCTCTGTTTTCATATAAAGTACATACTCCATTAAATTCAGGTATTCATAATTTTGCAATATATAATACATTGTATTTGCTATTAACCACAATGTAAACTTATGTTTTGAAGTCGGAGTTGAAACAAAATCTGATCGAAGAAGAATACTTGGAGTGAACCATTTATAATGCTTTAATCGTAGTTTCTTCAGGGAATCCATAAAGCGAATCTTAATTTCCAGTATAACAGAACATTCATACAACCTATGTTTTACTGTGTCTTCTCCGTTGCATTTCGGGAACTTACCAGAATCGGCGAGATGATTTTCATGTGATCTACTACAAGTGGGTAGCACATCATGTACAACTTGAAACCACAAGGATGCGATTCTAGCTGGAAGATGTTTCAAGGAAATATTGTGAAATAAATACGAAAAATCTGATGTGTTCCATTCGCATGACTTTCTCTATATCTCTATAAATTATTATTGTTAATAAGATTATCTTTTATTTATTTCATGCTAATCGAGAAAAATTAGCAGAAATAGTCTTATTTCTTATTTTATTGTAAGTAGAAGCGAAATGGAGTACCACAGGTTAAAGTGAAAGCCAAAAGCTGGTTGCTATGTGACTGATGTTTCCTTGTTTGTATGGGCAGTAGTTGACAAATTCCTGTATGAGAAAAGCATGTTTTTCAAAGCTGAAACCAAGAGAAAGAAATATCTCAAAAACGATCAACTCCACGAAAAAAATGTATATAGCATTAATTGTGTTTTAATGTGCTCTACATTTTTTGTGTGTTAAATTTTTGTCCATCTTTTACGGTTTAGTAGTTATGAAAATTTCACCCAGAATAAAGTAGTCTTCAGAGGCTATTCCCAGAAAATTAAAAATATACATTTTATTTGTCAGGTAAATAACTTTAATATACGATATTTTAATCAAAATCGTTAGAGCCATTTTTGAGAAAATCGAAATTTTCGAAAAAAGTTGCATGTAAAGGGTACTTTGGGGTGGGGGGATTTTTCTCAAAATCTTCGTGTCGCATACTAAACTTAAATACTAAGTATGGTATTTTACCGACTTTTCGTTTTTGAATTATCGTGCTCAGACACACGGACACACTGACACGCGGACCTTTTTCTGAAAATACTTTTTTTGGATACAGGGGACCCTAAAACATATTTCCGGTAAAATCTCGGTATCGAATTGTTTGGTGGAGTGCAACACATTCTCTATTCACTATGTACATAGTGAGTATAGAGAAAGTAAAAATGAGTGTCCAGAGGCAAAACCTTCATTATTCTCATCTCAGGTGCATTACAGTAAAGCATGAGCGTACGATTGGTTGTCTTCGATGTACAGCATTGTTCAGGAGGTAGATAACTTCTTTCTTCAATATAAAGCCGCATGTTATTTAAAGTTGTAGGCATTCTTCTAATGTCTACTGGATTATCTATTCCTACATCATCTTCATCCAGTGTTGTAACCACTTACTAGAAAATACACCATCACTATTTTGTAATTTGTTATTTGGACTGAGGAAAAGCGCTTCGCATTTCATCTCTATGTTCCAAAGACCAATACCACCTTCTCGCGGTTGAAGATAAAGGGTTGTTACAGGCACTTTGAATATATTTCCCTGCCAAATATACCAACTAACAGCTGCAGTAATTTGACGATGTTGCTTCGTAATGGGAAGTATTTGTGCTGTATACCATAGCTTAGAAAGCACAAATATGTATAGCCCACATTCTTTCATACAAAGTTGTCGATGATACATGTCTTTACAGCTGGATTTTATTTGCTGCACTATAGGAGCCCAATTTACAGACTGCATTTCATTTACATATGCAGCATGAATTATTTCCAATATTTTAAGCTTTTTCACAGTCCTTAAAGGTTGTATTTCAGGTGGTACTCTCCAAGGACCTATTGGCAATATGCAAGATTTATCCTCAATTTTTAGTCCAGATACTTTTCCAAATTTGTCAATAATAGTTGTCATATTAGTAACATCTGAATCAGTGGATAGAACAACACTAACATCATCTGCATAAGCTGAAATTTCAAATTTATATCCTCTCAGATTTATATTATCTATAGTTGATATATTAAAGGATTTATGGCTAAAGAAAACAGATTCATCGAAGCTGGACAACCTTGACAAATAGAACGTTTAATTTGTATATCTTCAGCTAGAAACCCATTAATCTGTAAGCTTGAGGTGATTCCATTATACAAACATACAATAAAAGTTATAAAATGATCACTAAATCCATGCCACTTCAAAACATGAAACAGGTATCGATTGTATAATGCGTCAAAGGCATTCAAGTCTAGAGAGGTGATAGTTGCTTGTTTCCCACTATAACTACAATGTGCAACAGCATCACTTAAAGAGCAGGTAAGGTCATATATAGAACGACCAGAAGGACCGCATGCTTGTGCTGGATGAATTAATCTACTTAGCAAGGATCTTATTCGGTTGGCTAATATCCTCGCTAATATTTTATAATCATAATTTAACAATGAAATGGATCTGTAAGTTTTAACTTGACGTTTGTCGCGTTGCTTACTTATCAGCACAATAACACCCTTTGTGACAGTCAGTTGTTTAGTTTGTAATATACAATTGAAAATATTGACTAAATCATCCCCAATAACATTCCTAAAATATTTGTAGAATTCATGCGGAACGCCATCAAATCCTGGTGTTTTTGACGTTTTTCCTTGTATCAATGCTTTAAGCAATTCAGCCTTTGGAATAGGCTGCTCCAAGGCACTATTCTCTTCCAAAGTTACTCTAGGCAGAAATTTCAGATTCAAGTTGCCTCAGAAAATCTCTTCCCTACTTGGCTCACTGAACAAGGTAGAATAGTGACTAAAGAAGGCATTACTAATTTCTCTGTGACGTTGCCACACGCCCATCTGTATGTACTTTTAAAATCAAGATTCCTCTTACGTCTCTTAAGCAAATTCACGAGATGATATAAACTTATCCTCTCATTTGCAATTATATGTTTATCTCCATTTCTGAGTTCGAGTCCTTCCATTCTTTTACGATAAATAGTGAGGACTTTAGCTTTGATTTGTCCTAATCTGATGCCTCTTGCTGTCGTTGGTTGATAATTGTTTTACAATTCGTGTATGCAGCGAAAATAAAAATGTGCCAATTGATCATCTTTTCGCTTTTCAAACGAATACTGTTTAAAAAGATTAATTTTGGGTTTAACTAGGCGCTCCCACCATTCTGCGTAATTTTGGTAAGATTTTAAAAGCAGTTTCCAATTCGTCCACGCTACTTCAAATTTGGCATTCACATCACAATCATTCAATAAATTAGTATTCATTTTCCAATGAGCGTCCCTGTGGAATGAAGTACAAATTTAAAGCTTTATGTAGACTAACCGCCTCATGATCACTAAATACTACAGGTAGATGTTCAAGCGTTTGGATCTTATTTTGTAAAATTTCCGGCAGCAGAATTTCCTGTAAAATGTGTAAAACGCACAACTGAATGAGTATGGATCCATACATCGCACACTTTCATCGACGTTACAAGATATTTTAATGTATTACTAGGACAATATTGCTCAGTGCAGTCTGTTCCCCTCAATACCCAATTAAAATCCCCAGCAAGAATGTAAAACTGTGGTAAAGTACGTTAAAGATACGCAAGGTCCAACTGAAAAAAACATATTCCTTTCCTTGTGCTTGTTTGAGTCTGATGGCGCATATATATTAATAAATACAACATGATTATATATACCACTTATTCCTCTTCGTGAGGGCAATTTTTCAATTGAAGCTAATTCAATTCCCGATTTTGTTAATATGGCAGTGCCTAACGATTCACTTCCCATGTTAACACATGCGTTGTAATTATGGAAGAAAAGTCGGTAGCTTTTATCTCCTGAAGAAAGAGCACATCTATGTCCATGTACGTTTAAAAAGCATTGTAGCATAGCCATTTACATCGGGGAGTAATTGCCATTGAAATTTAACGTTGCTACCATTAATGTGATATCCATCAATAAAAGGCAAAAGTAAAGCAAAACAATACAAAACAAAGAACAAAACAATACATTTAATACATATGTGTTATTACCTTTCTACTTCTGTACTTATTCTTTCTTTTTAAGCAGTGGAAACTGCAATTTATTTTCCTTTGCACTACAAGGAAGCACCTTTTGTTGTGCTTAGTTTCTAAGTTGTCCAGGCTGTATGGGGTCATCTGCTTCTCTTGTGTGCTGGTGCACACTTTCCTTGCCAAGGGTTGCTTCAACCTCTTCATGCCACGTCTTAATTTCTGTTGGAGCTTTCTTTTGTACCATAGGGTCACGTATAATTTCAGCATTGTCAACACTTTTACTCCTGCGTGTCGTTTGTTTCTGTTCAAGTTGGTCTTTATACGTAGTGTATGCCTTTTTCTTGCGTGTTGAGGCCATTTCAATGCTAGTACTGCTGCCTTGCCTTTCTTCTTTCGCGGCGGTTTGTTTGCATTCGTGCTCTCATCATCACTGCTACTGTGTTTTGTCTTCTCACATGAAGGTTCTTTTTCAGCTGTTTCGGTATTTATGTCCACTGGGAGGGTGGTCCCTGCTTTTTGTGTAGTTTTAGTTTTCATAGATGCAATTGTTGCAGTACATTCCATTTCTGTATCAGAAGCATCTAAATTAACATCCTCCTTTGCATTACTAGCACAAACTTTTTCACCTATTTCTGGAGACTCAAATGTTTTGTGTTCAATTGTTTCCATCTGCACGGTACTAGTTTCCGTAATGATATTCTCTGGTAAACCATTTTGCTCTGGGCTGTTGGTAACAGCAGAAACCAGATCACTAAACTTCCTTACAGTAGGCGCAGGTTTGTCAGGGATCATTCGCTGCGGACAAATATGTCTCATATGGGTAGAACTTCCACATTTAAAACAGGTTTGTTCCTGACCTAAGTAGTAACAAATGGCTCATGTTTCCCAATAATCACATTAGATGGAATTGGTTTCTTAATTACCATTTGAGCCAGTCGTATATCTGTTTCTACCGTAGCAAATTTCCATTTAACGGTCCAGCTGTCCATTTTGACAAGATGTACATTTCCATAGTTATGTAGAACATTTCTAATTCTTTCATCGGATATTTCAGGAGGAATATTACAAAGCCTGACAGTCGTAAATTCCTGATCTGCTGGGGTTATTACCACATCTACCTTATTCCCATTCATTAAGGTTACTGTTGCGTTACCTGCATGACGGCGCAAATGAGCTTCATAGCTTATACTAGTTTTAAACTTTAAATATATTGCATTTTCTTTTCCTACAAGCTGAAATGTTTGTAATTTATCAACACGTACCTTTAATTCTTCATCCACCCAATTGTGTATATCCAGAGCGCTGCGTCTCTTGTGTTGGATTAAACGTTGCTTTCAGTGTATTTACACGAACTGCTTTAGTTTCGATTGTAATATAAGAATTACTAAACTATTTAACAGCACTAGGGCTGCACCCTTATAGTTTATAACTCTAATCGAAATAAAAACACAGAACGCTCCGAGACCTAACCTTTAAACACAGGCGTGGCCTACTCTGTGAACTCGTATCCTTTTGCAGTGAGCCAAGAAGTTTAAATTACTAACACGAAATATTAATGAAACATTTCTACATATTGATTACCTTAACTTGTCGAGAATATACTATTAGGATAATTAGGACAAATTAATGTTTTGGGTGAAATACGCAAGCTCTAAAATGTCAGACTCTTGTAGACAACTGCCCTTTACACTGGAGGATAGGACAGGTTTGCTGATAACTCAAGAAGCCATGACAAGTATTTAACCAACACCCTCTGAGGTGTGACATCACAAGTGCTTTGTGCGCTGCCTAATCTCAAAATGATCTAATTTTGAATGCAACAAAAATATTACCTAATGTCGCCAGTTGCGACATTAAATTTCGGACTAGTTCGAGTAAGATTGACGTTTCGAAACAACCTATTTTAATACCGAGTCTACATACAGAGAAATGTCCTCAGTGCTAGCCTCTGCTTCCCAGGGTCACGGGTTCAAACCAGCAGGGGGTGATGGACTTTTTCGGGTGTTAACACAATCCATAAATTAAACAATTTTATAGAAATTATTACTTTCTCTAGTATGTGTGCACAATGTAATAGTAGGAAGTGAAGGTATTGCATTCCACACAAAAATTCGAGCGACATTTCACTGGAAACATTTTAGTCCCTGTATCCCGCCACCCCCCAAGTCACTTAGCAAAAGGTCAAGGTGGGTGTGTGTGTGTGAACACTATAAATGAAGAGTAAATATAACAAACTGGATATTTAAGTTTACTATCTTACAAGGATGCGACACCAAGATTCAGGAACATTTGCCCACCACAAACTGCCCTTTACATAGAAAAAAGAATCGAACATTTTGATTCTCAAAAATGACTAACGATTGCAATTAAAATACCGCATATTAAATATATTTGTATGACAATGTTAATCTTGAATTTTCTGGGAATAGCTGTGAAAAGTTCTTAATCCTGGATTACAGATTACTGGTAAACCAGTAGAGACAAACTTACTATACAAGGAATGTAAATCTCGTTAACACACCAATTTACGTTTTTTTTTTTGTTTTTTTTTGAGTTGATCAAATCCGAGATATTCCCTTATTGGTTTCAATTTTAAAATGCTTGCATTTCTCACTGGAATTCTTCAACACCTGGCCATGCAAAGAAACGTTTCAATCACACAGCATTTAACAACCAGTTTTGGCAATCACTTTATCCTAGTGTACTTATTACCTTCTAATTACAAGGAAGTAATCCAATTTTTGCTATGTCCTGTATCTTTATTAGCACGAAGTACCGAGAAGCATCAGCTTTTGTAAGAATAATCTGTTGCATAATAGCTAGAGAAAGTCATGTGAATGCAACGTTTGTTTTTTCTCGTTTCCCATGATATATCTAATTTCATTAAATGTATCATTCTCTTAGATGTCAAAATCATCTCAGAGCTTAAAGTAAAAGAACACCGAATAGAAACAAAATGGCGGCAGTAGCTGTGTTCTGTTTAATACATCTAGATGCACAGTTTAAACTTGCCCTTTACAATGGATATAATATGTTCAAATCTATTTGCGTACATTTACTTGAATTAAATGCGCTAACAGAAAGGTTGGGCAAAACCCTTAATTGTATTTTGAAAAACCCTGAGTACGCAATTTAAACAAAAATCAGCCAGGTAGCAGATTACGTTAACGAAATTTCTAGGGAAAAAATTTGTTGGGATAACCTTCAAATACAAATGATTTATCGGACTCCTAAAGAATTGCATTAATATTTTTGGAATTTGTGTAACTTCTAAACACCAACTTTTCGAAAATAGTTCGCATGTTATGGCTTTAAAATATGTTAGGAAATTTGCTCAACAACGTTTAAACTATTGGAACACGTGTCATTCAGTTTAATTCAAATTATGGGATGTACAAAACAGAGGTGACTGCTTACTGAATTGTTTTACACGACTACTGTAATCGTAAAAAGGGGGCTAAGTTTCCGAATCCTACACGTGTTTCAAGTTATACAAGATAATTTCGGGCTACAATTTTTTTCGATTAGCTTGAAATGCCTCTCGCTTTTAGTTAAGTTAAAGTTAACTCACCTTAATATTTTGGCGGATACAACTCTGTAGCTACCCTAAAAATGCACAGAAACTCTTCTGGTTCGTATATACTCTGGAACATATGCTTTTCCAGGAAGTAGCATTTCTTCCTTCCGTATTTTGGTATAACAGTACGTTCTTCCCTCCATTCACCTTCAATATTCTGAGTAAATGTTCCAGTTTCACAAAAGCATAGTTAGAAATGATGTTCGAACCTACACTATTCAAGATCGTAGGAACCCTTCCAGCAATCTGAATATGGTGGTGCCATCCTCCACTTTCCTAGCTAACATGTTCCTCAGGTGTAGCGCCGTTCCCGAGTTTCCATAGGAACTAAAAGCTACGAGTATCACGGGCGATACCACCGAAAACTCCTTCCACCAAACGGCCTTTCAAAGTTTGCTTCACACACTTCCACAATATGCCCTCTACCACCAATCTTCAAACGTGAATCCCAACACACATGATCGACAAACACTTCATAGCAAATACCTATTCACTATTGTCTCGATACACCAATTCACGGGCCAAGTAGGGCTGTCGAGGAGGACAGATAAAGTGGTAGCCACAACCCCAAAAATCTCCATAATACTTAAACGAGTTGGTTCAATGAATTTTCCAAGCTGCCTGACTAAGAAACTATAGTTTTTTTTTTTTTTTTTAAGTTTCATTTGATGTTCAGAAACCTAACACATCGTGCATATCTATGAAAAATCTATAATGAATAAATAGCGCAATAATTTGCAGTGACAGAAACTCATAACGCTGAAATATTAAGTTCATATTTGCCATCAGCTGAGGACATTGCGATATCTGAAGATTAAACCAAGTTCCACTTTGGCTGCAGTACTAAAACTGACTTTTTAATTGGCAGCTAGTAATCAACAAGACATCGTATGACCACTGGCCACGGCATAGGCTCATGTCACTGGGCAGAACATTGAACCAATGAAATCAACCTTTAGAGCATTGATATACTTGGGTTTATCTTGTAAAACACGAAACTTCTGTTAAATTCGAGAAATTAGTGAACACTTTAAGCATGGATTACTAAAGAACCAACCACTTCCAAAATATTCGAATAGATCTGTGGCTCAAAATTGTGTCCAACCATATACACCCTACTCTTGGAGTAATTCCTATATCCATTCTGTAGCGAAGGTGAACTTTTCCAAAATATTGTTTATAGAAACACAGACGACTGCGAAAAGAATGCTTTGTACGACTACTATAAACGTGAAGTGTACAAAAGCATGTCCAGGCTAAGGCATTACCTAATAATGCACTATGAGAGAACTGTCAAATGGAGTTAAAACTATGCAATTTCAGACACAAAATGTGAATACGAACAGAATGGCTTCAACACCACTGAAAGCGTAAATTAGGACTGCTATTATATTATATTTCGAATCCTAAACGTTAAATGTTTTAGCTATACACCATTATGTCCAGACTGAAATAGTAAGATAATGACTGTAGATCCTATGTCCTTAGTACTCCAGCATGTATTAAGTCAAATGCACCAGTGCCCAGCTACTCACTGTATAACAACGTACTAAACGGAAACCTCAAATGCAGTTAAATTAAAAATATTCAGTGTACAGAACAAAGGCGACTGTGCACAGAATGGTTTATACGATTACTGAAAGCCTAAACCAGGGCCAGAGTGTAAATCAAATACCTGAATTTTAAACGTTGAGTGTTTAGCTACACAGAATAAGGTTCCGACTAACACACTATTCAGAAATCCACCAAAATCGAGTAATGTTTAGTGTTCTTTAAAGCGGTTCAAGAAAACTGTCCTTACCTCACGACAGCTCTGATGCAATCGAGTTATCGCCCGTGTTCAGTGTTCCAGCACGTATGTGGGCTGGGTTATGTCTCGTCCAAACTGCTCGCGGGAACAAAGCGACTGGCTTATCACTGTACTATTGCTTGTTCCGGCAATAAGTAGCAACGTTCCGATTGGCCTCCAAATTAAAGACTGTGCATAAGCCTCTATGGGCTGTTCCTGCCCTAGGTGAATCAGCGACCGGTAGTGGCGCTTAAAGCTCGTTTCAGACCAAGACCACTAGATGGCAGCATTTTTAATACTGAAGCAGTAATGCTGGATTCACGATGAAAGCGATACTGGCGACGCGACATGGGTCTCATCGCGTTCACAATAGGGCGGTACAATTTGACATTACTGAGCGGTGCCACTTGAAGCAATGGCTGCGGATTAAAAACAAGCTCTTGCTCTGCATCTTCTAAATATCTGATGTGTACCATTCACATGACTTTTTCTACATCCCTGCAACAAATTATTCTTAAAAAGCTTATACTTCTATTTACTTCACGCTAATTGAGAAAAAATTAACGAAGTCTTATTACTTGCTTCCTTTTAGGTAAAAGTGAAATAAGGGCGTATCATAGGTTAAAGTGATAGTCAAAAGCTGGTTGCTATGTGACAAGTTCCTTTGTAGGGACAGCAGTTGACAAATTCCTATATAAGAAAAGTATAAGTTTTTCAAAGCAGAACCAAAAACAAGGAACATCTAAAAGCAGTGAAATCCACGAAAAAAAGGAAAAATAACAAATTGTGTGTTTTAACGTGCTTCACATTTTTCGTGTAGTAAGTTTTTGTCCACCTCTTACGGATTAGCATTTATTCAAAATTCCGTAAAATTCATCCAGAATAAAGTAGTCTTCAGGGGCTATTCCCAGAAAATTCAAGATATACATTTTATTTGTTGTGTAAATATCCTTAATATACGCTATTTTAATCAAAATCGTTAGAGCCATTTTTAAGAAACTCAAAATTTTCGGAAAAAGTTCCATGTAAAGGGTAGTTGGGTGTGGGGGATTTTTCTCAAAATCTTCGTGTCGCATCCCTGGAAGATACTAAACTTAAATACCAAGTTTGGTATTTTACCGACTTTTCGTTTTTAAATTATCGTGTTCACAGACACATGGACACACACACACGCGGAACTTTTTCTGAAAATGCTTTTTACTTTCTCTATACGTACTATCTGCATAGTGTATAGAGAAGGTATTGCATTGCACCCAAAAATTCGATACAGAGATTTCACCGCAAATACATGTTTTGAGACCACCTGAATCCAAAAAAAGCAGTTTTAGAAAAATGTCCGTGTGCGTGCGTGCGTGCAGCATAGCTCAAAAACGAAAAGACCGTTAAATACCTAACTTGGTATTTAAGTTCAGTATCTTCCAAGGATGCGACACGAAGATTTTCAAGAAAATCCCCCCCAACCCCAACTACCCTTCACATGGAAAAATTTTCCAAAATTTTGATTTTCTAAAAAATAGCTCCTACGATTTTGATTAAAATATCGTATATTAAAGGTATATACCTGACAAATAATATGTATATCTTGAATTTTCTGGCAACAGCCTCTGAAGACTATTTTGGATGAATTTTACGGAATGTTGTGTAACTGGTAAACCGCAAGAGAGAGAGAGATACCAAACAAAAAATGTAATGCACATTAAAACACAGAATTTATGTTATATACATTTTTTTCGTGGAGTTAAAAGGTTTTTACATATTCCTTGTTTTTGGTTTCAGCCTTGAAAAACTTACTTTTCTCATACAGGAATTTGTCAACTCCTGTCCATACAAACACAGGAACTTCACGCATATAGCAACCAGCTTTTGACTATCACTTTAACCTATAGTACTCCCTTTTTTCCCTTCTACTTACAAAGAAACAAGTAATTAGACTATTTCTGCTAATTTTTTCTCACTTAGCATGAAGCAAATAGAAGCCTAAGCTTTTTAACAATAATTTGCTGCAGAGATGTAGAGAAAGTCATGTGAATGGAACACATCAGATTTTTTTTTAGATAAAAGGGGCCCTAAAACATATTTCCGGTGAAATCTCGGTATCGAATTTTTGGGTGGAGTGCAATACCTTCTCTATACACTATGTACATAGTACGAATAGAGAAAGTAAAAAGTAGAAACGGCAGAAACAATCGACAGTAGGAGCTCCGTCGGTGGGTTTGACCTACATTCAAGAAGTGTAGCTAATTTGGGGATTTTCATACTCTAGTCCCAAATATGATGATGTATCTCGAATCATGTTACAATTATATGCGAATGACGCCTCACAATTTGATGATTTTTTGCACATCATTTGTCCTCATATAGAGAGACAGTCAATTCGAAAGCCACTACCTTCGGCTTTGTATATGTTAGAGGTTAGAATGGACTTATTTATTATTCACTCAACAGCATAGACGTGTTAATTACGTGGCAACATTTTTCTGGAATGAAGGTATAATTTTGGTTGTCCAAGACAGTTTCAATTTTCTGCAGCGTTTGTACTATTATACAGTTAAAAAGACACAACATAAAAAAATCTGATATGTTCCATTCACATGACTTTCTCTATATCTCTGCAGCAAATTATTGTTAGAAAACTCGTGTTTCCATTTACTGCATGCTAATCCAGAAAAAATTAGCAGATAGTCTTATTACTTGCTTCCTTGTAAGTAGAAGCGAAATAAGGGAGTAGCAAAGTTATAGTGATAGACAAAAGCTGGTTGCTATGTGACTTAAGTTCCTTTGTTTTGGACAAGAGTTGACAAATTCCTGTATGTTTTTTAAAGCTGAAAAAAAGAAGGAATATCTAAAAAAAAAAAAAACTATCAACTCCACGAAAAAATTGTTTATAGCATAAAGTGTGTATTTTAACATGCTCTACATTTTTTGTGTAGTAAGTTTTTATTTATCTCTTACGGCTCAACAGTTATGCAAAATTCAGTAAATTTCATCCAGAATAAATTAAGCTTCAGAGGCTATTCCCAGAAAATTTAAGATATACATTTTATTTATCAGGTAAACATCTTAATATACGATATTTTAATAAAATTCGTTAGAGCCGCTTTTCATAAAATCAAAATTTTTTAAAAAAGTTTCATGTAAAGGGCAGTTTGGGGTTTGGAGATTTTCCTCAAAATCTTCGTGTCGCACTCCTGGAATATGCTAAACGTAAATACCAAGTTTGGTATTTTACCGACTTTTCGTTTTTGAGTTATCGTGTTCACACACACACACACACACACACACACACACACACACACACACACAGACTTTTTTCTGAAAATGCTTTATTTGGATACAGGGGACTCTAAAACATATTTCCGGTGAAACCTCGATATTGGATTTTTGGGTGGAGTGCAATACCTGCTCTATATATATATATATATATATATGGGCTTAGTACGTACAGAGAAAGTAAACATGGATTTCCCTTGATGTTGGCGCCATCTTTAACAACTTTAACAAAAACCTCAGAATATCAAACAGGAATTCTGTGGATGACGTCCTTGCCGCGCGGTACAAGTTAAATCCAATTCAACTTTCTTCGCACGGGTTTCATCGCGTCAGTTCTGAATTCCTATTGGTCAATCGTTTTGCCGCGTCGCCAATATCGCTCCATTGTAAATCTGGCATAACATCACTACCATCTAGTGACTAACCTCAATTTGTTGCCTATGGTTTGAAGTATAATCCTGAGTGAAATTAGTGGGAATGTTACAAAATTCAACAGTTCGCATTTTCATTTTAAAAAATGCGATTGTGCAGAAATCCTTGCTAATTAGATTGTGTGTGTTTTATATTGATTTAAAGAACCCTTACCAAGGTCGGGCCACACATGTCAACCTTTCTGAGAATGCTGCACATTAAATGCACATGTAACTTTTAGAAGTATTAGAAGTACTGCATGTATTTTAAATACTTTTCTAAATCATTAAAATACACCTTGAGTAAAAATGTAAACTGTTGCAGTTGCATGACACTCTACTCACTCGTGTCCAAGCTATTCTTTAAAAACTCTTATTCTATATTCTTGCTAAAATTTGCGGAAATACTTGATTCAATTTTCCTTTAAGGATTAAAGGAATACATTAGGCTAAAGCGATAGTCAAAGCTTTTAAAAGCTGGTCGCTATGTGATGGTTTGATTTTTCCTATTTGCAGGGCCAAGAGGAAAAGACAAACTCTTCTTCGAAAAAAAGTAAAGAGTATTGGAATATTTAAACCTATAACAAGGAATATCTCCGAAATGGTGAAGTCCACGAACAAATGCTTTTTAACAAATTGCCTATTTTAAGGGAGCTACCTTGTGAAGTATGACTTTATATATCCCTTACTGTTTACGAGTTTTACACATGTCATTTAGAATAAAGATGACTTCAGGGAATATTTCTAGAAAATTTAAAACGGGTACATTTCATTTGTACTAAAAATGTCAAACATATGGCAGTTTAATTAAGATTTTTTGGCCAATTTTAAGAAAACATTCCAAAAACTCTCGTGCATATGGCAGTTCGTGGTGAAGTGTAATTGTTGATAATCCCCGAGTCGCATACATGCAAGATATTATACGTAAGTAGGTTCGTGTTGAACAGCCTTTTCGTTTTTGGGTTATGCTGTTCTAGGTACACCAAACATTTTCTAAAATAGAGTTTTTAGATTGACAAGTCCTCAAACATGCATTTTCGGTAAAATCTCAGATGTTTGTGGGAACGTAATCTTCCCCCCTACTTACTACACGGGATATATAAAGTAAAATGTAGCTACAATATTAACATTTCTCGTCAGTTAATATGTGCGGATTATTATTATTGTGGTTCTCAGTTGTAATTTTAAATAGTTTCCCCAATATATGCTGACTAAACCATTATATCGTCAATGCTTTACAAATGTTTTAAAGGGGGCAAAACAAGGCTAATAATTAAGGGGATAGGATTTTAAACACATTCAAAATTAAAAGGTTTTTTGTGCCGTTTCCAGATGGATGTTAAATATTAAGTGTTGTGGGTTATAATGTAGAATGCGAGGACTGTATTAGCAATCTCTGTGACTCGCTGACACTTATTACCGCGATATATAAAACATACTTCAGGATTATAATCCTGACAAAACTACGCGTCGTAGAGAGCCCTGCAATCGACTTTAAACAGACTTTTCTTTGTTTAGAGGCGACTATGCCAGTCAGTTTCTTGAATTGCTCGCAATACAGGTACACAACACATGTCTTCGGGAATCAAAAGTACCTGCGGACATTGCACACTTTCCCGGATTTACAAAGCTGGTCTGTCATACTCCATGTATGTACACGTTTGTAAATGTAACTTCTACATGCCACTGTATTGCACTAATATGGCGATTCGGGTAGTTTCCGGTGTTGTAAAGGTAAGGTATCTATACACACAAGAGGTTACCAAACATTTACTCAGTTAATACAGTGTATAACGAGCTGCCATTAAGACATGGCATTTTTACTTTCTCTAGCCCGCATGTACAATGCGCATGGTGTATAGAGAAGCTATTGTTTTCCACCCAAAATTCGATGACGAGATTTCACCGGAAATATGTTTCGAGGTCCTCTGAGTCCAAAAAAAAGCATTTTTAGAATGAAAAAAAAATCTCGACAGCATAGCTCAGTTAAATACCAAACTTTGTATTCAACTTCGGCATCTTTCAAGCATTTTCAACAACATTCTCTCGCCCCCGACTACCCTTTACATGAAACATTTCGCAAGCATTTTGATTTTCTCACAAGCCGCTCTAACAATTTTGATTGAAATACTGTATATTAAAGATATTCACATCACAAATGGGATACACATTTTGAATAGCCTCTGAAGAGCTCTATTCTGGTTGAGTTTTGCAGAATTTCACACAGCGTTTAAACTGTAAGAGGTAGGCAAAATTTAGTACTACACAAAAAATGTAGATCCCGTTAAAACAATTTGTCATACGCTTTTTTGTAGAACTGGCCGTTTGAGATATTACTTGTTATTGGTTTGAGCTTTAAAATAATTTTCTCAAAGGGACCATTCAAAACAAACCGAACCTCAGTTGTATCACACCGACGGGCTTTTAAAGGATTTGACTAGCGCTTTTAGCTAATGTATTTTCTTATTCCCTTCTACTTAAAAGGAAGCAAATAAGAACAATTATCATGCTAACATTCATCTCAATTACCATGATGCAGATAAAACAATGCTTTTAAGAATAGTTTATATTTGCAACAGCTAGGGAAAGTTATATGAATGTAACATTTTTTAATAGCTTAACTTCTTTTAACCTGGTTGGTCAGATTGGTGAAATGATACAAATGATCTCGCGGCCGATGAAGCTTGTTACTCGACATTCGTCTTCTCAGGATAAGGGAAAACCCCGAAAATCCTTAGCCGGGTAACTCACTTAACCGAGATTCGAACTCGTGACCTGTTGAATGTGAGGCAGACACGCTACCCAGACGGATTTGTATACTTACAAGATTTTCACGCTCTTGCGGTTAGCTACCAGTTACAAAGATACACATGTTTTCGACTGTGTACTTTTATGTTTGTTTTAACTTACACAACAGCATTTTTACTTTCTCTACACATACTATGTACGTAGTGGGTTTTGTGACTAGCTACCTTCTAGTTCCAATTATTTAATATTTCACCTTTGTGTGGAACTTACTATATTTCGAGTACACAATGTTTAATTTTTTAAAGAATAATAGTCCAAAGGAAACATACACGATATAATTGTGCCCTTGTTCACGTGTTAGCGCCTACACGCTAATCAACTCGGACCAATTGAGGTTAGTTTTCGTAACCCAAAATGTCCAACAATAGTGCAACACAGAATCTTTCTCCGATGAATATTGCTACATCAACGATGACCTCTACATCTACTCACGGATATTCTTCTCGGATAATTAATTCAAAGTCCAATTCTATTTCAATGAATAAAGCTACTTCTGAAAAACAAACGGTATCAACACCTACTGCGGTGCAACTGATATTGCCCAAAGTGTACCAACCAAATATCAAACTATCATTATAGATGCCCATGACAATGTTCCTGTCCAGAAATAACAGGTCATCGAGAAGTCGCTCCGCACCTCCCGTATAACCAAGATTTCCCTAGAGTCTGGAATTCTGGTGGCAGCACTGGCTGGCGCGAGCGAATTGGGAAAACGTTTCGCTGGTT
The DNA here is from genome assembly GCA_030762935.1 of Hymenopus coronatus. Classification (NCBI taxonomy): domain Eukaryota; kingdom Metazoa; phylum Arthropoda; class Insecta; order Mantodea; family Hymenopodidae; genus Hymenopus; species Hymenopus coronatus. The sequence continues at coordinate 148,010 of CM060892.1, forward strand.
AAGAAAACTGCTAGGTTCACTATATTCATGCATGAAAGTTAATGTAGAAAAATAATATAAAACTAACCTGTTTAAAGAAGATGTTGAAAATGTTTACCATTTTCTTGAAGACACAAATTCACTCGTTTTAATTTATTTTCGAACACTAATTAATGTCTCCTTTGTTACGGATGTTATGTAATCTTTTGTTGCCGTTTTCAGCTCAGCGATTGTTTTTGGATTGTCCTTATAGACCGAAGCTTTAACGCTCCCCAAAGAAACTAATCCTTATAGAGGCAAGATCAGGAGACCGCGGAAGCCATAAACCTTTAGAAATCAGTCTTTCCCCAAAAAAGTCCACTAACAGTCCCATGGATTTATATGATGTATGAGCAGTAGCGTTATCTTATTGAAAAAATGCAGCGTTCACTTCATCTTCATTTAGTAGTGAAATAAGTGGAAAAAGAATATCCGAGCAGTAAACATCTGAATTAATTGAGTTATAGAAAAAAATTTGCCCAATAATTCGAGAGCGAGAGATCGCACACCATATACCAATTTTCTCTGAATGTAAAGGAGTTTACTGAATTGCATTAGGATTTTCAGTAGACCATACTCGCGTATTTTGTGAATTTACGCATCCTGATAAATGGAACCAAGCTTCCTATCCAACACTCAATTCCATGGTGCAAAATAAACCTCTGAAACCATTCACAATACTGAACTCTTTTCCCGTGATCTGTGGATTTTAATTCGTGGACGACTGACACCTTATATGGTTACAAACCTAGTTCTTTTTTGACTGCTTTGTATGCGGCACCATAAGAAATATCACATTGTTGGGCCAATTTGTTTATTGATTTCTGTAGACAAAAGCATTCTATCCGATATATCAGAGTTTTTTTTCTTTTCACTGGGTCTTCCACTTCTAATAGCATTGTGCACGGAACCTGACTCCCGAAATGTATTAATTAAATCACGCACAGTATCTCGGTGCGGTAGTTTTGAGTTAAGGAACCTGACAACGAAATTTTGTTTCACTTTCTCAGTATAATTTCCACGTTCATTAAAAAAGTTTTCCACTAGAAACACACGTTCCTCTGTATAATACATTGACTTCGCTTCAGGCACACGTCAGAACTCATAGCATACTAGACCATACTAACCAGAACAATAAACCTCGCAGCCGCTGATAACGCCGATAATCGTAACATCCCATCGGAATCGAATGTGTTAAACCTAGGGATGCCAACCTTTTATCGAGCGTGCCCAGCAGCAAGATGCGGAGGAAGTTTTTGATGACATGTTACTTATATGACGTCGGCAAGCTAACAGATCCTTCTAGTATTCTGTTCATATCCAGAATATCTACCAATATAATCTGTATATCTCTCTCAAACAAGAACATAGTTGAACAACTGTGCATATCCCACCCTCTGATAAACATCAATGGTGTACCCTTAGCTCTTCGAGGACTCATCACAAAGCATAAGCGGGTCATTCTATGCCGTTATACCCCACTAAGTGCTATTAGAACACTTGGGGTTGATACTACTTCTGTTTCTAATGTAAATCATGTTAGAGCAGGAGTCAACACTCCAGATTCTCACCCGTACTTAGCTTCCGCCGACAAATGTACATCAAAACTGAGGACTTCGAAAAACTACCAAAGCGCTTCCAACTTCGATACGAAGACTCAAATTACTGGGTGTATGTATCCTCAGATACTTCTACTTGCTTTTTGTGTAAAACAGAAGGACATCTAGCCCAACAATGCAAATCCAGACAGAGCCAACAAAGAAAGCACTGCTAACACGAGCTCCTTTTTCACAGATTTTTCTGCTCTCAGACTGCGAGAGATAACGAAAACTACCTCAGGATTTACCAGGGAACCATCCAAAAGCGCTCCTGAGCTAAATCAAACTCCTAAACCATTAGATATAAGAGATACCCAACGTCTCAGTCTCAACTAAACGCCCCATCCCTTCAGATGACAACGCAACTGCCGTTTCAGAATCGGAACAAACCTGACACAAACCCCCAGGGGCTAAACCAACAAGAAACAAACCTGCTACCAAACGTTCCATATCTGATAAAGCATCCACACTGTACGATTCTCTGCTTACAGTTAAACCTCTGCTGGAAGTAAAACCTAACGAATATGCGTTGAACTAACTCAACTATACAGTTTTTATTAAAATGCTATTGAAACAATGACCTAGGTTTAGCACTCAACTTGCTCAACTAATTTACACACTAGACAAATTATATCCTTCACTACTCAGCACAGGGATTAAAAACAAAACTAGTCTTCAAGAAACTAAAAAGCTCAATCGAGCAAAACAATACAGACGAATCAACTACTGACCACCTGTAGATTCTAAATAAACACGTATTCCGGCACCATAAAAAGTACACAACCATTCTACAGAGGAACATAAATGGTTTTCGGCCACAATTAGAATATTTGCAATTACTACTGCACAAACATGACCCTTTAATGTTGTGTTTGCAAGAGAAACTTTCGTGAAAACGACACCTTCGGCAGTATTCCGTATATCACAAGAACCGAGCTACAGCTCAGCATGCATGCCATCTTTATAAAGGACAACATTCCACCTAGATACTCATCTGGAAGCAGTTTCAGTCATATTCCTTAACACAAACATTTGTCTTTGTAACCTATATCTCCCAAACAGCACCAAATTCGATATTTTTGCTCTAACAGATCTCATTGCTCAGCTACCTCAAACCTTCGTTATCTTGGGCGATTTCAATAGCCACAGCTCAATATAGGACAGTAAATAAACTGACCAACGAGGAAAAATAATTGAATCTCAAGCCGCAGTAATTTTAAATTCTCTAGCTCCAACAATATTTGATGCCACTCGACAGTTTTAATAATATAGCCTCATCATAACTCCAAATATTGCCCCATTGTTCCATGGTCAATTTCTTCTTCTCTGTAAGCGAGCGATTACTTCTCAATTTTCCCGACATAGCACATCCGAATCAACATCACCCACGCCAAGCAACTTTGAATCTTAACGAAGCTAACTGGAGTGGCTTCAGAAACACTTCAAATTGCGGTTAACAAACTTCCCAAACCGGACGACTTCTCTCAACTAGACATTGACAACATTGTTTCTCTATCCCAGTCAGCAATTCTAACGTCTGCAGAAATCAGCATTACACTGAACAATTTCACCTCTTGCCAGCGAAAGTTCCGTGGTGGAACGAAGCTTGTAATAAAGGAATTCAAGCTAAAAATCTGAGGTGTTCCATTCACATGACTTTCTCTACATCTATGTATCAAATTGTAGTTAAAAAGCTTATGCTTCTATTTACTTCATGCTAATTAGCATAAATAGTCTTATTACTTGCTTCCTTGTAAGTAGAAGCGAAACGAGGGTTAAAATGATAGCCAAAAGCTGGCTGCTATGTAACTGAAGTTCCTTTGTTTGTATCGACAGGAGTCAAATTCCTGTATGAGAAAAGTATAAGTTTTTCAGAGCCAAAGCGGAAAAACCAGGAATATCTTAAAAATGATCAACTCCACGAAAATAATGTATATGACAGAAAGTGTGTTTTATGGTGAGTTACATTTTCTGTGCAGTAAGTTTTCCCCCATCTCTTACGGTTTAGCAATTATGCAAAATTCCGTAAAATTCATTCAGAATAAAATGATCTTTAGGGGCTATTCCCAGAAAATTCAAGATATACATTTTGTCAGGTAAATAGCTTTAATATACGACATTTTAATCAAAATCGTTAGAGCCATTGTTTAGAACATACACATTTTCGGAAAAAAGTTCCATGTAAAGGGTAGTTGGGAGTGGGGGGATTTTCTCGTGTCGCATCCTTGGAAGATACCAAACTTAAATACCAAGTTTGGACTTTAACGGTTCTTTCGTTTTTGTGCTATGCTGCCCACAGACACACACACATACATATAGACACACACATGGACATTTTTCTAAAAATGCTCTTTTTATATTCAGGGAGTCTCAAAACATGTATTCCCGGTGAAATCTCGGTATTGAAATTTTGGGTGCAATGCAATACCTTCTCTATACAATGTACATAGTTCGTATAGAGAAAGTAAAAACACAAGGCTTACTATAAATTCAAACGGCTGCCTAGCATTCAGAATAAACTAAAATGTAACCGTCTCCGAGCTACAGCCTGTAAAGTAATAAAAAAAAAAGAAGCAAGAAACAACCTTGGTTAAGTTTTCCAACACCCCTTATCTGCACGACTAACCGGTCAGAAGCGTGTGGGAAAAGACAAGCAATATTTGGAACCAAACGGTCACACATAATTCAACAACCACAAATACCTACAATTATTACTAATTCCCAGCTCACCGCTGATACACTAGCTGATACCTTCCACGAGCAATTGTGAACCCAACTTTCTTCGCAGAAAAAACGCCCTAACACTTCCTGAAATATCTACAATTTTCTCCAACGCCTACCAATATTTCAATGACAACTTGACCTTTTAAAGAACTGCAAGACGCTCTCCATCAATGTAAGAGTCCAAGACCCCTTACCAATTTCTAGTCGAAATGCTCTACAATACTTTAATATATTTGCTATACATATTTAACAGCATTTGATTACAAAACGCTTTCTGGATCAATGACGAATATCTACAGTAATTGCAAAACCTAAACAAGCAAAGGTCACTCAAATCCGGAAAACTATCGCCTTCTATCATTAATGTGCGCCATATGTAAACTCATGGAAAAAAAGTATTACTAAACGTCTCCGTTGTGTTTTAGAAAGCAAGAACTTTTTCAACGAGATGCAAAACGGCGTACGTGCTTATCGCTCCACGTTGAATAATCTAATAGTATTGAAAACCGAAATATGGAATGCCTTTCTTAACACATGACTGCTGTAAACCTGGACATAGAAAAAGCCTATGACAGTATTTCGCAATCGTGTTATTGGAACATTGAAAAATGGTATCTCAGAAAATATGATTGCGTTTATGTACAACTTTCTACAGCATCGGAAAATTAGAGTTAGAGCCAACGATCATCTCCCAAAACAAGTCTTCATAGAAAATGGAGGCCACGCCGTGTCCGAGTGGTTAGACCGCTCGCCTCTCATCTATTGGCCCAGGTTCGATTCCAAGCGAACGCATCTGAGATTTGTGGTGGACAAAGCGGCGCTGGAGCGGGTTTTCTCCGGTTTCCCCCGCCATCACATTCCACCGGTGCTCTATTTTCATTCCATGTGTTATCAGTGTCATCGCCTGCGGTGCCATGAAGTAAAAACGGGTATTAAATACTATTAAAAAGAGAAAATGGAGTTCCTCAAGGGTCCCTATTGAATGTGATTCTCTTCTTGGCTGTTATCAACAATATAATGATATGCATCTTACTGTCAGTTAAAGACTGTCTATTTGCACAATTTATTGTAAGGGGAAGAGGTCATCAATACACAATATCTGCTCCAATCTACTATAAATTCTATTCAACAATAGGATCTCACTACCGGTTTGAAATTTTCTCCTCCTAGGTCCGAATGTATCGTCTTCTCCAGGCTCCGATCAACTCCTAATCCTCAGCTAAAATTGGAGAGTCGCCGAATTTCAACAGTCAGCACGGTTCGTATAATCGGCCTATACTGCGACCAACGACTGACTTGGATCCCACACGTTAAACATCTGCGAGGTGACTGTTTAAGACGTGTTAATATTCCAAGAACTTTAGCGTCCAAGAACTGGGATGCTGATTTTAGCATTATAACAGGGCTGCCATCCTCTCCAAGATCGATTACGATCCATAGTATATAATTCATCTAGTAACACAGCGCTTAAATGCTTGGTACTGTCCAGTCTTCTGCACTTAAGATAAGTATGAGAGCTTTCCATAAAAGGCCTTGCAACAGTTTAAGAATTTAAGTTAACGAACTTCCTCTCAAAACAAGAGGCAAACACTAGAGTCTGTCGATTGCTTCCAAGATAGCTACAATAACAATATCGATAAGTATTTTCTGTCCAAAACAATTCTCGTAAAACTGATTACACCCCGTTCTCTCTTCGTATATCTCACTACCTTGCAGAATTCAACTTACAACTTCCAGGCTGCTGTGGACCCAGTTGCACGGAGAATCAAATTTCCATCGGTAGACTTGACTATGACCACCCAGAGGAAAAATGAAATTAACACTTTATTCCAAAATTTCTTCACTTTTATGATCTTCATGGCAGTAGTGTACACATGTTTACTGATGGTTCTCTACTTGATGCCCCCCTTAGGGGCCTACTCCGTTAGGTATGGGTTAGGTGCACCCGGGGTCCCCGGTCAGCTTTGACCCCCCTCAATGCGCAACCTCTGAGTGATGAGGGGTCAATAGGTAAAAACTACCCACCCACGTGTAGGCCGTGCCTGGAGACCCGTGTCGGTGGAAATGAATATCCTGGTTGATTGAGGGTTGCGCATCTGAGCCCGGGGTTCTGACCTTCAGTAACTGGGGAAGGTGAGCAACTTAATACACCACTTTGGTTTTTGCTTCGACTAAACGGGAGGCTAGGGACTAACCCACTCCTAGTCAATCGACCAGGACTAGGTATTATACCGAACTACAGGGTAAGTGGGACGGCGTGGCCGTTATATACCCTGTGTAGCCCTGTCACCCCAGTGGGGTGACCCCGTGTTGGGCTTTGTGGTGGGTGGGGATCACTGGGGGATGAATTTTATGGCACCAAAAAACAAAAACCTAACTACCAATAATATGGGAAAAGAAGTAGTCCAGTCTTGTGGTCCTCGCCTACTTGGTGATAAATCGGACAGAGGAAGGAAGGAAGTTTTTCACGGTGAGCCCTTTTATAGTTCAAAACTGTCTCGACACAATAGCCGACCCCCTGAAATCCTGTATTAGAGCCCGCAATGGCACGCTGCTATTTGAGGCCTTCTCTGCATCCCAAGCTGCCAAAGTACTGAAAGCGAAACTGTTAGCCAGCTTCCCCGTGAAGGAACTGAATAAGACAAACTCCTCACGCGGTGTGATCACCACCCGCGTTTTTGACGGACTAAGTACTGAGGAGATTCAGGAGAATATGGCGGATCAAGGCGTAACATCTGTGTTTCGGTTTCAGCGTAAAGTCAATGGTGAATGCATGCCTACCCGTACCCGCTTCCTTACTTTTGATCGGGTAGATCTCCCACAAAAGATTAAAGCAGGGTAGGAAGTCATGGAGGTTAGGTCTTATATACCGAACCCGCTCAGATGCTACAAGTGTCAACGTTTTGGCCACACGCGTGATTTTTGTAAGGGCGAATCCACCTGCTCCAACTGCGGTGACCTATCCCACCTCACCTCCATCGTGCGTGAATTGTGAAGGCGAACATGCATCTATTTCCCGAAACTGTCCCTGTTTTACAAAGGAGAAGGGGATCCGGGTGAAAGAGAATGTGTCCTCGGAAGTCCGGACTCTTTTGCGTCTTCGCCAACCCTCTGTCTCGAAGTCTGGCACGTTTAGCTCTGTTTTAACTAAACCGGTGCCGTGTAGGGAAATCGCAACACAAACTAGCGATATAAACGGGACAACTATCGCAGAAAAGGTCCTTGTAGCCAGTACAGTGGCCAAGCCTACATTACCTTCCAAGTCGGCATTAACATCTGCCAAATCTGCCGGTCTAAAGAGCAGTTCAGCAACCTTCTCACCTAAGGCTTCAACCTCGGGAAATTAAACCTCTAAGCTTCCGATGTACTCTGCACCTGCTAAGCAATTCAAGACCAGCTATGTCCGTTAAGACTTTCGAAAAGATAGTGTTAAGACCACTCCCAGAACATCTAAGGGAAAGCAAAGTCCATTCTACTCTCCACGGAGATCCTCTTCTGAGGAATCTTCTGGAGGAAGCACCGATCGGCCACTACCATCTTCTTCGATCAGTATCTCTAATCGGTTCGAGGTTCTCAAACCGAAATTTTCGGTAATGTTGCCGTTTAAGGGTCAGTTGACTGCGTAACGTCAGGCAGCCAACCTTTGCATCTGAAAGGTGCAATGTTCAGCGTAATGGAGCATATATAGTTGATATTGCGAAAAGGAGCTATGGCAGCGTAGGCATACGGTAGTGTGGAAAGCATGAAATTTGCAATTAACAGTATATGCCTTAGGAACCGTAACCATAGCAAGGCGGGAAAACCCAGAAATATATACAATGAGGCAGTGCATTCATAGGAAGGTGTGGGAAACACTGAAATATGCAAATATATGCGTCAGAGGGTGCATATGCTGTTCTTCTGAAAATCTCCTACTGTTCTCCACCTCTTACATATTTTCTTCAATGACACAACAGCCCTCTTTAAGGCTACCAATGACATAACTAAAGAGCAATTAGATATAGTTGTGCTGACAGTTACTCTTACAAATAATAATAATAATAATAATAATAATAATAATAATAATAATAATAATAGCAACAATAATAACAATAATAACAATAATAACAATATATAATATCATAATTTTTATTTACTAATAATGCTCCTGTTTTCATTAAAAAGAAACAAAGCAAACAATACTTCTTATTTAAGAGTAGCTTTGAGTATTAAATTTCTCCATTTAACCCACAATATTACTTGATCAAACGTAATAAGAGCACCGCAATTGCAGTATGACATGTATGGGGTTATCTTTATGTTTTGATGAAATCGCCTTTAGCTAGCTCATGTACCACATAACCTCAAATAATTAACATCTGCAATAAATAGGATTAATGGTGTATGATAGATGTCGTCGTCTGCTAGAATTACCACGCCCTTCGGCATACGCGCCATTTAACAGCATATAACCGTGCTACTACTGCCATTTTGCGGTTATTAGCCGGTTGCATTCCTTTGGCACTATGTGCTCAGTTCTACAGCGGGTTTTCAATGTCTAAAGTTGGTATGGTTTTGCGGCATTGCGCGGCCAACTGACCCTTAAACGGCAACATTACCAAATTTTCTATGGAAAAGGGGTCATCCCCCGTGGGGGAGATGAATCACAAGGATTCTGTCATCAGTGGCAAACGTACAGTGTGTAAGCGACAGGATCGTGCTGCCCAACAAAGTGTTAGTCCGACACCAAAAAACAATAAACTGAACCGACCAACGCCACCCAATATTCAGAAACGGCTTTCAATTTAGAACTTATCCCAACATAAAGACTATGGCTATCCTACAGTGGAACACACGTGGAGTTAGATCACATCGACCAGAGCTTGAATTGTTGCTACATCAGCATCGGTCCTTGGTCGTATGCTTAAAAGAGACCAAGCTCCGTTGCCGGGACACCGTTACCATCAGGCAGTAATCCTCCATACGCTGTGATTTATTAGCGGAGGAGGGTGTCCCAGCACATGGAGACACTATGATGCTTATCCGAGATATATTTGTCAAACCCGTACCCTTACAATCTGACATCCAGTCCGTCGCTGTCAGGATTCAGTTTCCCTCCGCCATTTTCACCATTTGTAGTCTCTATTTACCCCCATCTGCTGACCTCTTGCACACGGACTTATAATATTTAATTGCGCAGCTGCCTCCACCATTTCTATTAGTAGATGTGAATGCCCATTACCCACTTTGGGGCTCACCTCGGGCGTGTGCGAGAGGTAACCTCATTACAAACTTCTTGGACAGTAATAATTTAGCTCTCTTTAACATTTGAGATCGCACATTTCTTTCTGACGCTTTTCTTACTGTTTCATACCTCTGTGTGTGTGTGTGTGTGTGTGTGTGTGTGTGTGTGTGTGTGTGTGTGTACTTGTTTGTTCATCCCAGTTAGCAGTTTCCATCAGTTGGAATATCATCTCTGATTTGCATTCAAGTGACCACTTCCCATTTCTTAGTCTCTTGACGCATCCTGTATGTTCCACCCATTTACCAAACTGGCGCTTCGATCAAGCCAACTGGGATTTTCATTCCCGCTTGGCTGTTTTTAACCATGATGAGCACGTCTCTGAACTATTTAGTCGAACCACTTCACAGAGATAGTTCTATCATCTGCTGAACAATCAATGCCACGTTCCACTGACCAAATTCGTCGCTTTCCGGTACCTTGCTGGAATGACGAGTGCCGAACTGCTATTCGTGTCCACAGGCGTGCTCTCAGGGTTTACCAGCATCACCCTACACTGGAAAACCTAATACAATATAAGAAAATGCGTGCTCAATCTCGACAACGTTATTAAGGATAGCAAAAGGACATCCTGGAGCAACTTTGTAGTCTCCTTTAATAGACATACCCTTTCCTAAGTCGTATAGGATAAGTTGAGGCGTGTGGCCGGCAAATCGACCCATATGCCAATCGCTGGTCTCAAAACCGCTGCCGGTGTTATATATACATTTGGCGTGGCTAACACTTTGTGCCCTGCTTTCGCTCAGGTGTCTAGCTCAGACAATTATCCCCCTGAGTTCATTAAAGTTAAGGATCAGGCGGAATCTCAAGTGCATTCCTTTCGTTCATGAAACCTTGAGGATTAAAACCGTGGCGGAGTTAGGCCATGCACTTGAATCTTCGCGGAACTGTGCGCCTAGTCCAGATGGCATCCACGTCCAAATATTGCAACATCTCTCTCCTGATGGCAAGGCTTTTCTATTCAAGGTTTATAACCGGGTTTGGGTTGACGCCACTTTTCCAGACAGATGGCGGGAGGCCTCGTTATACCTTCTGAAGCCCGAGAAGGACCGTCATCTTCTTCCAGCTACCATCATCGCATTTCCCTGACGAGCTGCATATGCAAGGTGATGGAACGCATGATCAATGGACGGTTGGCCTGGTGGCTCGAGTCCAAGTGCGGTTTTCGACGGCGTCGGTCAGCAGCTGATCATCTTGTATCGCTATCGACGCAGATTGTGAACGGCTTTCTTAAAAACTGTCAAATGGTTAGAATATTTTTTTACCTCGAGAAAGCTTATGATACGTGTTGGCGAGCAGGTATATTACGTTCCCTCCACAACGAATTTTCGCGGACGCCTACCGTTATTCATTCAGGAGTTTTATCCGGATCGCACTTTCCGAGTAAGGGTGGACTCGGTTTTTTCTAACCATTTTATTCAAGAGAACTGTGTGCCGCAGGGATCTGTACTAAGCGTGACGCTGTTTGCTATAGCGATCAATTCCGTATCGCAACGTGTTCCCCCTGGTGTCTCGTCCTGTTTATTTGTGGATGACTTTGCCATTCACTGTGCTTCTCAGCGTACACCGTTTTTGGAACGCCGCCTCCAGCGGTGTTTGGAGAATCTCTATGATTGAAGGTCGAAAAAACGGCTTTCGTTTCTCACCTAAGACAATCTGCGTTAACTTGTGGCGTCGTAGGTGGCGACATCCACCAGTCTTCGACTCGGGCCAGATTTACTTCCATTCGCAGATGAGACGAGATTCCTTGGGTCGGTCTTCGATCGGAAACTTTGTTGGTCACCGCATATAGCACAGTTGAAAGCGCCATGTGACCGTTCTCTCAATATTTTACGGATACTAAACGGTAAATCCTGGAGAGCGGATCGGACAGTGTTGCTTCGTCTATATCGCGCACTGATTCGATCGAAGTTGGACTATGGAAGCATTGTTTATTCTTCAGCACGACCATCAGTGCTCAAAAGTTTAGACACAGTCCATAATCAGGGCATCCATGTGGCGGTTGGAGCATTTCCAACCAGCCCAGTTGTTAGCCTCTACGCCGAATCGGGAGAACCCCCTCTGCGATATCGGCGCGATGTCCTGCTAGCTAATTATGGCTGTGGACTCAAGTGCATGCCTGGTCATCCAACTTTCCACGCGTTTTTCTACCCCGAGCTGGACGAACGGTATCGCCACCACTCCCTTAGTCCAAAGCCTGCAGGTTTTCGTTTCCGTGGCCTCCTTTGGCAGCATGATATTCACAAGGTGGAGAGGAGGTTCCCTCCTTGGTTTCGTGCTGCCTCTCATGTCAATCTGGGGATGACGGTTTACGGGCAATCTGCTGTGCCATTTGATAATATCCGTGGAGGTTTCTTAGAATTTTTATCAACAAACAGTGGTCGTATTTTTATATATACCGATTGCAGCAAGTGCCCCGATGGTGTTAATGGTGCCTTTGTCCATGGGTTCGAATCTCTTACTTCCAGTTTGCCTAGCAGCACACCCATATATTCTGCCGAGCTGTATGCTATTACCGGGCCTTTTGTATATTCACCACCGAAAATTAAATGACTGCCTTATTCTTAACGATTCCCTCAGTGCCCTTCAGAGCATTCGCGAGCTTTACAATTGCCATCCTTTAGTGCAGCGCATTTAGGATGTCCTCCACATTTTGCAAGCCTCTGGGGTTAGTGTGGAACTTGCATGGTCCCTAGACACATTGGTCTTCCAGGCAATAAACTTGCAGATATGGCAGCGAAATCGGCAGTCACAGAGCCCAGGGTTAATGTTACAATTGCAACTGCGGAAAATGTTAGGGCTGTTGTGCGGAGAGCTGTATTTTTGAGCTGGCATGTGGAGTGGTCGGCTCTCCCTAGTAACAAGCTACGGAAAGTGAAAGGTCTTCCTGTTACCTGGGCAACCTCCTCACGTCCTTCTCGCCGGGAGGAGGTGCAATTGGCTCGGTTGCGAATTGGCCACTGTTTTTTTTACCCATTTTTTTTTTTTCCTTTTTAATAGAGACCCTGAACCTGACTGTCCAGTCTGAGGCGCAGCACTGACGGTAGCACACGTGCTGGTAGTGTGTGCTGCTCTGGTATCTTTTCGCACCACTCTCCAGCTACCAGCTTCTCTAGCAGAGGTCCTTGGCAACGTCCGCGCTGCTGTTAACAGGGCTTTTAAATTTTTATCTGCAATAAATGTTACGTTCAGGATCTAGTTCTTTTTAAAAGCTTTTAAAACATGTAATGTTAATCATTTTTATCCAGTTTTACACTCCATTGTTTTAACTGGTTTTATGGATTTTATGACTTAAATGCCGTTTCGTTTTTTGTTTCTTTTAGGTCCATTTTTAGCACGGTTTTTACCATTTTAAGGCCTTCTTAGATACCATCTGATGCCCTGTTTAGTTTTCTAAGGGCGCTGATAGCCCTGGTAGTTGATCGCCCTTAAACCCCAATCATCATCATCATTATCGACTTGGTGCCAACAATGACTGCTGTAGTTTTCTCAGACCGAAAGATGCCAGCCACTTATAGGCCACCGAACCACTTTACAACCTTTTCAACCGAATTATATGCAATCCAATTCGCTCTTCAATATATTTTGGAAAGCAGTACCAATCGTTTATGGTATTTACTGATTTACTAAGACGACTTTTAGGGCTTCAGAGAACACCTGATAACAGTCTTATCCAAAAATTACACAAAATATGCCATAAAATTACTTGTACTGTAAAACCTAGTCTGGACCCCATCACATAGCGGTATAACTCGCAACGACATAACAGATAACGGAGACAAAGAAGACATTAAACATCCTTGAACAGAAGATATCAAGACTCACCAAGATTTTCAACACGTAAAACGAACCATCCTACAACGTTGCGAAAACGAAGTGTATACTAATTCTACCAGCAAGCTACGCACACTATATTCATGCGCTGTTGACGTCAAGAGCCAGTCCTCCTCCTCAGACTCCACATCGGCATTATCTCCTCTAAACCATGATCCTACATGTGAACAGCGTCGCGGTTAACCATCTAATGTCGAGGTCAAAAGCCAGTCTTCCTCCTCAGACTCCACATCAGCCTTAACTCATCTAAATCATAATCCTACACGTGAACAGTGTCACCGTTAACCATCTAATGTCGACGTCAAGAGCCAGTCCTTCTCCTCAGACTCCACATCAGCATTAACTCATCTAAACCATGATCCTACACGTGAACAGTGTCACGGTTAACCATCTAATGTCGACGTCAAGAGCCAGTCCTCCTCCTCAGACTCCACATCAGCATTAACTCATCTAAACCATGATCCTACACATGGACAGTGTCACGCTTAAGCATCTAATGTCGACGTCAAGAGCCAGTCCTTCTCCTCAGACTCCACATTAGCATTAACTCATCTAAACCATGATCCTACACATGGACAGTGTCACGCTTAAGCATCTAATGTCGACGTCAAGAGCCAGTCCTTCTCCTCAGACTCCACATTAGCATTAACTCATCTAAACCATGATCCTACACATGGACAGTGTCACGCTTAAGCATCTAATGTCGACGTCAAGAGCCAGTCCTCCTCCTCAGACTCCACATCAGCATTAACTCATCTAAACCATGATCCTACACCTGAACAGTGTCACGGTTAACCATCTAATGTCGTCAAGAGCCAGTCCTCCTCGGACTCCACATCGGCATTAACTCATGTAAATCATGATCCTACACGTGAACAGTGTCACGGTTAACCATCTAATGACGTCAAGAGCCAGTCCTTCTCCTCAGACTCCATATCGGCATTAACTCATCTAAACCATGATCCTACACGTGAACAGTGTCACGGTTAACCATCTAATGTCGACGTCAAGAGCCAGTCCTTCTCCTCAGACTCCATATCGGCATTAACTCATCTAAACTGTGATCCTACACGTGAACAGGGTCGCGGTTAACCATCTAATGTCGACGTCAAGAGCCAGTCCTTCTCCTCAGACTCCACATCAGCATTAACTCATCTAAACCATAATCCTACACGTGAACAGTGTCACTGTTAACTATCTAATGTCGACGTCAAGAGCCAGTCCTCCTCCTCCTCAGACTCCACATCAGCATTAACTCGTCTAAACCATGATCCTACACGTGAACAGTGTCACGCTTAAGCATCTAATGTCGACGTCAAGAGCCAGTCCTCCTCCTCAGACTCCACATCAGCATTAACTCATCTAAACCATGATCCTACACGTGAACAGTGTCACGGTAAACCATCTAATGTCGGCGACAAGAGCCAGTCCTCGTCCTCAGACTCCACTTCGGCATTAACTCATCTAAACCATGATCCTACACGTGAACAATGTCACTGTTAACCATCTAATGTCGACGCCAAGAGCCAGTCCTCCTCCTCAGACTCCACATCAGCATTAACTCATCTAAACCATGATCCTACACGTGAACAGTGTCACGGTAAACCATCTAATGTCGGCGACAAGAGCCAGTCCTCGTCCTCAGACTCCACTTCGGCATTAACTCATCTAAACCATGATCCTACACGTGAACAGTGTCACGGTTAACCATCTAATGTCGACGTCAAGAGCCAGTCCTCCTCAGGCTCCACATCAGCATTAACTCATCTAAACCATGATCCTACACGCGAACAGTGTCACGGTTAACCATCTAATGTCGACGTCAAGAGCCAGTCCTCCGCAGACTCCACATCAGCATTAACTCATCTAAACCATGATCCTACACGTGAACAGTGTCACGGTTAACCATCTAATGTCGACGTCAAGAGCCAGTCCTCGTCCTCAGACTCCACTTCGGCATTAACTCATCTAAACCATGATCCTACACGTGAACAGTGTCACGGTTAACCATCTAATGTCTACGTCAAGAGCCAGTCCTTCTCCTCCGACTCCATATCGGCATTAACTCATCTAAACCATGATCCTACACGTGAACAGTGTCACGGTTAACCATCTAATGTCGACGTCAAGAGCCAATCCTTCTCCTCAGACTCCACATCAGCATTAACTCATCTAAACCATGATCCTACACGTGAACAGTGTCACGGTTAACCATCTAATGACGTCAAGAGCCAGTCCTCCTCGGACTCCACATCGGCATTAACTCATCTAAACCATGATCCTACACGTGAACAGTGTCACGGTTAACCATCTAATGACGTCAAGAGCCACTCCTTCTCCTCCGACTCCATATCGGCATTAACTCATCTAAACCATGATCCTACACGTGAACAGTGTCACGGTTAACCATCTAATGTCGACGTCAAGAGCCAGTCCTCCTCAGGCTCCACATCAGCATTAACTCATCTAAACCATGATCCTACACGTGAACAGTGTCACGGTTAACCATCTAATGTCGACGTCAAGAGCCAATCCTTCTCCTCAGACTCCACATCAGCATTAACTCATCTAAACCATGATCCTACACGTGAACAGTGTCACGGTTAACCATCTAATGACGTCAAGAGCCAGTCCTCCTCGGACTCCACATCGGCATTAACTCATCTAAACCATGATCCTACACGTGAACAGTGTCACGGTTAACCATCTAATGACGTCAAGAGCCACTCCTTCTCCTCCGACTCCATATCGGCATTAACTCATCTAAACCATGATCCTACACGTGAACAGTGTCACGGTTAACCATCTAATGTCGACGTCAAGAGCCAGTCCTCCTCAGGCTCCACATCAGCATTAACTCATCTAAACCATGATCCTACACGTGAACAGTGTCACGGTTAACCATCTAATGTCGACGTCAAGAGCCAGTCCTCCGCAGACTCCACATCAGCATTAACTCATCTAAACCATGATCCTACACATGGACAGTGTCACGGTTAACCATCTAATGTCGACGTCAAGAGCCAGTCCTCCGCAGACTCCACATTAGCATTAACTCATCTAAACCATGATCCTACACATGGACAGTGTCACGGTTAACCATCTAATGTCGACGTCAAGAGCCAGTCCTCCGCAGACTCCACATCAGCATTAACTCATCTAAAACATGATCCTACACGTGAACAGTGTCACGGTTAACCATCTAATGTCGACGTCAAGAGCCAGTCCTCCTCCTCAGACTCCACATCGGCATTAACTCATCTAAACCATCATCCTACACGTGAACAGTGTCACTGTTAACCATCTAATGTCGACGTCAAGAGCCAGTCCTTCTCCGCAGACTCCATATCGGCATTAAGTCATCTAAACCATGATCCTACACGTGAACAGTGTCACGGTTAACCATCTAATGTCGACGTCAAGAGCCAGTCCTTCTCCTCAGGCTCCACATCGGCATTAACTCATCTAAACCATGATCCTACACGTGAACAGTGTCACGGTTAACCATCTAATGTCGACGTCAAGAGCCAGTCCTTCTCCTCAGACTCCATATCGGCATTAACTCATCTAAACCATGATCCTACACGTGAACAGTGTCACGGTTAACCATCTAATGTCAACGTCAAGAGCCAGTCCTCCTCCTCAGACCCCACATCAGCATTAACTCATCTAAACCATGATCCTACACGTGAACAGTGTCACGGTTAACCATCTAATGTCGACGTCAAGAGCCAGTCCTCCTCCTCAGACTCCACATCGGCATTAACTCATCTAAACCATGATCCTACACGTGAACAGTGTCACGGTTAACCATCTAATGACATCAAGAGCCAGTCCTCCTCCTCAGACTCCATATCGGCATTAACTCATCTAAACCATGATCCTACACGTGAACAGTGTCACGGTTAACCATCTAATGTCAACGTCAAGAGCCAGTCCTCCTCCTCAGACCCCACATCAGCATTAACTCATCTAAACCATGATCCTACACGTGAACAGTGTCACCATCTAATGACAATGTCCACAATTTTAACCCAGAGACTCAATAATGGTATTACCAATGATTTATATGAAGGCCTTGATGCAGCACACTGTATAAACAATATTATACAATTTTTAAAAATATACTAACTTATACAACTATTTATACTTGATTGCTACAATTAAAGTATTTTACATGCACAGTCGCGATATATCACGAGGCTAAAGCAATTTAAACAATAATAATAATAATAATAATAATAATAATAATAATAATAATAATAATAATAATAATAATAATAAACAAGAATTGTGAGTCCAGTAAGCTCGGAGTGTTGCATTTGTCATTTAACACGATCTAGAGTGCGAGTTTAATAGTGGGGATAAATAGGGTTGTATACCAATAAAATCTAATGTGTTCCATTCACATGACTCTAGATATCTGCAACAAATTATTGTTAAAAAGCTTAATGCTTCTATTTACTTCATACTAATCGAGAAAAAACTATCAGAAATATTATTACTTGCTTCCTTGTAACTAGAAGTGAAATAGGTTAAAGTGATAGTCAAAAGCTGGTTGCTGTGTGTCTCGAGTTTCTTTGTTTGTGTGTATGGACAGGAGTAAAATTCCTGTATGAGAAAAGTATAAGTTTTTTAAAGCTGAAACCAAACACAAGGAGTCTCAAAAACGATCAACTCCACGAAAACATGCATATAACTTAAATTGTGCGTTTTAACATGCTCTACATGTTTTGTGTGCCAAGTTTTTGCCCATCTCTTACGGATTAGCAGCTATGCAAAATTCCGTAAAATTCATCCAGAAAAAAAGATATCTTCAAAAGCTATTCCCAGAAAATTCAAGATATACATTTTGTCAGGTGAATATCTCTAATATGCAACATTTCAGTTAAAATCGTTAGTCGTTTTTGAGAAAATCAAAATTTTTGAAAAAAGTTCCAAGTAAAGGGTAGTTTGGGGGTATGGGGATTTTCTTTAAAATTTTCGTGTCGCTTACTTGGAAGATGCCAAACTTAAATATCAAGCTTGGTATTTAACGGTCTTTTCGTTTTTGAGCTATACTGTCCAGATACACACATGGACATTTTTCCAAAAATCCTTTTTTTTATTCAGGGGGTCTCAAAACATGTATTTCCGGTGAAATCTCGGTATTGAATTTTTGGGTGCATTACAATACTTTCTCTATACATTGTTCATAATGCGTTTAAAGAAATTAAAAAAAAATCCTCAAACACGTAATTCTAACCAACAGTTACATCGACTTGCCGTTTAATAATCTCGGCGACAGAAAAAAACAACCTAGTATTAACTATTTAAAACTGTTTGTTGCGGATATTTATAGCAAGACAAAGACCTTGTGACTCGCTACCTATACAAACCTATTCTATCAAAGTCATGCTCTTGTAGATAACGATTACTAGAAATAGTTTTATTGCATATTCCGTTGAATGTACAAGGCTAAAGCGATACTCAAATATTGTAAGAGGCAGTTGCTATGAGATTGTCCTGAAAAGCTGCCCATTTTGCTTCACCAAGAGAAACAAATCAATAACGACTTCCAATTTGAGGAAACTAAGTTAGGATAATTTAAAATAATAACAAGGAGTTTATTCGAAATTTCCACAAAACCACATGTATTGGAGATATTTGTGCTTTAAAGATTTTGTCCACCTCTTATGGTGACAAAAGTAAACCAACGTGAAGAGGGCCTCAAAGCCAATTCCCAGAAATTTTAACACTAAAGAGAGAGAGAGAGAGAGAGAGAGAGAGAGAGAGAGAGAGAGAGAGAGTTTTTTTCTTGTAAATATATAATGGAATTTTAATTAAAGTCCTCAAGCAATCTTTCTGAATATCAATATTTTCGAAAAGTGCTGCACATAAAGTGATGTTTTGAGGAGGGAGATATTCATTTTCTTGTTTCCGTTGGTCCGATTAATTTGGTCTTGTGTAGCATATCGGTATATAATCAGGACTGCCAGAATCATTTGTGAGAGTTTCCTTTAGAAAATGAACTCTTTGTGGCACTTCATCGTTTAGTATTATGGCGTAGGTATCTCGCTTTGCTGCCGCAATGCAAGCAGTGCTGCCAACTGTTCGGAAACACGAAAAACTTGAAGGCAGGAGCACAGTTTGTATGTGTGTTCTTAAATCCAATAGTATTCTTTTTCTTGGAGAGCTTTCCTAAATAAATTTGAACAGTCTACTACTTCGGGACATTAATACACTGCCGTGCGCGTAACATGTTTGAGTAAGTGTCCGCTAGAGCGCAGCAACAGGCAAGAGCACTCGCTGTTACCGATAGCTTTAAACGTTCTGAAGCTGCACAACACTGTTGTCCTGTTTTACTATAGGGATTCACAGAAGGGAATTGAAGTAAACATTTAGGGAAGGGGGTGCTCGTGTTCTCAGAGTGTAAAATGTCTTTCGCTCGCTCAGTTTACAGTGTTTCCGAACCAAGATGTAGATGTTGCTCATGTCCTTTGTGAAATTAAAAGCGTAGTTCTCAACGCCAAGAGATACGTGAACAAGGCAACAAAGCCGTGCGCCTGGCGCAGTTATCGGAAGTACTCCAAGTAACTTGAGAAGCTCCTTTTCGCTTGTTTTCGCAGTGTATTCGTAAACATAGGGCAGACTGCACAATAGTTAGCCCCCATTAAGTTGCTTGTCTTACGGAACCTCGCTAAATATCCTGTACCTTTAGTTATTTGTTTATTCTTCCAACATATTTATCGTAAGACCACGAATGAAAGGAAATTACTGGAAAAATAAGCTACTGGAATACATACAACGCTAATACTATGTTATACAGGCTATTTAAGGGACATGAACAGGGAAATGACTTTTCCACGTTTCATTTTTGTATGGATTCTTTTGAAAGTTTCACCGAGTATTGCTGTTTAGTTAATATGTATACCAAATCCCATTCATATTAGTTAAATACTCTCAGGGATATAAATCATTTAAGTTTATAATGTAAATATGTCGCTAAAATCAAAGCAGGCAACTCGTTTCAATGATTGGTTTTGGAATTATTGTGAATTCCAGTTGCAAAATTGACTAAGATTGTGTGATCTTAATAGTGAAGAAATTTCAGCTTTTGATTGCTGTCTACTATGAAATCTTGTGTTCAACTTACCACACAAAATAAATTGAATCTTTGCAGTTTTAGAATAATGTCTAGAATATGTAGAAGATAGTCAAGAACTGCCATTATATTTTATAAAAATCTGATGTGTACCATTCACATGACTTTCTCTATATCCCTGCAACAAATTATTCTTAAAAAGCTCATACTTCTATTAACTTCATGCTAATCAGTAAAACATTAGCAGAAATAGCCATATTACTTGCTTCCTTGTAAGTAGAGGTGAAATAAGGGAGTACCATAGATTAAAGTGATAATCAAAAGATGGTTGCTATGTCACTGAAGCTCCTTTGTTTGTATGGACAGCAGTTGACAAATTCTGTATGAGAAATGTATACGTTTTTCATAGCAGAAACCAAAAATAAGGAATGTCACAAAAACGACGAACTCCACGAAAAAAATGTATATAACATAAATTGTGTGTTTTATTGTGCTCTACATTTTTTGTGCAGTAGCTTTTTTGTCCATCTCTTACGGCTTAGCAGTTATTCAAAATTTAGTAAAATTCATCCAGAATAAACTCTCTTCAGAGGCTATTCCCAGAAAATTGAAGATATACATTTTATTTGTTAGGTAAATATCTTTAATATACTAAATGTTAATCAAGATCGTTAGAGCCATTTTTGAGAAAATCAAAATTTTCGAAAAAAGTTCCATGTAAAGGGTAGTTGGGGGTTGGGGCATTTTTCTCAAAATCTTCGTGTCGCATCCCTGGAAGATACTAACCTTAAATACCAAGTTTGGTATTTTACCTACTTTTCGTTTTTGAGTTATCGTGTTCACAGACACACACGGACCTTTTTCCGAAAATTCTTTTTTTAGATAAAGGGTACCCTAAAACATATATTTCCGGTGAAATCTCGGTATCGATTTTTTTGGTGGAGTGCAGTACATTCTCTATACACTATGTACATAGTGCCTATAGAGAAAGTAAAAAGGAGTACCGTGAAATACAAACCTCTGAGAGGAGGAAAGAGCTCGTGTTAGCAGTGCTGTGTCTGCATTGTCGCCCTCGAGTATGTGAGGATACATATACCCAGTCATTTGTGTCTTCACGTCCGAGTTTATTATACTCGCAATTCAAACAACAAAAAACTGGTAACAAGCTTTAGAATTATAAACAAAAAGGTGTTTTAAAGCCAAACTGATCAAGGAATCCTGGGAAGAAATGTCATTTACATTATTTAGTTAATGCAACACTTTCGTAAGACTCCATAGCTGCAGTTTTCCCCTCCACGTAAATAAAATTAATAACAATTCTAAAAATTAC
Source organism: Hymenopus coronatus (assembly GCA_030762935.1). NCBI lineage: Eukaryota > Metazoa > Arthropoda > Insecta > Mantodea > Hymenopodidae > Hymenopus > Hymenopus coronatus. The sequence goes on from CM060892.1 coordinate 169,879, forward strand.
TGGTATAAAAATATCATGTAGGTATAACAAAACTTTAACTAGAGAACTTAAGTGTGGTAAATGTAAACGGCATTATAAAAAGTACTCCAGAATTCTAAAAAGGGTTATAAATGCAGCTAAAAAACTTTGTTATGAAAAACAAATACAGCCCTCTCCCAATAAGCCTAGCACTATATGGAACATTATTAAAAAAAAGAGACTGGTAAATGTCGCTCGAAAAATGATATAAAAGAAATTTAAGTGACCACAAATGATCCCAGTAGATGGCAAATACATGTGATGAATATTTCATACAGGTGGACAAAATTTACTGACAAAGAAACAGCCTAAGAGAGATACAATTTCATACCTTCAGGAATCCTGTATGGAAAATGTTACATCCTTAAAGATAGTACCCACAAGTGCAACCGAAATAAAATCTGATTTGTTCCATTCACATGACTTTCTCTACATCTCTGCAACAAATTATTGTTAAAAAGTTTATTCTATTTACTTCATGCTAAACGAGAAAAAATTAGCAGAAAGGGTCTTATTGCTTCCTTATAATTAGATGGGAAATAAGGGAGTGACAAGGGCTAAAGCCATTGGCAAATCTTTTAAAATCTGGTTGCTATGTGATTGAAATTCCTTTGTATGGACAGGATTTGACTAGTTCCCGTATGACAAAAGTATAAGTATTTTAAAGCTCAAATCTATGATTAGGAATATACCAGAAACGGTCAATTTCATGGAAAAAATGTATACCTATAACAAATTGTGTGTTTTAACGAGCTCTATATTTTTTGTGAAGTAAGATTTTGTCTCTTACGGCTTACCAGTTATGCAAAATTCATCCAGAATAAACATGACTTCAGAAGTTATTCCCAGACAATTGAAGATAAACATTTTATTTGTCATCTAAACATCTTTAATATAGGATATTTTAATCAAAACCGTTAAAGCCATTTTTGAGAAAATAACTTTTTTCATGTAAAGGGTAGTTGGATGGGAATTATCTTTAAAATCCCCGTGTCGCATCCTTGGAAGATACTGAAATACCAAGTTTGGTATTTAACGGATTTTAAGCTATGCTGCCCACAGACACACACTCAGGCACATTCTTCTAAAAATACATTTTTGGGATTCAGGGGGCCCCTAAAACATGTATTTCCGGGGAAATCTCGATATCGAATTTTTGGGTATATTACAATGCCCTCTCTATACACTATTATATAGTACATGCAGAGAAAGTAAAAATCGGATGTGTTCCGTTCACATGACTTTCTCTACATCTCCGCAATAAATTGTTAAAAAGCTTATGCTTCTATTTACTTCATGCTAATCGAGAAAAACTATCAGAAATGGTTTTACTTTTTTCCTTGTAAGTAGAAGGGAAATATGGGAGTAGCATAGGTTAAAGTCAAAAGCTGGTTGCTACGAGACCGAAGTTCCTTTGTATGTATGGACACGAGTTGACAAATTCCCGTATGAGTAAAGTATAAGTAGTTGAAAGCTGAAAACGGTAACAAGCAATACCTCAAAAACGATCAACTCCACGAGAAAATGTATGTGATATAAAGTGTGTGTTTTAAGGAACTCTACATTTTCTGTTACGTTAGCTTTTGTCCATCTCTAACGATTTACCAATTATGCAACATCCGGTAAAATTTATCCAGAATAAAGTAGCCTTCAGAGGCTATTCCAAGAAAATTCAAGATATATATTTTGTAAGGTAAATATCTTTAATACACGATATTTTAATCAAAATCGTTACAGCCATTTTTGAAAAAAAAATCTACATTTTCGAAAAAAAAGTTCCATGTAAAGAGCAGTTGGGTGGGATTTTCTTCTTGAAAATATCCATGTTACATCCTTGGAAGATATCAAACTTAAATACCAAGTTTGGTATTTAACTGACTTTTCGTTTTGAGCTATGCTGTCCTCAAGCACAAGCGGATCTTTTTCTAAAAATGCTTCTTTTTTTTATTCATGGGGACCCAAAAACATTTATTTCCGGTGAAATCTCGAATCGCAGTTTTAGGGGCATTACAATACGTTCTCTATACACTATGTATATAGTACGTGTAGAGAAAGTAAAACGTAATACAATCCCTTAAAAGCATGATACGATGAAATAAGCACAAAAACATTAAAGGTATGTGCTGCAAATCTTAAGTAATATTTAACATATCCAACTTAACAAGGACATTCCCAGTCGTTAAGTCATTATACGAGAAAGGGCAAATTATTATAGACCAGTATCTTTACTTGCAGCTTCCTCGAAAATTTTTGAAAAAATTATGTTAAAAAGGATTTATCATCTAGATAAGTATATTTTAGCAAAAGAGCAGTTTGGATTCAGGAAGAGCATATCAACTAATGATGCCATTTTCAAGTTAGCAAATGAAGTTCTCAAGTCATTGGATGGCAAACTTAACACACTAGGAATATTCTGTGGTCTATCAAAGGCATTTGACTGCGTTAACCATGAAACACTTCTATCAAAATTATCACATAGTGGTATAAGGGGCAAAGGGTATCAATGGATTACATCTTACTTATCGAAAACAAAACAAAATTTTACAATAAATACTTCAAAAAGTAGCAATGCATATTCTGATGGTCTGAAATAAAGCAGGTGTC